>CM067322.1:77515142-77674958 GCA_034231615.1 Meghimatium bilineatum
ATTGCGTCACGTTACACAATATATTTTTCACTTTTCTGAATGCTGTTTTTGCCTGCCCTATTCTGCCTCATTTATTCTGATGAGCGTATTACATCTGATCTTGACCTGTGTAGCTAAATCCTTGAAGTGTTGGATATGTTTGATTAAGTTGTTTACTTTGATCTTGCAAGTTATTGAATACGGTTTCTTTGCTGACCATCACTGCTGCCTTCTTGTTGCTTAAAAAGAGGCATTTCCCTTTACTTTCGATGACTACTACAATAATCAGTTCTTGAGGGAATTCCTCATTTATAGCTATACAACAATACGATTTTAAATCTTAAATTACTTATGTATGTCCACCCAATGGTATTCTTGAAATATTAACAATTGCGCGAATTATGTTTTCACTTTACAAAGAGAACGGGTCTGGTGAAACTACACATCCCTGTCTAACATCTTGTTTCATTTGTTGAAAGTGTCCAATCTTATTTCCTTCTCGCATTGCTACTATTTGTTGCCAGTACATGTTCTTGATGATTCTTAAATCTTTACTGTCGATGTTCAAATTCTTTAACATGTGCATTGAGCATAGAGTTCTAAAAACAATGTATATTAAAGGTAGGTGTGATGATAAATTACAAAATAACAAATATGTATTCTCTGAGGAGAAAACAGCGTATATTGTTTTAAAAAAAACGGAATGCTTTATGGATTTGAAAAAAAAGAAAAATCAGCATACATGAACAACATCTACTAGATGCTGGAAGTTGCATGCTGGTTGGTTTGGCTCGTATAGTTGGGTTGAGAACTGTTGAGAAATTTAAATATTCCGCATGTGAGCATTCTCACTATATAAAATGTATGTAATATTTGTGTTATAAAACAGAAAACATATTCAGGATTACATTTTAATTCAGATATTAGTTTCATGGTTAAGACGAATCAAGCCTCCTTTTGTGTATACACACTGGTAAAAAACTCACAATTGTATATCTTTGTTTAAAACCAAAATTAAAACATTACATTTCACGCACAATTATATCATGGGTATGTCATTGCGTCTCATAACTACGTATAGTAATAGCCACCCAGCTCTGCCGATGGTTCCAACAGTTTTAGATTTTTTCTCGTTGAATATCTATGTTGTGTACGGAGATGCCTGATAAGTATAATTCTGACAACGAATGGCTGCCACATTTGTATATGGGTCTTCCAGGATGTGGCGTCGATATTGAAGCTCTTTAAAGACAATGAGAGAATCTTTGAAGCGGTTCGTAAGCCCACAGGACATGCGTCTTCCCTTGACGAGCTAACCATATATCAGCTGTTTTTACATTAGCTCATACATTAGCTGATATCTCATATGTTAACCATGGCACAGAGAAAACTCACTGTTCTGTTGGATTATCTATGTATTACTCACTACTACATGAATTGTATTTCACTCCCTACACAATGTAACTAAAGATCACATTAACAATGTTTTATATTTATGTATGCCTAAAACCAACTTTTGTAATAATAAATAACACTAAAATATCTTAGTACATGTACTTATATTTATATTTTTGTCCGACCTGTGACGGCGAGGTACAAAGCACGTCTATTATGGCGACAGTGCCGTGTTCAAATATCACTGCAGACAATGTTATTTTTGCTGTCGATATCCAAATGCTACTGAGTAGTTCAATAGCAGCACTATGCCTTTCTTAAAAAGGTGCAGGTTTTCTGAAGTAGATTTAGCGACCCATACAGTTGGTTAGTGACTGTTAAGGACGCCTGTAAGAGATTTTCCCCTGTCAGTTGAAAGATAAGGTCAGTCAATTAAGAGGTATTCTAATGTTTCGTTGGAATGAGAGCAGTGTCCTAGAAATGGGTAGGTGCTGGAGTTTGATATGGTTTATATGGCTATTGTCTATTGCATGTCCTTTTCGAAACTGAAAGATAACGCACTTATTTATCTTGCATGTTAGTTTATGTTATCATTGTTCTTTGTGTGTCATTTCACTAAAACATTTCGATAGATCAGCCCATTTGACCATTAGTTCAGAAATATTTCCCTGGTGTTGTTTCTGATAATCTGTTTGACTGCTTCCATTCTACAATGTCTTTGATCTTATTGTTTTGTGACGCCTCTTTTTGCTAGTCTGTATGCCGTTTTATTTCTTACTAGAACACTATGTCCAGGGATCTAATCACAAGCAATTATTCATCTGGACCATTCTGAAAGTTACTGTCAACTGCCGAACGTATTTATATTTCATAGGAATCAATATAGACAACAGAATATAGGTCGATCGCTACTCTCTGAAAACAACTACTAACTGACACTTATATTTGCATAAACTCATAAACAATATACATACATTATTTTAGAAATTATAAATGTATAGTCAACAAATTACTTGGCTTGGTCTTACTTCACTTGCACATAAATAATTACAAGCTTGTATATTGACTGTAATGAAGACTGCTCACTAGACACAATGTCACATGATAATAACAGTATGTTATTATATAATGTTTATTATAGAACATCTTACGTTGAAAAGCTGAATTTAAGATTGTAATGTTTAAAGTCACAATAATTATAATGCTATTATCTTATAATTTCGTATAATATATTGCATAAATCTGATATGTTAAGAACCGGTATTATACAAATGTACATTTTAAATATTAATGTCTGAAATAATTCAGACATTAATGAATGCCACACAGAAGAATAATAACTTGATGGATATAAAAACTTGTCTAAATTATGTTCCCGTCAAACATATCGAAAAGAAAGTTTTAAAACATGACTATTATTATGATTATTTGAAGTCATTCTTTAGTTGTTGATGAAATCTATGAACATGTCTTTATGTGAAGAGAATCCGTAAAAAATGTTTATCTACTCTTTATTGAAACTTTTCTATTACTATCTACGTTAATGTCATTGAGCAAATGTCTGAACTATAAGTGATAACGTAAACAAGATGACAAAAGTCTCAATAAATTAAGGTTATACATTACTTTGAAGACGGTGTAGCTCGTATAGGTATTATATATATATATATATATATATATATATATATATATATATATATATATATATATATATATATATATATATATATATATATATATATATATATATTTATATACATTTTATAATATATTATAAACACATATTAGCAATGGGAAATGTCTTATATCTTTAGCTCACTTTACTAGATCCTTTTTGTTGTGTCATACACCTGCAAAAGAAACTTTACATTAGAGATAATTACAATGTGCAAAGTCCTTGAATTAAAGTCAAAGTGACGAAAGTCCTTGAATGCTCACAAGAGGCCAGACTATCTTAAACAATCTCTACTTATAGATAGATATATATATATATATATATATATATATATATATATATATATATATATATATATATATATATATATATATATATATATATATATATATATATATATATAAGTTGAGTTTAGATAAATTTATATTTTTGTCTCCCTTTCCTTTCAATTTATATCCCTTTATGCTTTTCAGCGTCAGTGGTAGACTAGTTCGTTGGAGTGTCCTTTTGCTGTGTCTTATATATTTTGTTTTCGCTCATTCATTTATTTATGTCATCCATCTTTTGCATGGTCTGCCCATGGCTCTGTATCCATTGTGTCTGTAGTAATGCATTCTTGAGGAGCACTATCTGATGTTAGTATGGAAACGTGTGAAAGCCACTTTATCTGCTGTCTTCTGATGTAATCGAGGCTTGGAATTGTGTTTGTTAGACGTTTGATATTTACATTTCTGATTCTCTCTTTTAATGTTACTCCAAGAATTCTACGTAGACAGGTCATTTCTGTTGTAATACGTTTTCGTTTGTTTTTTGCTGTTAGAATCAATGTTTGACATTGGTAGCACAGTTATGGTATTATAATAATTTTATATAGTTTATTTTATTTTAATTATTTTTTTTCACATGCTTGTTTTCGAAATTTTGAAACATCTGTATTAAGTTCTGGTATGCTATATTGCATATGTGTTGGATGTTTTTGTGTTTTTCCCTTTTTATGATATGATCCTTCCAATGTAAGTAAATTCGTTCACATTTGTAAGTTGTTGATCATCGATGAAAATAATAGTGTTTCTGTTTTTGTGATTGGCATTACTGCAGTTGTATCTGTGTTTATCTTCATGTTAATGTCCCTACATGTAGTCTGGAGTCTGTTTATATATTGTTGTATATTTTTTCTCCGATGTTGATATTATTGATTCTTTTATGTATCAGAAAAACGAAGTTCACACAATATTTTTTGATACTGTCTTCTTCTACGGTGTTGGCAATTTTACATATGCAATCCATATATGTAAAGAATAAAACGAGAGATATGACACATCATTGTTGAACTCTAGAGTGTATGTGGAATTTGCCTGAAAGACTAGTAGCCGTTCTAACAGCACATTGATTTCTTGTGTAACTACTTCTGCACAGGTTAATTAGGTGTTGTGGGACTCAGTATTTAGATAGTATTTTCCATAGTTGTCTGTCTACTATGTTGATTGCTTTTTCTTGGTCGAGAAACGCGATATATAATTCATGGTTGTTTTCAGTTTTTTTTTTCTTCCAGTTGTCTAAGAGTAAAAATTACATCTGTACAGCTCTTGTTCTTACGAAATCCCATCTGAGTGTTGTCGAGATGTATTTCGATGAATGCTAGTAAACATCTTTCTAGAATTATATTGAACATTTTCGTGACTTAGAAGTGAGATAACACTGTATTTTGTCCAATCTCTTTTGCTACCCATTTTTTTCTTCAACATAGGTATTATCACAACGTTTTTCCAGTCTTCTTGAGTTTCCTGTGTATTACATATTATGTTAAACATCCTATGCAGCTATGTTATCCCTTATCTGCTGCTTCATAATAATTCAACATGTAAGTTATCGGGTCATGGGGGTTTTGTTTTGTGGAGCTGTTTGTATGATATTTTCTATTTCTAATTTGCTTGGTTATGCTTCCCACGTTACATTGCGTTCTATGTTGCTGTCCTCTTCTTCTTTCAGGAGTTAGCAATTCTTTAAACAAATTTTTCCACCTTTCCATGATTAATTTCTTGTCATTGATTGTCTTTCCATTTTCAACATTAATGATTTCGGTTCGCTCATATTTATCTTCCCTGATTATCTTGTTTTTAATTTCTTGTGGAATTTATTTGGTGCATGTTTGTACTCTATATTCAATGATTCGCAATATTCTTGCCAAGCTATTATTGTGGCATTTTAATGATTTTGTTAGATATCGATTTAGCTATCCTTTACTCAATATAATCTTCTTGGGATTTGCTTGCAGCCCAGTTTTTGAATTTGTGTTTATCTTTATTGGCACCTTCGATTTCTTCATTTCACCATGGTCTTACTGTGATTTTTTTTTACCCGTATGTTTCCTGTATCCACATGTTCCTCCTGCTATTTGCGTTATGGTGTTCTTGGATATTTATCGTTCGTCTTCAATTGACGTGGTAGTTATTTGTCTATTATCTATCCAAAGGTGAATGATTGTTGATCGTATTCACACTTGCAGTTAAGCGTAGGGGTTGGACCTTAAGCTGTCGTTCTAAGGCCATATGTGTCGCCGTGGTTGCACTTAGTCCATGCATGTTCAAGGTTATCCCTTTTTTTTCTATCCACCGTTTTCTTTGTCTACCTTTGACTTTACGCCCGGATATTTTTTGTTATATGCTCTTACTGGTATTTGGTTTGGGTTCATTCTCATAAGGTGACCGAAATATTTTACTTGCTTTCTTTCAATATGTTCTATACATAATAGTATACCAACTCACTTTTTAATTTCTTCGTTTCTTATTTTATCTAGTTTAGTAACCATTGTAGCTTTTCTCAAACACTTCATTTCACATGTGACGATTTTCCTCCGCTATGTGGACGGTTAAAGAACATGTTTCGCATTGGTAGCAGAGTGTAGGTATACGAATTGTAGATATTATCTGATTTTTTTTTTACTTCCACGATAATCTTTGGGTGAAGACGTATTGATGAAAGTTGGTAGGTCAAGGTCACTGTGTGTTTTTTGTTGTTGTTGGCACCTTTTTTCTATTTCTCTGTCTAGTCTTCCATTTTCGAAAATTAATATTGCACAGATATTTAAATTCTTTGGCCTGTGTCACTTTGTTATTATCTATTATTATATCCATTGGTGTTGCAGACTTGCTGATGTTCATAATTAAAGTATTTTACCCCTTATTTTCATGTTGTACTTCTTGACATACTAATAGGAATGCATTCGTGTGATTTTGCAAATTTTCGTCATATTTCTATATTAAAAGTAGTTATTGGAACTTCCAAAATTCTTCGAAAATTCTTTGTTTATATCGTTCCTTTATAATGGTATATGAGAGGTTCTTGAGTTTAGCTTGCATGTTTGCTCTGTCTATTTTGTGTTTTTCCTTGTTCTTCTTCTTTCTATTTAATTTTACTGATGTTATTACAGATTTGTTATTGGTATAGGGCACACACACACACACACATATATATATATATATTGTCATTTCCACATGTGCCACTAGGCGTCGTAGTAGGTCTGGTATTGTTTGGTATTAGCCAATTGGAGTGCATTGGCAATGGTCTGCCCGTGTCGTCTCTTCAAGTGTTCTTTGTTTGTCTCCACATTAATTCTTAGAATACCTCGTGCCATATAAACCAACCTTTTGATGATGTATGCACGAAATGATGATTGCGTTGGTTCCGTTTTCATGACGTGGCCAAAACACAAATGTCTCCCTATATGTTCTTGACATGATATTGTGGTTATATATTTCCTGATATCTTCAGTTCTCCGTCGCTATAAAATTAATCTCCAGAACGTTACTATATATAATAACACTAACGTATTATTATTTGACATACATTAATTAATTGAACTTCAAGTTGAATCATCATAACATATTATATTTGTTTCCTCTATTCTTCTATAACGTACGGCTGAAATACATATCTCGCATTTGGTCATGATAGGGGAATGCATGAATGGTGCATTACAAAACAGAGTTAATAATAAATAAGAAACCACAGACTTACAAAACGTATTAAATATTTGCCAATGTTAATTAGTACGAACAATGTTTAACCACATAAATATACTTTCTACCTCAATCTATTATCATCAACTATTATACTGACTAGTGTTTCGAGATCAAAATATTGTCTCTCAATATATAAAAAATCAAAGATTCACGGGTATCAAATATATGTTCCAGTTAAAAAGTAAGCTATCTTCTTTTTACTGTCGACAGTAAAAGTAGTCCGTAGTGAGGCCCTACAGTTCCTTCACTCTCCAACATTCCAAAATAAATTGCATCGGAAGTTTAATAACTCACACAAATTGTATATTATTATGAACACATTTTTAAAGAAAGACATGTGGATATATGTCTCAATTGGCGAATTTGAACTTCTGTATGAACACATTGACATATTGATTGCAACAGTTTCATCATTAAACTGGCATTATATTGCTGGAAAGTCCATCCAGGAGAAGAGCAAGAGAATAACCATCATTCTACTAGGAAAGGTAGGTTTCAACCTATGCACTATTTCGAGCCACTTCAGCCAACTTCACTGTGCACATACCCGCCATCAATTGACTACTGATTATGCCAAACGTCTCTATCGCTCCAGGCATGCAACCAAATTTTCAAGTCAAAAGGATTGTCACGTCCTGATACTGTGCCTCTATGATGGGATTCATCCATAGGAAAAAAATCATTTCTGTCAGTTTCCTGTTTCCCAGTGATGCACAGTACATCTCAGACTCCCCAACGACAGAAGGTGAATACATTTAATCAAATAGCAAAACATGAAACGCATTGCAACAACAAAATACAAGCATGAGAAGCATAATTGTGTAGATGTCGTGCCATGATGCTTCTATAAAGAGATAACCTCAATATAATGTCATGTCATCTACTATGGTGTCTGTTGCATGGGTGGTTTGTCTAGTGGGATTTTGGAGACATTCACAGACGCAACCGCATGTGTGAACAACATCTTTAAAATTATATTGGATCCTACTTTTAAAATGAAGAAATACAACCAATAATTTTGATTGTTAAATTGTTTACTCGACCTTATGTTTCTAGTACATGACTTGAATTCAAACTTGTTCACTTCTTTTCCTCAGTTGAAAATGTTACTGCTTCAAAGCTCACCTAGTGGTTTCATTATTATATCATTATTAATTTGAAAAAAAAATTAAGAAGTTTGCAAACATTATTACGTTTTACGATTGTGTTGATGTTTTTCACGCTCTAACATTTAGTTCAGTGTTTCCATAAGAAGTTTATTATAATTACTTGAAAGAAATATATCAACAATGCAAGTTATAAGTGAAATATCGAATACTTCAGATAGCGAAATTGAACTGGATCGTGATATGATATACATAAGCGACGAAGCAGCATTCGTTTATATGTGGGTTGTATGTGGTGTCTTGTGTCAAATAATAAACATCTTCGGCATAACTACAAACGCCATAAACGTTATCTGCTTTGTGAAGCAAGGTTGCAAAGAGTCAATTAACGTGAGTCTGTTAGGTATGTTCTTGGAACCTGTTTTAAAGAAAGGCAATATAACTATACTAATAGGTATATTGTCTTATATTATGTGTTTGTATATTCTAATTATTTGTATTTATAAAGAAATTAGAATTTCTAAAATTGAAACTCTCTTTTCTCATTTTGTATGTTATACTTATTAAAGGAAATAAATGTCAAAGAAATAAAGTATTTTGACATATTAAAAGACCATATTCAGAACTTTAATTTAGCACAAAGTTGAGGGGAGGTGAGCAAAAGATAGGCAGAGATACAAGTGGGGAGAAACATTACGCGTATGACATGTCACAATGTAGCAAAGTGTTCTACCAAAGCAAGAAACTCGTCCTCATGTTTATGATGGATCACAGAAATCAAAGAAGTCACAGAACAAGCTTACAAACAGCACACACGAAGGTCATCTGCAGATAAATCACTCCCTGACGTCGCAAGGCAAACAAGGGCGATATCGTATAGATATATTTACTAAGTTGTCTTTTGCAAGATTGGTTTGCCTAGGGCTCCATTGGATGTCCGTTGCAGCCAATTTCGTTGTGAAGACTGCACCTAATGGTGATCATATTATAATGGGTATCATCATATAGTGCGAAATTGAAATCAAAGGCTTGCTGAAAAGGACCTGTAACATCATATGTCTCTTGCCCTGGTGTGAGCTCTAATAAAGTGTACCATCGTCCACCTAATGATATTTCCATTTCAATTGTATTTTTGTATACATCTTACTCACCGATTTCAAACTTAAAGTCAAGTACTAACTTCAATAAGTTATAAAAACTTCACTAATATTTTATATGTTCACATATAAATTTCGTGCTGTTAGTTCGTTACCCATGTTTCTTAGCAATCCATTAATGCTGGTTAAATATAAAACTTAACAATTTTCATTTTTATTGTCAATCACATGTTTGCATGTTAAAATTTAACGTGTGTGATTTAAAATACTGTTAGTCAATCATATTTTCCTTTTAAGTAATGTTTCACATCGGATAGTGAACTTGTTTACTATCACATGGTTACAGAGTGTCATGTTCGAAACAACGTCGAGACCAAAAGAAAATCCTTGTCGTGAGTGTTCGTCTGACGCGACCGATTCTCCAGTCAACCCAGCTGTTAATGGGTATTAGGCGCATGAGTTGGGAAATGTAAACTCAAAAACGATGGAAACTGGCCACTCCACCGAATAGTTGCTGCTGCTTAGTTTGTGAAGAGTTAATTTCATCCCGAGCTGCAGGCTGTAACCGTAGCTCCTACCTTTGGAATCTTCCATCATTTGTGATTATGTCTCGAAGATATAAGAAACTGTCTACCTGTCGCATTATGAATTACTGATTCACATTTTATTGATCAAAATTTGAATTGAATATTTTACATAGCTGAAGACATTCAGTTT
Organism: Meghimatium bilineatum; assembly: GCA_034231615.1. Lineage (NCBI taxonomy): Eukaryota > Metazoa > Mollusca > Gastropoda > Stylommatophora > Philomycidae > Meghimatium > Meghimatium bilineatum. The sequence continues at coordinate 77,525,134 of CM067322.1, forward strand.
GATGAAATGATAGGATATTCAACTTCAAAGGATATACAATATTATGTGAATCTTGATATAGTAGTATGTCTCTGATTTATCAGTCGATTTCTGCACATCCTCTGTAGAACGCATCCGACAAATGTTTAAGTAAGAAATACAACACAGATATATACATATCCGCAAGTATTATTACTTAGAAAAGTCAAACGGCAAAAACGTGCATGGTTTGGATATGTATGCCGTCATGGTTCCTCATCAAAACCATTATTGAAAGGAACAGCTGACGTTGAACGTTAGAAGCAATTGGGTAAAATGAAAATCATGGGCAGACAATATAATAGACTGAAAAAGTGGGACTTCTTGATCTCTCATTTGCATCTCTGAAGATAGCAACAGCTGGAGGACTATGTCTGTTGATGCACTGAATGTGGTACAATATCCCAGTGACAAGGTGATGGGCATATCTATTCTATGGTCTATCTCTGATAATATTTCACAATATTTTGTAATATATTTTTAATTATACAACTTTGTATTGTGATAATTATAATTTATATCTGTAACCAGTGTCTTTCAATGACTTGAAAGGGGAGCCAGGTAGATCAACATTGCGACCTTGTCATGCATGCCATAAGACGCGAATAAATTGCTTTGTTGGTCAAGTGTGCTGCCATATCCCATAAGTCGAAATAACCACACAAAAAAGTTATGCTGAAGTTAGATATGTCATTTGCAAAGGCGTAGACATCATTGAAAAGATACATATGATAACATGAACAAATTTCATTTTTTAGACTACATCCTGCTAGACAGCAGCAGTGCAGTTGTTGTTGTTGTCAATAACCATAGAAATTGCGAACGATTTGCTCTTATTATCCATGTTAAGTGTGGTTATTTATCATGATCTTCTTTCATGCCCAGGAGACTGAAGCATTTCGCTTAATGCAATACTTATTGAAAAAGCCCTCTACTCATAGGGGGTATATGTCGCGAGACGAATTGATAGTTTTTTCTGGGTCACCAATTGTGCGTATTTCCTCTGACGAATGCGCTTCGCAGACAGCAAGCTGTTATTCCTGTATGATGATCATTTCATTAATGTCCCTAGGTCCCAGACCTAATTCTTTTTGTATGAGTAGTGTTGGGATTCGACGAACTAGTCGAATTAGACCTAGGGCTGATACATCTTCCCAGACAAGGTACCGCTTACTAAATATGTCGATGGTTTGTGATTTCACCTGCGCATTTCTCACGCACTCGTTTCGTCCGCATGTGATGCCCTTCCAATCTATCGCCAGAAGCAGCCTGCGTTTTGACTTTCTGTCACTGAGTATATCACCAAAAGAAGTAGATTGCGTATCTCGGACAAGGAGCTTCTCAGACAAGGAACTTATCTCTTTAGGAGCAGTGTTGGCAATGGAGAATACAGTCGAGTTAGACAATGTGTGCAATGTCCGAAAGAAAATTACTTGCCAACTTGTCTACTTTGCCAACGGCGTTCAGAGTCTGAGGTTCAACACTGCTTCGGACAGAAGTTTGTAGAATCTGTCCGCCGATATTTGTTCACATCGGTTATTGTGTGCAATGCGGAGCCGTATTCAACGCATTTTTCTATTCCCAGTAGTATATAGTCAAATTGGCGTATACAATAACTGAGTCATGACCTACTTTGAATGATGGGGTGAATTGTGGTGGAACGTGTGGGCTTCTGTGAGTTCTCGAGCATAAACACCACTTCCGCAGATCGGTCTCGTGTTGAACAGTTGTAGCTCTTAGCAACATATCGTTTCCCATAGACAACGATACACTATATCATGTGTTGCCTCTTCCAGATTCAATGTGTAATCTTATAAACATCATATTCTAGCGAAATATACACACATTAGGACATTTGCATTGGCCGCCCCTCCGATGTATCTGATTTTGGCTAACCAAGACGAAATGCATTACTTCACTGTTAGCCGACAGTGCTGATGTGTGTGTTGGAGTAGAGATCTGTAAGATATTGCTGTTTTCTCTGAAGGCAATTCGCATTCCATCTATAGTCTCCCACCTCGACGGACACAGGTCTAAAAGTGGTGGCTAGGAACACATTAAGAGCAGCTGTATTTCTGTTACCAGGGTGCACCACAGAAAGGTACATCTAGCACCTTGTTATTCAGATAAACCTGCTGGAAGCTCAATGCGAAATTATTTACATCTCCAACAGAAGTTTAAGAATGATCGAAGAATAATAAGAAATTACGTCGAATTTGATACCATTCGTTTTGTTAATTATTATTGTATTTGTTCATTTAGGTTTGTCCATCTCTGACATGGGCTGCCTCTTAACCCAGATGTTAACATGCCTCTGTATTACACCAGCGGTCAGTACAGCAGATCTAACATTTGAACCTTTAGAAGTCAACTACCTGATCAATATAATGCCACATCTGACATTCTCAAGAATATCTAGTTGGATCACGGCTATAATCACAACGGAGAGATGCCTATGTGTAGCAGCGCCATTAAAGGTTGTGTTTCAATGTATACAAAAAAAAATTATTTAATTGCACACAATTATAGATTAAATATTTAATTAATTTAAAACAATACGAAAATGTAGGATTAATTGCAACTAAAATAGTGTACTATACGACAGTAGATTGCCCTTGTATATTTAAGAAGGAATAATTGATATTCATTACCACATTATGTTACTGAACTCAGAAAGTAACAATGCCGTCTGAAATGTATGGTGTACACGACTACTAAGAATGTTAATCGGGCGATTAACTACTGGATCAATTTGATTCTGCAATGTTGAAAACAACTGAAGTCCCATCAACGTAATGTTGGAATGAATGACCTTTTTTAATTCAACTTCACCTAAGTAAATCATCCACACATATCATAGCCCCAAGATATGATGTTGTTCGTCCATCACAAGAGATGATGATCATTTGTTACATTCACTTTTGAAAATTCGATTAGAGTCATGTCCTTGATTATGAGTTCGTAGATGGCCAATGAGCCATATTCGAACAGTAAATGTTCGTGGACAGTTCAGGCATGGGATGACCACCGCAGACGGATCTTGGTCTATCCGTGAGCCCCAAGATAGAATTATAAGAAGGCCGACTGTTTTATACTCTTTAATTCAGTGCGTTAACTGACATGCACTTCATTCCCATTTGCTCTAAGACAAACTGTATACAAGTGTTTATGTAGTGTACAAGCAGACAATTCCCCAGACTACCAGAAATTCAATTTGCCAGAATATCTCCTGCTCTTCATCACCAACAAGCTGCTGCTTTAATTGTCGTGGAAACCAATTCCAGTGTGGAAAATACAATGTCTCCCAAAGTAGCCAATGCAACTCTTTAGAACAAAATAGCAAACAAAAGTTGGAATAAAAGACAAACTCATTTATATTTGTCAAAGAAGAAAACGAACTTCGGAAAATAGCTAAACTCCTAATTCAAGAAGAAAGTAGAATAGAATGAGTTCCCGTGAAGTCACGTAATGGAACTAACGCAGAAAAGGACGCGCACACGTCCTAACAGAACAGTTTGGGTATTTGGAGACACCACAATCTGCCCACCTTGACAAAGAACTCATTTTGAAATAATTCTTAAGTGACGGAATGGTCTCAAAACTAACTAAAGAGGCAATTTCATACTCCATGCAGTTGTTAAAACAAAGACCGTCAGTCGGACCTGATCGCATCTCCAAATTAAGAAGGGTACCAAGAAACTACTGGATCCTAAATAAAATTTACGCAGGCTATGCTAAGAATGTCTTGGAATATGAAGGTGAATCATGGAGAATAACAGCAAGGAGTAAACTTCAGACTTTAGGAATGCGAATGATTATATGAGCCAGGCGATTTACCCCAATAAAAGTAATGGGGAGTTTGGATTTCTTACATTTCCCATAAGAAAGAAGAGATGCGAATTGTACTTTTGTCTAGTCTTTAAAACAAATATATATAACTGCTTTCACTTTTCAAATTTCTCTTTATTAGTGTTCTTAGGATATACAAAACTTTGCTGTTACCTTGTCCATCTACGCATCCATATTGTTCTTTATTAATTTCTGATTTTATTATTGTGTTTATTTATAACTCTTCTCATAATAATTGTCAGACATATTGTTTTGCTACTTGGCTCACGCTCTTCATGTTCGGTGCTCTTCACATTCAATAACAACTCCATCTCTGATTCTTTGATGATCGTCAGGTAGCATATCCTGAAAAGGATGTTGCAGTCATCACAGCTTATTGAAATGTATGTCGATCTTGAGCTAATCTTCCAGCTTCTGTTACTGGCATGTTCAGGTGGTCTTTGATATAGTGCGTTTATCGTCTTCTTGGTCTGCCTCTTGCTCGTCTACCTGGCATCATCCTCTCCATTATGGTCTCCTCTAGACTGCCATGACGTTTTATATGGCCAGAATATTGTTTATTTTTTTTTTGGTAGAGATATAAATATTTGTAGCATTAATTCAACTAACATATATTACTTTTATATTTATCACTCAATAATTTTGTGAAGTAAGCGTTTTCTATTCTTTGTGTGACGTATGGCATCCATGACTTCTGCTGCAACTATTCATGATCCCGCACAATTATCCCGTATGTTAATATAGTCATAATATAATAGCTTGTCATAATATAATTGACTAATTTATTTCGTCCATCTTTGTATTATGTTTTTCAGTCTCATGATCACTGGACGTGTCTTAGATTAGAAATATAATGAAATAATATATGTAGGCACTTGCAAGCGAACATATATCCGCAATATAAAATGACAGAAGAAGTGTTTAAAGTCACATGTAAGGAATACATTGCCCATTTTAACATAGACACTAAATAGTAATAGCTGAATAGAGAGTTTTGCACACATCATACTCGACTAGTGCTACAGAATCATTCATGTTTCAGCAACTGCAGAGAACATCAGACACAACAAAATTCTACAAAAACGTACGAGAAAAGGTCAGGGATGCTCAATGTCTCACAGATCACTTCGACTCATGTCATAAGTATGGATGACAATTCAAGACACGCATGTGACTTATTAAACACAGCTGGACAATCCACAGTCAGCATCGATTTCTTCATAATCATCCTAACTGAGCTAAATGGTCACCATCGACTATGACGAAAAATCAACATATACTTACAAGTTGTACCTAAGTTTCAGAAATGTAATTCTATACGGTAATTACAAAATAGTCGGCTTTAACAGAATTGATAATGAGCTCACATAGCAAACAAAACACACCGGACTTCGAAATATGACGATATACAATGTACTGTCTATAACATTGTATGCCTCAAGTCATCATAATCAAGTGCCGTCTCCGCAATACAGGTTTGATGCAACAGACCTCCAACATTCCCTGTCTCCTATTTTGATGCTGCGCTCTTGCTAGATTGTAACCTGTCCATCTTGTGATGTTACTCTCCCACTTGTATCTCTGCCTACCTCTTGCTCGTTTCCCTTTGACTTTATCCTCAAATAAGATCTTAAATAATGTATCGTGTCTTTTAATGTGTCCAACATATTTTATTTGACTGCTCTTTATTTCTCTTAGTAATTCTTTGATCACATTAAGTGTTTTTTTCAACATCCATTGTTTCCTTCTCTTTCCATGATGTTCTCCCTATTCTTCTATATGCCTCAAATATAGTGCCTATATAGTGGTATCTCAAAATTCAACATTGAATAGCAATATCATGTACACAGTACTCTACAATTATGTTATTAGTATACTATTAATAGTAAAATAAAGTCTAAATCTCCCATCTATAAAACCAGTTAATAATAAGTTAGTTTGCCATGAGATCAAGGAATAAGTAATTAAATGTATAAATAATAATACCTTCTCCTTTGTTATTATTTACACCACTGTTGACTATCCATTCTGAATTTCCGGGCAAATTACTTCCGTATTGTGAAGCGCATGGCCATGTGTCTAGAACGCCATCCTCAGACCCTTGGGGTCCCGAGTTAAATCCACAGGACAGGATTTTTTCTTTCGGAGGTACAATCAAAATCATTCCTGTACATGTCGAGGCGTCTGCTAGGGCATCGTGGCCTTTATTTCTACAGTCCATAGAAAACCTCCCTGCACTCTTTCACAGGAAAACATGCAGTAACGAAAGACCGAAATATTACTCACGTAGGTTGCCGTTTCTTTCGGAAAGAAAATCTGTTAATTGAACGCCGTAAGGAAAGCACTTTCATTTTCGTCGGCCATTTTGGCGGAAGTCGGTTCAAGGTTAGGGACGTTCAGAGAATCCATGACAAAGACAACGTTCTGGAAATAATATATCACTTGATATTCACAATAATACAAAAAGGTGTTCAAATATATATAGTATCCATTTTATTTGTGAATATTTTTCGTTTTCCTTTGTCAACAGATTAAAACTGTGGTTACACCAAGACGAATGGCTATGGTTACTGCATGTGTTTTCATCGTTTCCTTCTGTTGTACATCACCCGTGTATGCGGTCAACAGACTGGACACGAAATTTTCTCTATATAGAAACAAAACCATTTTTGGCCTTGTCTATATGGATAATAAAGAACCGGTAGAGAAGATTTATTTTATAATCAACAATTTTATCACGCCTTTTCTTGCATTTATGATTATTGTTATTTCTACTATAACCCTATACTTCAAGCTAAAGACAACCAGCAAATGGAGACAGCAGTTTACAAACACTTCTCATGTCGACAATGTTTCCAATCGTAATGAAAAAGTGGCCAAAATGGTTATCATGATTTCCATTTTATTTATTGTTTGTTTTATTCCACTCAGTGTTAGCGTGTTAGCTCTAGCTTGTGAACCTGAACTTACGTTTAGTGGTAGATACGCAAAACTTGGGATGATATTAGGTGGAATAGTTTTTTCCCTGGAGTCGATCAACTCTTCAGTTAACGTTTTTATTTACTATAACATGAGCAGTAAATTTAGGCACGTGTGCGATGAGATCATATGCAACGGAGAAATAAGTAAAGTACAATAGTTTTAAAAATATTGTACATTTCCCTTCGCAAATGCTGTAATATACCAGTTGTCACCTTAGCTATTACATACAAAAATCAACATCGAAGTAAAGAAACTAATAATTAAGAGCATATTTATACCAAAACTATGCTACCAATGCCAAACTTGACAACTCATATCTACACAAAAAGAGACAGATCGAAACGTGCAAAATGAAATGTCTAATGAAAGATATTGAAGTTACCCGACTCGACAAAATGCGCCGTCAGAACACCTGAAAGTTAGTATGTATCACACCACGTGTCGAAAATGCAGAGAAGCAGCAGATAAAATGTGTTGGAGATCGTATGAATATGAACAATCAAATTCCCAAAAGAGCTTATGCCAAAATGCAATTAGGATACAGAACCAGGGCAGCCTAAGGGAAAGATGGATAGAGAACATCCTAAATAGAGATGTTGTCTATCCACATTATTATTTACGATATAGAATCTAAATAAACATGACTAAATATCAACAAGAGCAATACACCTGGCCAGAACGCAGACATCTCCTTCAAAAACTCCTACGCTTAACGGCAAGAGCGAAAGCTACACATGACACCACCTGGTAATAAGGAAATAGACACTATAAATTTACCTTCAGCCTATTTCTAAATATGTAGTATCCGGTGACTACAAATATATGTTTAGGTTTATGTAATTAAAAAATAAAATTGTGAATGGCTCTTGTAAAAAAAGTCTTACTAATAGCCGTGAAGTGTTTTTCCTGGTGGCGTTCATATGAAGTGTGGTATTATTTGTTATTTACCTGTACCTCCGTGGAATATATTTTGATAATTACATTTGTGAATTAGTATTCTTTTTTTATTTTAATAATTAAAGTAACAATAATAATAATTCCAATAACACTAATAATCATACGCATTAACCTTCAGTATCGTAGGGGTGTCACACCTAAAACATCAGTACACAAACACCATCAAAACATCTATTCCTCAGCATCAGGAGCAGTGTAGAAAAATCATGCCCAGACCATTCCTTTATGTTATCAATCAAGAAGTTGTATTTATTATCTCTTATACTTAAACCTGTATTCGTAACCTTCAATAACAGTTACCATGTTGTTCCAACAGGCCAACGTTGTGCTTGAACTAGTGCGGGAACGGCACGGAGGGCGAAACAACACAGAAATATGTCGCAATGGCCAGAGTTCTGCCCTGCTGTCGACGTCTGTTTCAGCTGAGATATAAACAAGCTTTAGACATTGTGTCTTTAACTGCATTATGTCATCTATCGTTGCATTGCCTGCAAATAAATTGGTTCTCTCGTTTCATCCGACCCGTCAAGACCAGGGCAGTTTGTCCATGTAATGCTCTGGACAATTGAGATATTCAAGGAATCAAAGCGTTCCTCTCTCAGCATGCATATTTCTAACTTGTACAGCATGCTTTGAAATTTTGTGAGTATTATGTTGATGCTCTATCCCCATACACGAAGTAACAGTGGAATATGCAGGTGATTTATAAACCATCTTCAAGCTGTTTCTGTAAACGTAAAAACCCCAAACGCTTTTATTTGCATTTCTTCTTAACTAGCGGTCTATGTATATATTTATATATTGCACTTTCGAGTTTAACTGAGCGAGCTCATGCACTCTAATCTGTGCCCTGACACCAGTACGATTTATTTTCAGTGTCTACTTCTACCCATTCTATAGAAAGAGCTGTGCATGAATATCATCATCATTTTACATATTCTTTCCAGAACGTGGACTTTCTTATGGATTCTGTGAACACTCCTCGATTCTGGGCGAGTTGACTGCCGCAGCTATAGACATGTTTACGCAATCTGCTATATCACTGCAGCATCTCGTCTTGGGCGCCCTCTTCCCATGCTGACGTTAACCCTTTCAGCTAAACATCTTTTCATGGTGTTATGTCTCTTTATATAACAAACAAAAAGAAAAACAACACTGCATTCTTGTTAGGATGTTGTTAAGGAGCCAGCTCCCTTCGACATTCATTGATCTTAACTATTCTAGATTTTTCTTCTTATCTCACCATGGTATACGTAAAATGCTTCTGCAGCATCTCATTTCGAAAGCAGCGAATCTCTTTGCCATGATTTTATTCAATTATTATTGCCTCAAAACCGTATATCCCCACTGGAAATACGCATGTTTTGATCATACATAGTTTGGCTATGCTGCTGGTACCTTGCCAAAGATGTTCATTAGCGCGTATTGCAATGTAATGTCGCCATTTAAACTTTTTTCTTGATTTCGACAGTGCAGCCTCCTGAGATATTTATATTGGTGCCCAGATACTGGAAATTTGATACGTCCTCACGTTCGAAATTGTCAATTATTATCTTTGGGTGTGCTTTAACTTTCTTATTTGATTTGCCATAATGTTGTTTTTTTCATATTTAAGTACATGCTGTGGTCTTCAATGTGCTCTTTTGTTGATAGTAACATTAGCTTTAGACCATCTCTGTTTGTTAATATAACTGTCTAATAACAACTGACCATAACAAGAAAATCATTGTGCACATAGCCCAAAAATATCTAGATTTATGGCTATATTCGGAATATGACTTGCTACCAATTTACACTTATATTTACCTAATCTCAGAAACAAAATAGATGTATTATTTCAGATAGTAGAAACAGTTCTATTACATGTATTCAGGATGTCGCCATTCTTCACTGGTACATACATAACCATGTATTTTTATATTGACTGTAATGACGATTGTTCACTGGACAAAATATATCACATGGAAATAATAGCATACTATTATAGAATGTTTAATTAAACGTAACACATCTAACAGTTGAATTTAAGATGGTACTGTTTAGTGCCACAATAATTATTATCCTATCATTTCGTATATTATATTTAATAACACTGGCGTAAAAAGAAAAGTAGGCAATGTGCATATGCACGTTTCAATCATTATGTTGTAGAATAATTGAAACATATTAGTAAAATAGCTGGTTTGAAAAATACTAATTTAAGACACATAACTGCTTATTTATAAACATGTTTCATTCATATTAAAACAAAATAAAATTTGTAAAAAGCCTATTTTTATAGTTATTTGGGGATCTCCCTAACGTAGAGGTTAAGCTGTTCGCTTTGTGTTCAAGTGGTCACGGGTTCGAATCCGGCTCGTGTCGTCTTGTTTATAAGGTGGATTTTTTCGGAGATCCCTGTGGATTTTCATTTGAAGCTATGAAGTTACGTGGTATGAGTGGCACTTTCGGCAGGCGGCGTGCCGCTTCGTTGAGAGGGACGGAGTACATATGGGAAACCGAGTACAGTGAAGTCAATCTTCTACGGCTTTTAAACCATATTTTAAACTATTTTTTGGTTTATACTGAAAATTATTGACACTCTTTGGTGAATATAGTTCACTTTTCCGTCTAAGTCGCTTGCTATTGAGTAAATTTCTGAACAATGAATAGTGGCGTAAGCAACTTGACAAATATTTTCAATGAATAACGGGTATACATTTCTTCGTGGACTCTATATCTTGTATATGCATATATACATATATAAGTATAATTCTGTTCATCTGGTCTCCCGTGTGGATGCATAGGTGCATGGGCATTGACTTAGTACACGATTTAGAAATCCTTAGTTTACATTTTCCTTTCCAGTGCAAGATAATGTGTTGCAGAAAGTTGAACGAAAGATAAACGACAATCCCATTGCAAAACTTGTTTTCGAAAAAAAATTAATTGAAAAAGTACGTAGATATGTTAATAATCATTGCTGAATAGCAGGTAAATAATGTGATTAATTCGGACCATGTAATATATGTGATTTTAGGATAATTTTCAGGTTTTAAAGGTCAGGTTTTAATCCATCCACGCCTACCCCTGCATTGTGATCACATTTATTATGTTCCTTGACTAATTTTACAGTTTTTCTTCCCTTTTAATCTTTCTATACATCTTAATTCCTTCGTGTGATGACCTTTCTCGTCCTATCGGTCGAAACGTTAAAATTCCGTAAACTTTGGTACTTACATACAAGTTCTAATTTCATCAAAATGATCATCTTCCTAACTTTATATAATGCAATGATATCATTTAATGCTAATTCGAATCGATGTTTTCCTGGAAAAGGTATTTTTAGGACATCTATCTGAAAGTAGATGATATGATACTTTATTCGAATTTTATTTTCAATCAAGCAAACACTATATTTAACAAACTATCATTCAAAAGACCATTTAACAGTTGGTATTTTTATTTCCATAACAAAGTTAGTTAGAGTATTCTTGATTCGACCATGACGCCGAGATTTCGTACATTTTAGATGTATTCTTTGTCTGTGTTCCCAGATTGACCATATTGATTTCTTTGTAGTATACACATTTTCCACATTTGACATAATGGTAGCTTCATAACAAACGTGAATTATTTTTCTTCTAGCTATTGTTAGTCTTCTAGTGCATTCAGTTCCGTTATGTGTTATGTCATTTTCTATAAATTATTTACTTCTATATTATGTGAAGAACTTTAACTAAGAGTCGTTTGTCCCTACGACGTCTGCATTATAATGTTCTTATTGTTTTCGCCGCATAGATGGGGGATACATTATAACCTGAATCACTAACCATACTGGGGTGCAAAGGGAACGCATTGCTCTAGGCGGACCCAGGGTTAGCAGATAACCAAGATCCCAAATGTACCTCCACGCGGTGCACCCTGGAAACAGAAATACAGCAGCTCGAGCTGATTCTGGCAAAATCTTTTGGGGATCGTGTCCGAGAATGTGGAGGTAGCAGATGGAAAGAGATTTGACTGCACAAGAGACAGACAATATCTCCGACACCACCAGCATCACCACATATAGCGACACTGTCGACATACAGTGAAGCAAGTCAGTCCAGTCTGAACATTGGAGGGGCGGCCAATGTAAAATGCACGTAAAGGTAGATGCATGGCGAGAGACAAATAGATTTCATACCGAGTACAATGAAACAATGGAAGGGCAGAACAGCGCTAGAGGGCAGCGCGAACTGCAAATAGAAAGTGAAAAGTCCCTAGGAAAGGGGAACTACAAGCTCCGTCAGCTCGAGACGAGCTTCTAGTTACCTGTGTTCCTTACAGGCAGAGACCCAGACCCATCCATTGGCATTTGGTAAAGCAAGAAGACCTAACCCAACTCTTATGTCGAGCCTTCCTAAACCGGAAATATGCTCGCGAAGAGAAAGGGTTCTGTACCCGTTGGGCTTAGGCAAGAAAGGGACAACGATGGTAGTCCTGGCCCAACTCTACTGTCAAGGTTTCCTATAACGGATGTACACTTGCAGAGAGAAAGGGTTCCGTATCCGATGGGCTCAGGTACAAAAGGGACAACGATTTAGCCCTGGCCCAACTCTACTATCAGGTTTTCCTACACCGGAAATACACTTGAAGAGAGAAAGGGTTCCGTACCCGATGGGCTCAGGCACAAAAGGGACAACGATTTAGCCCTGGCCCAACTCTACTGTCAGGTTTTCCTACACCGGAAATACACTTGAAGAGAGAAAGGGTTCAGTACCTGATGGGTTCAGGCGCTATTGGGACAAGGACGCTCAGCTCGAGAACGCCTTGCTCTCAAACGCGTGGTGTGAGACTCGAACTTGGACAAGGGGTACACGATGTCGGTGAATGACACCTCGGCTAAGAGGGCGAAAAAGCCAGGGTCTAACTCCTCTGTTGAGTTCTTCCCCTTAAGGAACCAGGCTCATGGATGAGAAACGGTTCAGTACCCAATGGGCACAGGCACAGCACGTCCAATTACACGAGGCAAGTTCATAGACAGTGGAACACCTTGTGCGAGTCAGACGAGAGCAAAAATCGTCTGGGCGAAGAGTCACCACTACGCGTGCCTGGAGACAGATATAGAGGCTGTCACAGGCTAAGGGTAGCCCACCCGAATTGTCAAGGCATGCCGACATCGGATGTGCTAGGCCTACAAGGCGCATAACGGTGGCACAACGTAATTACGATCCCGGCGAAAATCGCACGGTTATCCGTGATGGTTACAATGGAGCGAACGAAAAACAAACAAACAAACTAACCATACTACAACTAGTAGTAGTATGAATATTGTTGATGTATTTATCTCACGTAGGTCCACACTAGAAACTGCTTTGGTGTATTTATAGTTTTTCTGCTAGCTACTACCTTTTTCTTAGCCATCAAAATAAAACACGTAATTTATGTAATCTATATGTAATCTATACACACAAAAATAGTATAACAAAGATTGTTTTTACGAAACACTGAATCTCTCTAGTTACATGTAGTTACTTGAACACAATGCACTCCGAAAACGGATAGTTCTAGCAATATGTGCAAATACAACATATATACACAACACAATTTTATTTTCTAGACTGCATCCGTCTAGAATCTAGTACGACCATAGTCCTCCTATAAGAGAGATCCATGAAAAGTGGACTTTTCAGAATTAACCATTAATTAGAAAGAAAATAGAATGGATCAGACGAAATAGAAACATGGCTACCAAGTTGTTATTTACGTTCTGTAAATTCAAGTAGGAAGCAACATAATAAATTACAAATGTTTGAGACTAACGGGAATTGAACCAGTTCGTTCTAACGGCACCGAATCGCATTACAACTCGAGATGAACGGTATTCCCTGTAATTGATTAACCCGATCTAAAAATAAAATATGCGATTTTGTCAAGACATTCAAACTGTATCAACGAAAATCCCGTACAAGTATTGAGGTATCCTCAGTAACATAAACAATTTATACATGTACTAGAGGCAATACCCGCCGTTGCCCGGGGGATATATAAATGTAATTGCATAATTAGCCGTTGTTTAATAATTAAAAGTAAAATTGAAATTATCCACATACTTTTATTTGCGTTTACAAATTTCATTAAACAAAACTAGCCATTGTCCCCTGGATTGAACACAGAAAGACAAACAACTACAACTAAAATAACAATGTTTTAGACCAAACGACCACGAAAACGTAAAAAAATGAATATAAATATATATAGTAGTCATATTTTTGATGCACCAGTTAATGTGAGCAGGATGATGATATGTCTGTGGTCGGTAACAGCTAATCAATAGTAAATATATTTAATGTGCTCATTTAAAACAATAAAAGATTGTACAAATGCAAGGAAAAAGAATACTGAACCTGATACGACATATTAAATATGGGTAGATATGCAAAAATTGTATTTCTTCTGTCTAGATTGCTATTATTATACTTGTTTGTTTGCATTTGTTTGACATGTGTGCAGCTGTTACAGATAACAGGTTAATTAATCGTATCATTAGTCAGTTCTTGCCATACAACTGGATAGTAAATCGATATTTCGCTAGACCCAGCTCCTTCCGTATCAACTGTGTTATAACCATCACAAATCTCATTCCTGTATGTCATGTATTAAAAGTAGTAAAGATTATTATAGCAACATACACAGATTCAGATTTAGCGATTTATATATATATATATATATATATATATATATATATATATATATATATATATATATATATATATATATATAGTATATTTTCACCTGTGTCGTTAAGCAGTGTTGGGGAAGAGGAATTGGCGTTGTGTAACCTTGGACAGTTTGGTCATATTGGACATGATCAGCCTGCATCTCTCACAGTTTCTTTGAGTGCCTCCACAAGTAGATCTTCGTCTTTCTCCTACCTTTTAACTCAATCTTCTGATGTTGTATTCCAGAAGGGATCAGTTCTCATTATGAGGTCAAACTAACTTGTCTTGCGTATATCGTAGTATTGGTATTAGGATTTCTTTTTTCTTTCATGATATTGTCATGGTATTTTTTTCAGCCTCAATTTTCTCTCTGGAACATTTATATACATTATTATTAAACTATTATTACTTAAAAAATCATTTCACTGAATTTAATATCGAATCATAGTAACATATTATATTGTTTCTTATATAGCATGCTGTTCGCATACATATCTCCCGCTCTATCATTATGGTGCAATGAATGGGTATAGATGGTGCGCTACACTACAGGGCTCATAATAAACGAAGAAAGTCTAGTCTTAAAAACAGTATGTTTTTAAGACTAGACTTTCTTCTAACTACCATTCAATTGTAATGAATTGGAACGTTGCTTATTCATGGACATATAACTTCTTTCTCAATACCTTACCGTCAATAATTACACTGAATATTGTTCTAATTTCGAATATTCGTGTATCAGTATACCAAAGAAATAAGACATTCACTGGGACCAAATTATGTTTCGAGTTAAAAACGAAACTCGCTTCCTATATGCTGTAGTGCAATATTACCATCTTTCTTTTTTGAGTCTCTGGGTGCATCAACTGTAAATAAGTCCCTCCCCAAAATTCCAAACTAAATGGTATCGACAGTTTCATAGTTCCCATTAGAAACCTGTCCGAACGATTATATTTTTTAAAAACGGATTTGAATATATGCCAATGTGTTGATTGAAGCATTTGAACGTCAGTGTGAATAAATTGAGACATTCAATGCAAATGTTTTGCCATCCCTGCTCTGCACAAAAACACCAATAGTGAACTATAGTAAATTCTATTTTTAAAATGAATAAATACAACAAATAATTGTTATTTTTCTGTCTATGTTATCACATATTATTTTTGAAAAAGGACATTTCAAGAAGTTTAGAAACATTATATAATCTTACTATTGCGTTTTTGTGATTATTGACGCTCTTACATTTAGTACAGTGTTTCCATAAGAAGTTTACTCATAATTACTTGAAATAACTATATCAACAATGCAAGTTATAAGAGAAACTTCGAATACTTCAGATGGAAAAAGTGTAATGGATCGAGATATGATATACATAAGCGATAAAGTAGCATTCGTATATGTATGGGCTGTATGTGGTGTCATGTGTCAAATAATAAACATCTTCGGTATCACAACAAATTCTATCAACATTATCTGCTTTGTGAAGCAAGGTTACAAAGAATCAATTAACGTGAGTCTGTTAGGTATGTATTTGGAACTTGTTTCAATTATATTATAGTAATATGCATATATTAGTATGTGCATTTCTTATTTTATGTGGTTTTACATTCTAATTATGCTTACTTATAATTAAAATGATATGAATATAATAATGCGTAGTATCATAAATTGCTTTCTTCATTTGAATAGTTGACTGAAAATGATCTTTATTACATTTGTTTCTTTCCTTGATGTTGAAGAATACTCATCTTTGACCATCACAGTTTTCCCAATTGTATTTCTGCCAACCTCTTGCTCGCAGCCCTTCAACTTAAGACTTCAAAACATTATATACAATTCACTAATCTTATATATATTATATCGAATTATCCATGTTACCTAGTCAAACATTAACATTGAGACAATATAGAACTTTATTCGCATTGTTATTGTGATTGTGATTTGTTTGGATGTTAATAGTTATTGCTTGCCATTGAAATTATAAATTCATAGCTTCCTTTTACATTCTGTTTCGGAAAAGGAACATGCATGCTACCACCGGGTTACAGAGTGTCAGGTTCGAAACCACAGCTGATAAAAATAAACTGTGACTGATGATTTTTTTTCTTAACAAGACTACCCGTCCAGCTGACTCACCTGAAGCATGAGTTAAGGCACGTACACAAAGATAGGAAAGGAACTGGCCACCTCACCAAATAGATTCTGCAGCTTGGTATATGAAGAAGTATTTTTATCACTGACTGCAAGTTTTTGCCACCGATCTTTCGCATTGTCCATCACTTATGATTATGTCTCCAAAATATAAGAAACTGTCTGCTTGTCGCATTATATATGATTTAAATTAACCTGATCATACATTTGAATCCAATATTTTACATAGTCGAAGATATTCATTTTCAGGAATGTATTATCTACGTATTTAAATGTTCACCGGTACAAGCCATAAATCAATATGTGAGTCAGAATGTAGAATATGTAATTTATAAAACGAATTTTACGCATCTTCCAGAGAAAGCATACGGCAAATGTACAGCACAGCTGTACGCAGGTCCATTAGTATTATTTCTTTCAGAAGCGAAACGACTAAAACGAGTATGTTTGAACATGTGTACCTGTCATGGTTCCCTATCAAAAGCAATGCTGGTTAACTGTGTTGATGCACTCAATGAGGTATCCCTACACTCAATGTGGTACCCCTACAACCCAGCCAACGTGATGGGTTTACGATATTGTAATACACACCTATCATGATATTTCATTATATTTTGTAATATACTTCTATATGTACAATTTTGTATTTGGATAACTATAAATTACATTTCTATACAGTTAATTACCATCTTGAAAGGGTAAACGCGAATAACAATTTTGTGCCATTGCCATGCGTGCGTTAAGACTCGACTAATAAGGGTCTATGGTTCCAGTTTATTGCCATATTCCATAATACAAAGTACCATAAAAGGTATGCTGAAGTCGGCTATGTCAATTCTGAAGGCGAGTATATCACAGCGAACATACACACGATGATATGAACACATTTCATTTTTTTGGACACTATCCTTCTAGGCAACAGGAATTTGACAATACACAAAGAATAAGAAGATAATACGACTGATTTGATACATTTCGTTTCGATAATTATTATTGTATTTATTCCTGTAGGTTTGTCCATCTCTGATATGGGCTGCCTTTTAACCCAGATATTATCAAACCTGTGTATTACGCCAGCGGTCACTACAGCAGACCTGCCATTTGAACCTGTAGAAGTCAACTACCTGATATTTGTAATGCAGCATCTCACATTCTCAAGAATATCTACTTGGATCACAGCCATTATCACAGCGGAGAGATGCCTATGTGTAGCAGCGCCATTAAAAGTTGTATTGCTAAATTTGTACATAAAAATTACTTCATTATATACAATTGATCATTGTTCCACAGTATCTCGCTTAGATACATTGACGCATACTCACAGTACTTCTTCTATTATAGATTTAATATTGTCCTCACTTTTCACCGCATAGCTCAATTGTGCAGCGAATCATGTTCAAGCATTATTCCTTTCTCCAGTCTGATCTACAAACTCGTGCCATTTTCTAGGTCTTTCTTCTGGTTCTCTCTCTCTCTCTCTCTCTCTCTCTCTATATATATATATATATATATATATATATATATATATATATATATATATATATATATATACTTACTCAAGCACTTCTATCTATCATATCTCACTTCGTTAGATACTAAGCATCAATTCGTGAATTAAAAAAAACAGACAGTGAAGTACTGATGGAATCTAAGTCTGTAAGCATGCATCCAATGTTGATGAAGGCGCGAACACGGTGGGAAGGGCACATGATTCGCAAAAAATAACGTTTTCTACAAAAGATGTTGTTGTATAGAAAGCTCCACACTGGATCCCACAAGGCAGGATGATGTATCGTTTTAAATACACTCTTAAGACATTGATGACTCACTTTAAAATAGACTTAATTTCATGGAAGAATCTTGAACACGCCAGATCCCATTGAAGTCGCAGATTCAAAAGTGTTGCAGCATCAGCAGAGAACATCAGACACATTGATGCGTACACAATCGCGCTAGAAGAACTGGAAGTGCTACCACAGACGCAACCCACACACACACACATATTGTTGTAGATAACGCCAAGCACTTATATGACTTATTAGTCACAGTCGGGCACACCACAGACATCATCATATTCATCATAATCCAACTTGAGCTGCATGGTCATCGTCGACTACTACGAAAGAACAACATATTTTGAAAACTACTGGAGATATTATGCATCCTTGCCGAACTCGCACATTTAAGTTAAAAAACAACAACACTGCAATTGTATTTTTTATAAGAAATCACTACTTACATATTTGTAAAGTGAATCAAGAATGTCTATCATTGAGTGTAAAAATTAAATTATCTCGTTATGTGCCACAGGTCATAATACCAAACACGGTCAAAGACCTTGTAAAATCACTAATAGTGTGGTCAAATTGGTACTAAATATGTTTTTTTCAATTAATATTCTGATTTTTAATATTACTCTGCAATTACTTCTTCAGACTTGTGGTTATGTCGGTTCAGGCGTGTTCTGAACATCACTTTACTCTGGTGCGATAGAATGGCTAATGGTTCTGCAATTCTTACAAACATTCTAATTTACTTTCCTGAAAATGTGTACTATTGTCGGTTTTGTAAATTCCGCGGGCCATTCCTTTGTGTTAAATATATTCAGGCAGATCGTGGTCATATCATTCTCCAATACATTCTCCCCGTTTTTCAAGAGTTCTGCTGAAATGTTGTCTACACTAGGTTGCCTGTGAGCGTGAGAAAAATCTTAATGGCATCTTGTTCCACACTCACCTAAGGTCTGTTCCTGACCATTTTTGCATTGTTCATTGTAAACCCCATCGTTGCTACACATGTCCTTATGCAGTTCAGTTATCACTGTTTCATATCCTAAGGTCACTTTATTTTCGTTGAGTCATTCATATATAGATCCGGTAATTGTAAGTACATATCTTATGTAAACGCTGTGACAAGAAGTTTATAGTGAAAATGGCTTAAGATTGGGTGATCACTTCTGCAGGCATCTTCATGCCATTAGATATAGCAAAACCACTTTTGTCGCCATGGTGATGGTCATCGTGGTACTTTTATTATCCAGGCCACTGAAATAATTGTCTGCACCACTCATGATATATGTGTGTGCGCCATTGAAAATCAGTATATTTTTGAGTTTGCACCCCTGTTATTGGCTCTTAATTCCCAACATTTATTTGTTTCAATTTTGATTGGTGTGGCCCTCGGTTTACTGCTTTCTATGTTGTTTTAGTAATATTTGTTTTCATTGCGTTCCTATTTTCCGTTTCTTTACAAAAAAAAAATGCCTTCATGACAACTGCACATGCGTATGTATGTGTATCATTGTATCATTGTCACTTTGGACGCCTAGTCCATTAATGTCTGCGTCGAAGTGTCTCTGTGAAAGTACCATTTATGTTACTGTTTGTAGTGTTTGCTTACTGTTTGTTCTATATTTTCTTAAACAAATCTTAATGTTGATAAATTTAAAATGTCGTGTATATTGTTAATTTTATGTTTCCTACAAATACCACATTGTCCGATAGTCTGGTGGTCGTCGTAAAACTACGGCATAATTTGTGTTCTACGTAAAAACTATTGTGATATGTTAGTAAAGTAAACAAGTAGTAAAGTAATCCATATCATTTATTAATGCCGTAGGCGTAGAAGATCTCACATTTCAGAGGCTCGGCAAATGAGGCCGGTACCCATCTCTTCTCCATCGCAGTGTTTACTTCCTATGTAAGGCTGGGTCGACCCGGGAGCTTTGCGATCTGAAAAAAATTTGGGGAATGAATCCAGGGCCATTCATATGCGAAGCCAGTGCGCTAACCACTTCGCTACGCGGCTCCATATATTTTTGGTAGTGGATTATGGGGAACAACAGTAGGAGTAATATCTAAAATCGAAAAGGTACAGCTTTTAGAAATGTGATTTATGACAGGTGCCATGATATCTACCCCAATAATAGAAATGGGAGTGTGGTTTACTTACATTCTCGATCACCTTTTTGAAAACCTAACGTGAGAGTAAAGCCGAGGAGGACCGAGAAAGAAGTCGACGTAGATACAAATGGGAGAGAAACATCACGAGATGGATAGATTACAGTTTTAGAGTGCACCACCACGGTAAGGGACATGGTTATGTTGTTCCCAACCTTATTTCCAGAGACTTCACCCAATGATTGTTCCATTTTCTACAAGAAAACGAGATGCCATATTGTGTTTTGAGTAGTTTATAAAACAAATATACAGATGTTATTTTACTTTTTTAAAAGTCTTTGTTATTAAGATACAACAAACGTTGCTGGTACCTTCTCCTCTACGAATCCATTCCGTTCCTGTCTAATTTCTGATGTTATTATTATGTTTTTTACTTATTGTCATCTGGATCAGAAGGCTAATTGTTTCGTTCTGTCTTCTTCACATTGAATCATCACTAGATTCTTTAATAGAACTATACATATGGATCGAATATACTCAAGTGACAAATAATCACTTTTCTATTCATCATTCCATAATGTTGTGACTTTATCTAATCTAAAATAACCTAACGCTTCTAATGCTTATATTATTGCGATGTCTGGACCTTGGACTGTTCCTCTCTTCATATTTCCTCACTTCTAATTTCCCACTTCTGCTGCAGCTATTGGTTATCTCTAACATTTTTCTTGTGTGCTTATATCAATTTGCTTGTCATGGTAGCTTAACACCTTCCGGTGTCGTAATTCCGGTTTCGTAATGTGATGTACACGTTTTCAAGCTTACATTTGTGTTTTCTGGATTACGCAGCTTCAATGTTGTAGTTAATTTATTACTGGAGACAGTAAGATGTGAAATTTAGTTTCATCTTGTATAAACTATAATTTTTCTTCTTAGTTGATTATAGGAGCAATGTAAATTATTAAAATGTGTTGTGGCTTGCTAAATATCTATTTTTGATGCATACAAACAATGACGTCTTGACTACTCCTGCTACGGAAGTAGTAATTTGACAGCGCAAAATGTTTTCGCAAAGAGACATCCAAAAGCCAACAGCAGCGAATGTCCATTCCTATACAAAATCTGTAACGGACCACGAAGCGGATGAATCCAAATGGATAAACGGCTCAAACGATGAAACAGCATATTGAGTTGCACACAAGAGGCATAACAGTGAATGTTGGCTGGATACTGTGGAACATAGTCAGACCTTACCACGTACATCCCAAAGTCAAGCAACTGACCAACACAATCTGAAGATTAGAAAACAACATATTAAAATAGGTAAATGGAATGCTAGAAAACGTACACACTCAGGAAAGCGAGAATTGTTAATATTAAAGACATAAGAATTAAATGGTAGATATTCTAGGAGCATCAGAGACGAGATGAAATGTTGCTGGATACACATGAAATGACAATTTTAGTTGTATACTTTCAGGAGGAACTACTTTGAACGGGTTTGGGGTAGGAATAATGACGAACAGAGAAATAGAAATAAAAATGCATCGGAGGGTACTGGACATATATGGCAGAATAATGATATTGAAGCTAAAAGTAAAATCATTTGAAAAAGCCTATTGTATAAACGTACCGACCAACTATGGACAACACTGAAAAAGACATCGACAATTACTACGAAGGCCTACAACAACTATTCAAGCCAGTAAAATCAAAAGACATTCTAAGTGTCATGGGAAACATGCATGTCAAAAATAGGGAAAGGAAGAACATTGCAAAACAATTTCGACTAGGGACAATAAATGACATAGGAGAAAGACATACATCTGTGTAGGGAAAACAACATGATCATATACATTATTTTTGCATAGTAATATACAATTGTATACATGAAAAATTCCTGGAAACCGAAAGAGGAACCACATAGTTTATACTACGATAAACACCATATTTAGAAATACCGTCGAGAACACTAAAGCATATCCAGGAGCAGATATCCATAATGACTATAATTCCATGCTGTGAAATATACACGTTAAACTTAAAAAGATATAACATAGGATAAATCAAGATTCACGGATATATACACCAGCACTAAAACAACCAGATATATAACAAAACTACATTGTAGATGTTGGGAATAGATATGAGCATCTAATGAAAGAATGAATGTATCAATACAGAAGAGGGCATCCACAAAAGAAAATAGACAATACATGGAACAGCCTCAGAAACTGTCTTGAAACATCAAATACATCTTTACGAATAATAATATCCAAGAACAAACAAACATGGATGGCATATGGTATTTTCAAAAGAAAATGTAAGAAAGAAAGAAAATCTAAATAATACCCAAATACGAGGTATATTCACATATAGGAACTGCGATACGTAATATGAGTAGAACAGCGAAAAACAATGGCTAGAAACAAAATGCGGAGAAAATAAGTATATTCCAGTATAGCAGAAGAAACAATAAATGCATACGAAAATAAGACAGATCACAAATATGAAAAAATCCTCTAAAATGGGGTGGCTATATTAAAGGTACAAGTTAAAAACAGTAATTGATAAAACATAGTTACTTAGAAGATGTGCAGATTATGGGACAAAACTGTTTGATTACCGACGGAACAAAAACACTGCAGACAAAATTATGATGGACCAGTAATACTGAAAGCAGAAGTAGACAACGCAATAAATTAATACAATTTAGAAAGGCCGCTGGCACCGGAAACATAAACTCAAACATAATAACTCTACACAATTTGATGTGGAAACTAGTACATAAATGTATAATGTCATATGTGAAACATACCACATATATAAAGACCCGCAATCATCAATTTGCATACCACTATCTAAGATCGTACACAAAACAACTACTCAGATTATAGATGAAATAATTAAAGATAAACACTGACGGCGGTTAAGAACAATTTGGTTTTAAGTAAAACAAAGGAACCATATAAGGTATACTTAATGTCCGACTACTGGTAGATGCATAAATATACTTCGAAATAAAGTAATATATTTGCGTCATTGACTACAGCAAGGTCTTTGACATCGTCTAACATGAACAATTAATCGAAAAACTTCAAGAAATAGGCATAGATGGAAAAGACATCAGACTATTGTGGCATGTGACATTTTCATTCCAGAACGTAGTCTTCCTTATGAATATCATGAAATACCGCGTTCTCTGACAAGTTGTCCCGCTCGCTTCCTCTAGGACTCATGCATCCATGAATATATTTTGTCCAACGAAGTCGTCGTCGGCCTCTGCCTCTACTGCATCCTATCGCCCTCTCCAACAACTCTCTACATGCCATCGTGTCTCTTCACATGACCGAAACAACTTAATTTATTTAATAGTATGTTTAAAAGCCAACCTTCTTGATGGGGGATATTTCTTAGCACGTATTGGTTGCTATTCCTTGCTGTCCATAGTATTCTCAGGATTCTGCTATTGCACATCATTTCGAAGGCTTTTATTCCCTTGCCTGTAGATTAATTTATTTTCCATGTTTCGCAACGGTACGTCGTCACTGGAAATATTCATGTTCGTAACAAACATACCCCAGTTCCCTTGATTGCCCAGTGCCAAAGATTTTAAGATTATAAATATATATTGGGAACAACTGCATCAATAACGTTTGAAAACTGCTTGTAATACATACAAATAAGACGAGTAGTAAGATAAGGCTGTATTCTATCACCGAGCCTATTTAATATCTACACTGATAATGGCTTTAAACATATAGACGAAATGTCAGGATTCAAGATGAGTGGGACAATAAATAATAAACAGCCTGCGATATGCAAATGGCAAGTTTCTTTTAGCAGAAAGATTGTTAGCATCAACTACAACGACTAATATATGAGTCGATAAATAAAGTAACGAATATGGACTAGATACAATCATCCCAAAAAACAACATAATCATTCGCAAACTCAAAGAATAACTGGTGCTAAACATAACAAATACATGGATAGAAACTACAAGTAGAACATGATCAATATATGGACACATAATCACAGATGATGGCACATGTTAAACTGAAATTAAAATGAGAATATGAATGACTACAAGTACGTTTAATGACATGAGGATACTATTAACATATAATACATTAAAATAAGCTAACATAAATTGTAAAACAGCGGCAAAGAAGAACGCATTCGAGCTGAAATGCTACAGAAAGATACTTAGAATATCATGGAAGGATAAAATCAGAAACTCATATATTATAAACACACTGAATATTCCAGAGTGTTGGTTACTAAACACAATAACAAAAAGAAAACTACGCCTGTTTGGTCATGTAAAGAGACATAACTGTTTAGAAAGACAGATAATGGAGGGAAGAGTACCTGGGAAGAGGAGAAGGGGCAGGCCAAGAAGACGATGGACTGACGACATTAAAGATAACATGAATACATCGCTAGAAAATGCAAGCTACATCGCCCAAGACAGAGAGAGGTTCAGAGAGTTCATTGGGAAGACAAAAGTTCTGGAAGGAATAAGTCACATGACAACATAATATAGAATTATAAATTGCAACATCTTTTCTATATTAATGTGTGTGTCTCATAAACATAAACAATAAACACACAATTAGAAGATAAAACTGATGCCTTTGAGATGTAGAAGAATTGGGGAAGGAAAATAAAACAAACACAGGTTCTAACAACACTTAATATGAAGAAAGGAATTTGAAATAATGGAATCGTGAATTTCAAGGACATAAAATATGTTGGAAACATTAAAAGAAGTAGAAAATTGTCCTGTTTCGTTTTATTGCATTTATTTATATACCTTTTCATTTAAGTTTGTTCATAGTTAGATATTCCGAGTAACCTGTTTAACTAACTTTGCATTACTATTTGTTACTTTGGTTACTGCGGCAGCCCTCCACTTTGGTTATTCATACAAAAACGTGAAGAAAGGCAAGAATTTCTCAATATCTCACAGACCCCAACCCTCCACTCATGTGCAATGTATGAATGCAAATACCAGACATGCATATGACGCATGGATCTCAGCGCAACATAATGCATTCATCATCATCTTCATAATTATTATAGTTGATCAAAATTGTCATCGTTGAATCTGAAGGAAAAATAACATATATTTTATATCTTTAAGTTACAATAATGGCATTTCAAACTGCAGTGTAAAAACTATCTTATGTAGCGGAATTGATATTGCGCTCGCCTCCCAGACAAAACGCATCGGACTTAGTTGACAGACGGCGATACACATTGTACTGGCTATGCGACTGTGTGCATAATGCTGCTTCAAAATTAAACAGTTATTGAGTATTAATGTCATGGAGATACTACGATACAATTGTATTATTACTATTATTATTATACTGTTAATTATAAAACAATGTCTATACATCGGTTTAATCATCATGCAACAGTTCTCGATGAAATTGAAGTAAGTATACAAAATATTTATACACACACACACGCAGGGACAAATACACACACGCATAAATATATATATATATATATATAAAACGATACAACAAGATGTTCAAATTTATAATATCAATATTCATATCTTAATATTTTTCGTTTACCTTTGTCAACAGATTAAAACTCTGGTCACACCAAGACGAATGACTGCGGTCATTGTATGTGTTTTCATCGGTTCCTTAGGTTGTTCATCACCCGTGTATGTGGTCAACAGACTGGACATGAAATTTTCTCCATATAGAAACAAAACCATTTTTGGACTTGTATATATGGCTAATAGAGTACAGGTAGAGGCGATTTATTT
The DNA here is from genome assembly GCA_034231615.1 of Meghimatium bilineatum. Lineage (NCBI taxonomy): Eukaryota > Metazoa > Mollusca > Gastropoda > Stylommatophora > Philomycidae > Meghimatium > Meghimatium bilineatum. Next base: position 77,551,464 of record CM067322.1, read on the forward strand.
AACACTCAACAATTTTATTATGCCATTTCTAGCATTTACGATTATTGTTGTTTCTACGTTAACACTAGTCATTAAGCTAAAGACAACAAGTAAATGGAGAAAACAATCTGCGATCAAATCCCAAGCCGACACGATTTCGAATCGGAATGAAAAAGTTGCCAAAATGGTAATCATGATTTCTATTTTATTTATTGTTTGTTTTGTTCCACTTAGTGTTTGCGCGTTAGCTCTAGCTTGTGAACCTGAGTTTACATTTAATGGTGGTAGATACGCAAAGCTTGCGATGATCTTATGTGGGATAGTTTTTTCTTTGGAGTCAATCAACTCTTCTGTTAACGTTTTTATTTACTATAACATGAGCAGTAAATTTAGAGAAGTGTTTAATGAGAGTATATGCAAAGTTAAGAGAAATAAATTGTTTCGTTTGTAATACTGTACATTAATGTTCGGTATATTACTTAGTATGAATAGTACACTAACTAGAAATACATTTCCAATTTAGCGTGTCCAAATATGAGTTCCTCTTCTTAATGTGTCTTGTTAATATCATCGTATGTCTCTGACAGAGTTCATAAGAAATGTATTGTATTCACTATTGTTTACCTCTATGGTTCATTGTGTGATAAGAAAGTGTTTGATTTTGCAATGGTACACATAAACAACGCAGTTGAGTGTGTTATGGACTTGTCTTTTCCACAGAGTTATTGAGAAAGACCGTTAACTGCTAATCAAAAGTGACACGGTGGAAGCATAACCTAAATCACTGCTTTAAATATCTTCTATTCAGGTCCGCTGTTGACAGGAGTGCATTCACATTACGCATTAGAAGAAAGATATAGACTTCTCACGACGCCACCCCCCTTTCGATTTATATATATATATATATATATATATATATATATATATATATATATATATATATATATATATATATATATATATATATATATATATATATATATATATATATATATATATATATATGGAAGATTCCATAATATCTTTGTTTTCTTCTTCTTAAATTATCGTTCTCAAACTCATGCAGCTTAACATGATATAGTACAAAGAACGGAATTCATTGTATCCTGGGTTACAGCTTTACTACAAAATATGTGCCATGTGATCCGTCACATTCGACTTCAGCATAGCTTCTGGATCATGTTGACCCTATATATGATGTGACAGCCAACTCAACCCAAAATCTTCTTAGTCGTCACATACGACATTTATGAAAGGCAAACAGTTTTTATTTCTCACTTTTCGAGCCTTTGAAGCACAGGAGTGTTACGTAGTTCAAGCAGCAAAGGAAGATTGATCCTTCTGGGCAAAAAAAGAATGCGTGTATTAAAAAAAATAATTAAATGAGCTATTCCAGGACATGTTTTGTACTTCATATAATTGATTGTATGGGTGTTATCATGAGAAGAACATCATTCGATAGGTTAAAAATGTTGCGATATTAATCAAACAGACGAAAGAACATTCAACAGCAGTCAACTTGAGCATCCAACATCCAACTGCGATCAACTAGACTAACCAATATTCAATAGCTATCAAATAGATCAACCATAATTCAACAGCGGTTAACTAGACCAACACATATTCAGCAACCAACACTTAGTAACCTACCTTGTGACGTGCATATGTGTGGACGATTTTCTCGTGTGGGAATCATAACGCACTCCTACGTTTTCTCAAGTACTCTATTGTCTCATCCGAGTGAATAATTCTTCATAGTTTGGCAGAAGGGATTATAGTGTTTCATGGTTTCATAAAACACTCGGAAAAACCCACGTTCTACAATTTCCATAACCTCGATTGTTTATAGTTTTCTGGATCTATACACACATACACACATTTTTATGAAAACTTTTAATTTTTAAAATGTGTTTATTTATAGAGTAAACCACAAACAAACAGGGGGAAGGAAAGTGAAACACCACCGCTGTACCATGACGGTCCTACCAGTCTGAGTACATGACTACATCCTCATTTCCCGCAGTACCCTCTATCATTATCTTCATCACGAAGTTTATCATTCCATCAGAACAATTTCTATTCCTTCAAACTGAATGTACGCTCCAATAGCTGAAATTGTATTTTGACAAAGTCAATATGACTGGCGAAGTTTCCAGTCTTGTGCTCGCAGGAAAAAAAGTTTGCACAATTCATTAAAACAGAGCAAGCATCTTCAAAAATATCGTGTCATTTGAAAGGAGAATGCTAAAATGAAATGTGTAAAACATTATATAAAATGAACACGTAACTCACAATTTAAATCATAATGTCCACGCGGAAGAATATGCAAAGAACATTGACACCGATTGTATATGTAAGTATATCTATATTTATAAATTGATAACTTCGCAACTATATCGGCGTGTTTTACCCAGCATAGCCATCTCACGGCTTGACCGAATCCTATGAAATATGGTAATTTGCACTCACTGGGTTATACTCTCGCCTATAGTCAATGTAATAAATCTTAAAAGTTCGCCTGAGGTTCGGCAAAGCTGACCAGTGATATGATTGTCTAACATTCACTTCTGATCGATGCATAAATGTCAAACAAATGTAGACAAAACAATATGCCTATTAAGCGGTGGAAAATAATATTGTAACAATTAGTTAACTTTTCATCATCATCAAGGGCAGTCTCCGCAACGGAGGTTGACTGCAGCAGATCTCCAACATCCACTGTCTCTTTTTTTGGTGGTGTACTCTGATAGAATGTAACTGCCCATATTGTGATATTACTTGACCACTTGTATCTCTGCCTACCTCTTGCTCATCTCCCTTCGACTTTACCCTCAAGTAATGTCTTCAACAAGGTGTCATACCCTCAAGTAATGTCTTCAACAAGGTGTCATACCCTCAAGTAATGTCTTCAACAAGGTGTCTTACCCTCAAGTAATGTCTTCAACAAGGTGTCATACCCTCAAGTAATGTCTTCAACAAGGTGTCATACCCTCAAGTAATGTCTTCAACAAGGTGTCATACCCTCAAGTAATGTCTTCAACAAGGTGTCATACCCTCAAATAATGTCTTCAACAAGGTGTCATATCCTCAAGTAATGTCTTCAACAAGGTGTCATACCCTCACGTAATGTCTTCAACAAGGTGTCGTGTCTTTGAACTGTACCAAAATATTTTATTGCTTGACCTTTCCCCCCCCCACCCTTTTTTTCTCCCTATTCTCCTATATATCCACATCTCAAAGGCATCATTTCTATCTGCCAATCATTTGTTTATTGTTGATGTTTCTGAGACATACATTAATACATAATAGATGTAGTATTTTGTAATTCTCATTTTAACTTGTTTGCAATTTCTTTAGACGTTGATATTGTCCTAATATCATTAAAAGTACTTTTAATCATTCATAATCACCTTTTAACAACTGTTTCGCATCTGTCCTCATCTGTGATAACGTGACCAAGATATTGATATTATTCTACTTGTTGTAATTTCCTTCACGTATTTTTATGTTTAGCACCTGCTCTTCTGTGACTTTTCTGATTATCAAGGTTTTTGGTTTATTTGGATATTTATATCCAGTCCATATTAATTACCTGATCAATTGACTTGATGTATTAGTTTTGTAGTTCATGTTCATGTTCCGCTAAAAGAACAGTTTTATGTGCATAACTATGGTTATTATTTTCCCATTAATCTTGAGTCCTGGTTTTTCTTTTACATGTTTGAAGATATATTTTGTGTAAATATTAACTAGGCTGTGTGATAAAATACACCCATGATTTACTCCTCTTTTTATTTCCATGTATAGTGATTAACCGTGTTAAGGGGGCAGTATCACCAGAGGAAGGGTGATGTTAGAAGAAAATTCATATAAAATTCAATTTTAAAGATAGAAGTCTCAGATTTTCCCACATGATAGTTAAATCATAGTAGTATCAGTAAACATACATATCTCTAAGGTATGTTCTATACATGTAGTACATGAGACTTTTGAAATGAAAAAAATATTTTTTACATGTATGAAAACTGAATGATACTTCTAACAACTTTGTTAGTAAATGGTTCAGCCAGATTCATTACAAATTAACCAGCATATGCACAGATGGCTTGAGTATGGCGGGAACTACAGACAATTGTATAGATATTATAGATTTTTTTTTACATCGCATGAAATTTGTCTCTTTTTGAGGTTTGAAAATGTAATCTTTAAATGAACATAAAATAGACAAGAATAGAGCAATTGCATTTTCCATAGAATGTGACAAAGACAGGTATATTGTAAGCAAGCATGCCAAATTTCAGGCTGATTGGTTAATATTTGACAAAGTTATGATGTTAAAAGTGATAAGAGTGGTTACTTTTCGGACAAAATTTGAAACAAAATTAACCGTACTTTTTTACTCCAAAAACAGATTGCGCTTACCTCAATGACCCCCTGCCAGGTATGGGGAGTCTTCCAATTGAGCTTGTGCCTCCACTAACTCAATCCGCTTCATCCTTCTGGCTCTTCTAGCTTCCAATGATGCTTCTGTTGTTGCCCTTTGAGCATTCTGCAGTCGGTCAGCATCAGTTGAATTGAGATAATGCGATGTGAATCGTCCACATAATAGTTGCATCGCTGCAAGAGGCCCTTTCAATGCTTTTCCTCCATCGTTGAAAATGAGGGTTGCAATGCCAATAGCAATCTGAACAGTAACTAATCCGTGGTATTTATGCTTCGGGCAATATTGCCATATTGTACTGTTGAAGGATTCATTAGCATTTTGTGTGTAGCCATTGAGACATTTTTTCAAGAGATCAGGGTGGGACAAATCTCTGAAAACTGGTTTGATGACATCCATAATGGCAGAGGGCAGGTTGCTTTTGTGCTTATAGTCCTTGTTGCTGGCAGCAATAGCTTTTTTATATGGACACCAACTAACTTTACAGAGGTAGTGGACAGGCCTCTGGTCTGTGGAAAGCTTATGAAAATATATCGCCCAGATAGCTTCTCGCATACCTTTCAAGTCATTCTTATTAGCCCTAATTGCATTACCATAATATTTCTGGATACAATTTATTTGTGTGTCTGTAAGCCTTCCCTTTCCACCTATATGCTTTCCATCTGACAATTTTTTTCCAGCCATAGACGTCTTGATCTTGCGCAGACGAGTACCCATTCTCTTTTGCACGTGTCCGACGCATTCTATTTTTTCAACAGGAACATCACCATATGGCTTTGAATCACACACTGTCTTAAAACTCCTTGTGTCACCATCACCAATGAAGCTTGTATATCTCAGTTTATACTTTTCAACTGATCTAGAAAATAGTTCTACAGCAATTGTTGCCTCCATTGATCCCGATGAACCACTATGTGTGGCTGTACACTGTGACTTGTGATGTTGTTCCCATGCCTTGTAGCCCTCAGAATGTTTGTCTTGAGTGTTCCAGTAGTCACATGATTTGCATACTTTTGAGAGTAATCCAGTGTCAAGAACTTTTCCTGTGACACAGCCAATTAATGTTGTTACTCCTATTGTTGATGTATGTCCGCGTGTCATCCAGGTTCCATCAACAGATACATCTATATTGCGACAATCATCACCTGACTTGAACTCCCCTGCTAATTTGTACTCTGTTTCTGCTGCTTTCTTCATACTAGCAGCCTGTGAGAGAATAACAGCACTTTCTATAGTTTTATTTATTAATTTATAAGTACTCTTCTGGGCAGGTGGGGGAAGATTCATCATTCCACAAAAAGTCTGCAAGTCTGAAAGGCCACCTCCTGCACATCGCATAGCAAAAATGGCTCGTCTATTGATTGAATGTATCTGTAAACTGTTGCTTGTATTGACACCAATTTGAGGGTTAGAAGGAAAAGTGGTTTGTTGTTTGCACCTATTATTACTGCAAACAAATTTAAATTTACTGCCAAGCCCCTGTCTGCAATCTTCAGTTAGTCTGGTTTGACTGTGGCAAAATGCACAAACTAGCTGTGTTGAAATTTGGTTACACAAAATTGCAAGATCAATGATCCTATACCCTTCACTCACCATTTGAGAATGTTGATCATTGAATGCTTCATCAACATTTGTATTATGATCATCGTCATAATCTTCATTAATAACGTCATATAGGTCTTGTATCTTCATTGCTGACCGACTATTTGTGGGCGTGGCACTAAGAGTTTCAACTGCAGGAATATTTTGAGTGTGTGTAGATGAAGATGGTAGGTCTAGAACCACGAGGTCTTCTACAACATTGTCAACAACATGACGATGCGATTGTAATGTTATTCTTTTCCCACTACTAAACCTATTACCGTGAAACTTACGCTTTGTGGGTCGTTGATGATGTTTCTTATCACTTGACATTGTAAAAATTCACACTGATCAAAGAATATTTCACAAATTCGTAAATCAAATATAAATAACAACTTTTTATTGTAATGCATGGAAGTTGCCATTTTGTAAGGAAGTCACGTGATCAGTAGGGATCATTAATTGAGAGGGTAAAAACAGGGAGGTTACAATTGTTAGTGCTCTGAAAATTTTGTTGAAAATTTTTTTTTTTTTTCGCAAATCAGGCAGACCTTACTCTCTTTCAGTCTTCATAACTCTGAAACTAATGCGGCTATTCTAAAGCAGTTTTCAGAAACGTATAGAAAAATGAATGATCTTTAATTTGATACCATGTTTGTGTTTAAATTCACAAAATCATATTTTTTCAATTTCTCTGGTGATACTGCCCCCTTAACACCTTATTGATGAAGTCCGCTCCCAATATATAATTCTAAGCAGTCGTATGTCTTTTCCATCTATGCCTATTACTTTAAAACATTTAATGAATGTTTCATGTTGAACTCTTTGAAAGTCTTTTATGTAGTCTATGAAGTAAATATAGATGCATTTTGCACTATTATGTATTTATTCTATATAACTTGGACACATAATCACGAATCACATCAGAAGTGAAACAGAAGTTAAAAGGAGAATAGGAATGGCTAAACGTACTTTCAGTGTCATGATGAAAATATGGACATCTAAATATATTACACAACAAGATCAAAATGAGAATTATAACATGCTACATGTATTCTATATTAATGTATAGCTCAGAAAGAAACATGGACACTAAATAAACAATTAGAAAACATAATTGATGTTTCTTAGGTGTGGATATATAAAGGAATAAGGAGTACTTCATGAGAAAAGAAGAAAATAAATATAGAGCTTTTTTAACAATACTTAATATGAAGAAAGGATTATTAGGGGGAATAAAGATCAGACAAATTAAATATTGTGTACCCATCAAAAGACAATACGTTTGATGATAAGTGTACTTTACAATAATGATGAATATTTTACTCGATGATACAGTCGAAGGGAGCAATGAAGAGATAGGCAGAGACAAATGTGAGCGAGTAACATCCCACAATTGACATATAACAGTCTAGAAACGTGCACCACCAAAACAAGAAACAGGATGTTGGAGGTATGTTGCAGCCAACCTTCTTTGCGGAGAAGGCCCTGATGATGTTGATGACATTTATCTATCAAAAGTCGAATACTAAGTATAGCTTCTATGGCTCCTTTGTTTTTCCTATGACCGAATTGCTCTTCACCGACCTCCGTAAAATCTTGTTTTTAATTCTTCCATGTATTATCTTTAGCAATAATTTAGTTATATTTCTCATTAAATGCATTATTATATATTCTATGTCATGGAATAATTCAATGGCATGGTCTTAAATAATCTTATGAATATTGATGAAGTCAGGTGTTTAGAATTGTGATCTGTTCCATATATGCAACCGCAAAAGTTCCGCGATAGTTTCCACAACAAATTCATTCAGAGTTTTTAATATATCTCCTGTTATGTTGAAAGGAATACTGTCTTTCCACATTTAAAAACAACACATTATTGCATTTTCTACTTTTGCTTTCAGTATTACCGGCCCATAATTGGTGAAATTAAAGTTTGCTCTGTTTTAACAGGTTCACTGTGTTTCATCCTGCCATTTGCTAATGTTGCGGATATATCTGCCTATGAGCGAATGGTAGAAAACTGTTCCATTAGCATTTCTGTTGTTTTCTTAAATTAAACTCCTGATGATTAAATTTTACATCAACATTCGTCTGTTTCGATTATCCAAGTTCTTACTGCTTCCGCCAGTTCCGTACTATTTTAGTTTTCGGAGTTCAATCCGAGAGACTGATGTGTTTTTAATTATTCTGTAGAAAACAGTTTGGTGTTACAGATGCATTAGAAGAATTATTCCCTTCTATGTTTTTATTTGCTTTGCTTATTTTAAACGTATACCATCATATCACATTATTGTACGTTTATTCTGTAGGGCCTAATAAACCGGTTTCCCTAGGCGACTTCTACGATTTCTGAAAGGTCAGAATATCAAATTATTAACACATTATTACTATTTTGTTTATTTCTCACACGCGCAACGCTGGATATTTCTTATAGTGTCATACATTGTTTTAAAATGTATTTTTTGTATTTAATTTAGCACGGCATTGCTTAACATCAACTTTTGTTTAAGTCCTAACTCTCCCACTATCAACAACTGTCACTCTTGCTCAGCATCATTCCTACTAATTTAATCATATTACGTATGGTCATTCGCTAAATGTAGAAGGAATTAGGGAATCTGATTCAAACTATGCGTCTTGTATTGTTGAATAACACAATTCAAATATGTCTAAACTTCGACCTTTAGATACAAGAGCATTGACAACATACTTCTTCTATAAGATATTAGATTGTATATCAGTCAGTTTTTTAAACTTTACAGTACTTTGTAATAGAAACTGCACAGTACTTTGTAGTGAAAACTGTACATCACTGGGCAGTGAAAGCTGTGCAGTACGTAGTAGTAATAGCCTTACACTTATTACATATAATCTAATAAATAATGACATTACATTATTTCAGACATACTTGTTTAACATATACATACAAAATATGAAAACTCAAATAAATCAAAATGACACTATAAGAATAATTACATATTGTCTGTAATAAAGACAACAATTATTCTCTGTGCAGAATATGTACACGCGATATGTGTAATAATGTATTTTTAGTAAATCTTCATATGAAACACTTTATCGGACATTGCGACACAAGAAAATAATACTTACTGTCACAACAATTGTATACTTCTAGCGTATTTAGAAGCATACAATCACTGACTAATACAACTGATAGTCATACTATGTGTTTACATTGTAATCTTAGCAATTTACCAAAACAAATAACATATTTACTTATAAAGTAGAACTCTCAATAGTCATTACCTAAAATATTCATGCGTGCGTGTAAGGTGTATATTTGAGCATATTCCACATCGTAAATAAATGTTATTTCATTTTTTTACAGTAGCTATAAATATAATACATTATTGTAATTGAAAATATATCACTAAGGTCAATTATACATCAAGAAAATGATATATATCATCATATCTCTTAAAGTGAAAGTGTGTTAAAGGTAAAAACGTAGATATGTATATATATATATATATGTATACGATACAGATTGGCAGAATGAACGAGGTTGAGGCTATAATTTTTATGGTAAAAATAATGTTTAAGACAACATTGTTCCAGCAGAAATGTGTTTATGTGTGGAGTCACTGGGCCAGAACTTTTCCAACGCACGTACATTATTTTAGCATTTTTGCTAATTCGTATTCACGGGAAAAATATATCGTAAATTATTACTCGGAAGTGGATGAAAACTTATATATAAAATATATGTTATAGAACGTTGCATATGAATTGTGGCACTATAATAGCATACAAAGGGCAACCAATTTTAATAACGAGTGCATGTAAATACGACTCTGTTTAATTATCAGCTTATTAGAAGGAGTGCCACTCTATGTGGATATTGATAATTTGAAGAAATACTTAAAGGAGAATCTTGAGCTGTAGTAAGCGACATAATATCACTCATTTTCTGAAACTAATTTTAGAAATTATACCTGTACGTCTAGTTGAAAATAAAATACAGAGGCAGTACTTATAGTGCGCATTGGAATTGGTTATGTACTTTTATACATAGCTTCTCATCAACGTGTCGAATATGTAGATATATGATAATGACGATCATGGCGACTGTATGCCTTTCTTAAAACTTAATGAATGGTCTTCATCGACGTTTTTTTTGGTGATATTAATGGTATATGGTCTGCTCATATTGTGTATCATACATACTAGATCAAACAATGCAAGTATGTGTTATCGTAATTGCTATCACTAGGCCGTTCAAGATGATTGATAATGCATCATACAACAATGAATTGTATCTAACTATAAAATTCCATCCTAGACCTAGTGTCAAAGGTGAAACTCAAATTCTCGCTAAGAAATAAAACAAAATGCATAGTTATAACGAAATGAAATTTAAACCCGAGTACTATCCTCGCAATATCCATGTAAACATAGGCGTGACGAGTTTTATGACTGATTCATATCTAGAAAGGGATTTAACCCATTAATGGCATTAAACGACACTACATCTTGCATATTTTAAAGGGTAAACTCCCTTTACGTAATAGTTATAAGAAGTTAGGGATGTTCTGAGAGGATATCGCATTATTACTGCATACATGCGACCACCTTAGAAAAGTATAACATCAGAGGACAGCTGTTAGATCTTCTTCTGCATTCGTTCTCAAAACTCCTGCAAATTAGCAGGATGTAGTCCGGAGAATGGAATGCGTTGTGTCATAGTTTACATCATTGCTGCGATAACTGCGCATTTCAGCTTGATACATCCGACTTCAGCATGACTTTGGATCACTGATCCTAAATGGGATGGGACAGCCAACTCCATCCCACAACCTCCTTAGTCGCCTTTTACGACATGATTGGACAGTAAACAGTGTTGCTATTCTTTGCTCCCTGCATCACAAGGGCGAGCTGTTAGATAATATAAAAGCGGTGTACCAAAGATGTCAAAGCTGAGTATGACCAACAGATGGAATGACTGAAGGTTTCGAAACAACATCTGGAGTAAGACAATATAATATGGTTCCAAAATTACTGTTCAACATACACATGGACATAATAATAACAGAAGATCACATTAAAAAACGAAAAATAAATATTACAAGTAAACTTGATAACGAACGTCATAATGAAATAAACTAACTAGTATTTGCCCACAGTCAATATCTAATACACGAAGTGAGGAAACTTTGCAAATCCACATTAATGCATTGCTATTAGCGTGTAAGAAGTTGACCATGAAGATCAACGTACACATATCTGAAGTTATGAAAATTAGCAAGTTTACAGCATCAATGGATATATCAATAGATAACACCTCAGTGAAACAAGCCAAATAATGTACATATCTGGACAGCATTTCTTTTCCCAATAAAATGGAAGACTAGACAGCACATAGAAACAAGGTTGTAGAAAGAAAACACACTGACTTACCAACATTCACCATTACCGCTCCACCCAGATATCAAATTAGAGATAACAAGACAGATAATATCCGCCATTACTATACCAACAATATGCTACCAATGTCAAACATGGTTTTTAACAGTATCACAGCAGAGGAAAGGGGTTACTTGTGCAATGAAGTATCTGAGAAAAGCTACAGTGGTTACTAACTAGATAAAGTATGGAATGACGAAATTAGGAAAATAGTATTATGTATCGAACATACCGAAAAACAGCAAATCTAATGGTTCAATCACCCTATGAGAAAATCCACACCAATTACAATAAGAGCATGTAACAAAATATTATCCGGACAGAAAGCCAAATGTAGACCAAGAAAACCGTGGATATAAAACACCACGTAAGATAACCTTGAACACGACAAGAGTGGATATTATCAATCATCATTCACCAGTGCATAGAAAATAGAGAATAGACAATCATGCAAACAAAGGTACAATAGCCACATGCCTGGTATTCATTAACTCATGTGACGTCTTACAGGAAAATAAAGAAACGACGATTGGCAGATATGTAAATCGGTAGATATATATACCCGGAAAGATAGGACAAACATGTGCCGGTGGCTATAACATACATACGTAGAATTATATATTACATGCATGGGTTTGTTACAATAAAAAATATCTGATAAGCAAATATTGATAACAACAAATAATGTGAAAGATATAGAAACCGGATATATTCTACCTTAGGATCGTGAGCCATTTCCTTGGAAAAATACAGTGGGTATCGTTTCTGATTTCCTCATTTCTGAAATTACGGTGTAATTGTTATGTTGCCGTCTACAGTATCATTGATTATTCTTGAAGATCATTTCTATATATTTTTTTTAGAAATTATCATATATAATTAACATCATAACATAAATTAACATAATTTTTTTTTTGGCGCTCTGACATTTAGTGCAATAATTACTTGAAAGAAATATATCAACAATGCAAGTTATAAGTGAAACCACGAATACTTCAGATAGCGAAATTGAACTGGATCGTGATATGATATACATAAGCGATGAAGCAGCATTCGTTTATATGTGGGTTGTATGTGGTGTCTTGTGTCAAATAATAAATATCTTCGGCATAACTACAAACGCCATAAACATTATCTGCTTTGTTAAGCAAGGTTACAAGGAGTCAGTTAACGTGAGTCTGTTAGGTATGTACTTGAACCTGTTTTAAATGATAATAAAATACTTAGATTTTTATGCAAATATTATTATAATATGTCTTTTTTAAATTGTAACTATTTGCACTTATAATGATTATGAACTGAATATCATAATGCGTATCATCATAAAGCGCCTTCTTCATTAAGTTTTCAGGTTCAAACTCATAAGATGCTGGATTTTTTCACCGTCGCTTGTACTCTGAGGATACCCTGTCATCAGCTGTGCAACGTGTATTTGCTATTTCCCGCTCAGTGTCCCTCGTACCATCTATTAAACATAAATCTGATCGCCCAATATGGGCTATTACTTTTCATCCTCATAATATGCCGACACTACGTATCTTATTACGACATTCCTCTATCCTTCAGTTAGATCCCATCTCCAGTCCTGCATTTCCCTCTCCTCCCTTAGTCGCTTTTCGGAATGACATGAACATTCGCAATCTCTTGGTTCATTCTCGTCTGCGCACTTCTGCAGGTCAACTAGGAACTGTCCATTGTCACCGAAATTGTTTGACTTGCCCTTCTGTTATTCTAACTCCAATGTTACAGTTCATAAAATCACATTATAATATTCAAGGACTCTTTATCACGTTTTTCACGTAATTTAATATACTCTATCATATGTAAGTTGTGATATGAAGTATATTGGTGAGACTGGTAGATGTTTAGCTGATATCCGCCGAACATTTGAGAGATATCACATTTGAGAATAATCGTGACTCCCCAGTGGCAATTCATATCGACTCCCGTCACATCATCGTAGCTCTGAAGTCTCTGTAACTGATTTATTACGTTGTTATCCTGGTGACAAGAAACGTCAGTCTTTAGAATATCGTCTCATTTGTCACATGATAGTCTTACAACCACACGTTATGAACATCAATTACCAATTTGTTTGAGTTACCCACTTCTTCTTTATAACATCTACGCCTATATTGTACTGATAATTGCAATTGTTTGTCTTTGTACACGTTCCTTAGCAATTATTTTTGTGTTTGTCAGACTTCTGTATATTTGCTTTACGTATTTTTGTGAATGGATCATCTTAATGCATCACATAAAGCAAATCATATGTAGGTGAGGGTTAGGAGAAATATATCACAATTTTGTTCATTTTTCCAACAAAATCGGCATCTCTATAAATAATGATTCGACTGAGATGTTATTCATATCAGTGAGTGAAGTATCCATTTCTTTCAAAATATAGTTTAAAACGAATGGTTAAACATTGAAACGAATGGTTAAACATTGAAACGTTCTATAAAATATACATTTGAAACAATGATATCATATTGGTGTTAAATGGTCCATTAGTAGGAGAAATAGTTCATGAAAATCAATCAATACAATTTTATTTTTATCAAAGGATATATTTAAACGTAGAAAGCTTATTTTTGTACCGTGTTGCAAAAACGCGGTGGCAAAATTATTTAATGTGGCTGATTTAACAGTCACTATATCTTCTACAGCAGGTAAAAAAAAATGAAACATTTTCAGACTTTTTATTTAAATAAATATTTCCACATCGCCATCTTCATCTTAAGCTGCAGGACTGTCTCAATAAAAATATGTTGTTCTCTTTCCTGTCTCAAACTCACATACAACATAAAGACCAAGATTAATATCTACTTTTTACACCATCCATTTTAATTTGTTTAAATCATCACTATCACGCCCAGTATCACACACGTTAGAATATGTTTCATCATCATATTGCATATTGGCAGTATCATCATCAGAATCACTGGTATTATCTTCAAGCACACAAAAGGGATTTCTTGGCTTTTGATGTAGACACATTCTTTGTTAGAATGTTAGAATACGAAAGATTACGACGATTGTACTTCTTACTTGATATACTTCGTTTTAATAATTATTATTGTGTTTGGTTTTGCAGGTTTGTCGATCTCTGACATGGGCTGTCTTTTAACCCAGGTTGTAACAAACCTTTCTATTACGCCAGCGGTCAGTACAGCAGATCTGACATTTGAACCCGGAGAAGTCAACTACCTAATAACAATACTGCCACATCTCGCATTCGCAAGGATATCTGTTTGGATCACGGCTATAATCACACTAGAGAGAAGCCTATGTGTAACAGCGCCATTAAAAGTTGTGTTTACTTTCATTTGTACATAAATGTTACTTAACTGTACACAATGTTGTACCACATTAGGTTATCTAGCATATATAACTATATTAATAATTCCTCACGATGCTTCCTCCCCCACTGATAGAGTTAAACGTGTCCTTACTTTTCATCCCCGTATCTCTACTGTCCTTCGAATCTTGTTCACACATTATTATTTTTTCAACCTGATCATCAATCTCTTGCTGTTTTCCAGGAAATTCTTCTGGTTGCCTACATGCGTGCGAAAAATCTTATGCTGTCATGTTGCACATGTTTATCATGTTTCAATGTTTATAATTGTGTTTTCTGGATTACGCGGTTTCGATGTTTTGGTTAGTGTATTACTGGTGACAGTGTGATGCCAAATGTAGTTCCAACCTGTAGGATCAGAGTTTTTTGTTCGTAGTCGACTTATCACTTCATATCGACTTGTTCCAGCTTATCACTCAAGTTTGTTCCGACTAGCAAATTCCCTATTATCGATACAGACAAAAAAAATGGCGTCTCGACTACTCCAGTTAACGGCTAATTTCACAGCGTAGAATCTCCTCGCAAAGAGACAACCAAAAGAGCAACAACAGGGAATACCCATCTTTAGAAAAAAGTCTGTGACAGCGCGCGAGGCAGAGGAATCCAAATAAATCAACGGCTCAGATGGTGAATTAGCAAAGTGCGTGGCGCACAAGAGACAAGATCAGGACATAAGAATGCATATTGGCTTGTCACTGTGGAAAACACTGAAATCTTACCACGTACATCCCAAAGTCAAGCAATGGATAATTAACATATAAATATTAGGAAGCAACGTATTAGAATAGGAACATGGAATGTTAGAACACTACACCTGTCATGAAAGCTAGAAAACTTAATATTGGAGGCAGAATCATTAAATGTAGATATTCTAGGAATAACAGAGACAAGAAGGAAAGATGATGGGTATACAACAGGGTTGGGCAAACTTTTTGTGCAGAGGGCTGCATTGAAAATTGTAAAGCTATTGGAGAGCCGCATATATTATTATGTATATTTAACAATATATATATATTTATATATATATATATATATATATATATATATATATATATATATATATATATATATATATATATATATATATATATATATATATATATATATATATATATATATATATATATATATATATATATATATATTTAAATGATGTCAATATGGGAAAAAAATATTGTATACATAATATATAAGAAAGTCGAATTAAAATGCCAATGGATTTCTGTGTAATGGGTAAAAAATCATTTTTGACGATCGTCCGTTTATTTAAAAATGTGTTTGAGGGCAGCAAAATATCTAATGGCGGGCCGCATGCGGCCCGCGGGCCGTAGTTTGCCCACCCCTGGTATACAAGAAAAGAAAATGTTAGTTTTATACATTCCGGAGGAGATCACCATGAACGAGGGGTAGAAATATTGATGAAGAAAGAAATAGAAAATACATCAGGGTGTACTGGATATATAGCGACAGAATGATGATGCTATAGATCAAAGCAAAACCGTTTGGTCTAGCCATTATACAAACATACGAATCGACTATATATTACGCTGAAGAATAAATAGAACATTACAATGAAGACCTACAACAACTGCTCAAGCCAGTAAAATCAACAGACATTTTAATAGTCTTGGGAAACAGTTAGTTTGTTCCTTTCGTGCGCAAGCGACACATAGGGCAGAGGTTTTGATTCTCCATATGATGTGGTCCGCTGCCTGCAGCTTTAGTTCCTGGATGGTCTTACAGCCTATTAATTCCCATTCTTTAAAAATGGTGTTTCTTGGGTTGCTTTAGGTCTTCCTCGTTTTCTTTTACCCTCGGGTGACCACATAAGGGCTTGTTGGTTTACTATGTTTACATCTAGTCGTAAAACGTGACCAAGGTATTTCCATCTTCGTTTTCTTATGATGTTTGAAACATACTCTTGGTGTGTTTTGTCTCTTAGATCACTATTTGTGACGAAGTCGCTCCTTTTATGTTCATCAGTTTGCGAAGACATTTGTTTTCGAAGCTGTTTAGTTTGTTGTCTGTTGCTTTAGTTGATTTCCAGCTTTCACAACCATACGTTAACAATGAGACAATACATGAGTTAAATAGCTTTTGTTGTTTGTCCCTAGATCTTTTGATTTCCAGATATTAGTTAATTTAGCAAATGTGCTAGCTGCCACTGATATACCTGTGTTTATTTCTTTAATTGAGTCTCCGTCAACAAACATTCGGCTGCCCAAGTAGTTAAAGCTGGAGCCTTTTTTCCAGTATTTGGTTATTTACTAAGATGTTATTTGTTGATTTATTAAGTTCCATGATATTTGATTTGGACATCTTGATCTGAAGGCCAATTTGCTATGCGAGTGTGCATACTTTGTATGTTATAACTTGTGTCTGTTGATGAGTATAGTTTAATAATGCAATGTCATCTGCAAATGTAAGGTCAGTTATAGTGCTGTTTTTGAGCCTTTGTATACCCGCTTTTTTATCTTGAATGGTTTTACGCATGATCCAGTCGATGGCTATTCCAAATATCATTGGTGATATACGCAGCCCTGTTTCACTCCTGTGTTGACATTGAACCATTCTGAATTTCCTGTTTCTGTTCTTACGCAACATGTTGCTTCATGGTAAAGAGCTTTTATGATGTTTATATATTTTAACAGGAATCCACAGATTTTAAAGACTATAGTGCCGGATGATGTATACTGTCGATTGCCTCTTGAAAGTCTATAAAGTTAATTATCAAGACTTTGAAACTGAATTAAATTTTCTATAATAATTCTAAGAGTGAAAATGTGATCCACACATGAATGAGTTGGTCTAACGCCGGCTTGTTCTTCTCTAAGTCTTTGATCAACAGCAATTTTCATTCTTTCCATTAAAATGCTACAAAACAGTTTTCCTGGGGTTGATGGTAAAGTAATTCCACGCCAGTTGTTGCAATCTGAGGGTCGCCTTTTTTGTAGTTTGAAGATTACACCATCTTTCCAATGGTGTAATGGGAGACAGGAATGCAAAAATAGGGAAAGAAAGACACAAGAACATGTTATGGCAGTTTGGACTAGGGATAAGAAATGACAGAGGGGAAATATGTATACAGTTTTGTGAGGTGAACAACATGGCCATATGTAATACATTCTTTGAACACGAAAATGGAAGATTATATACATGGAAATGCCCTGGAGACAGAACGAGGAACGAAATAGACTATATTATGTTTCATAACAGATTTAGAAATGATATCAAGAATACTAAAACATATGTAGACGCAGATATCAACTCTGAACATAATCCAGTGCTGTGCAAAATACATGTCAAACTTAAAAAGATAGAGCATGGGAGATTTCCAGATCCACAGATACACGCATCAGCATTAAAACAACCAGACGTACAACAAAAATATCTTGTAGATGTAAAGGTAAAGCTAGGTCCCATGCATCTACCGTCGGGGATGACGATAACTCTTCATGTACTAAACCACAGCAACTATTAGGTGGGGTGGCCAGTTCCCTTCCTTGCTGTTTTTTACCTTCCCTAATTCATGTGTCATGTACTCATTTACAGCTGAGTTGACTGGAGGAGTGAGAAATCACAACCCGGTTTTTTTTTCTCATTTTATTTAATGTCCGGACGTGGTTTCGAACCTGGCACGATGTAACCAGATGATAGCAAGCAAGCTCACTATCTACTAGGCTACCTTGTAGAGGAAAGGAATAGATATGAACATCTAATGGTATAATACATGGAACAATACAGGAAGGAAACTCCAGAAGAGAAAATAGACAGTAAATGGGACAGCCTATTGAAAAGTATTCAAACATCAAATGAAAATTTACCAATAAAAAAAAGCCAAGAACAAACAAACATGGATAGCAGATGAAATATTAGAAAAAATTTCAGAATGAAAGCAAACATACCACACAATACTGAATTATAGACAATGCTATACATACCATGCGCAGATCAGCGAAAAAAAACAATGACTAGAAACAACATACAATGAAATAGAGGAAATGGACATACACCAGAAGACAACTTTAATGCATAAGGAGATATGGCTGATCACAAATAAGAAACATCCTATAAATGGAGGTGGTGCATATAAAGATAAAAACTGTAAATTAATATTTGTTTAAACAAAAGTACTTAAAAGATGGGCAGATTATGTGACAGAATTGTATGACGACCAAAGGAACAAAAATATCAACAATACACAACAATGATGATCCAGAAATACTGACAGTAGAAGTAGAAAATACAATAAAATCAGAAAAATGTAGAAAGGATGCTCCGACAACATAATAACAGACATAATAAAAACTCTAAATGATTGTGGTGTGTGTATTATCACATAACTTTGCAATGACATATATGAAACAAGCCACATACCTAAAGACCAAACATCATTAATATTCATACCACTGCCTAAGAAGTCCAGTGTTGTAAACTGTACAGAATATAGAAAAATAAGTCTAATGAGTCATTTAACTAAAATACTCCTCAATATAATAAACGAAAGAAGTAAAACACGATAGACACATGCTCGGTGAATAACACTTCGGTTTTAGGAAAAACAAAGGAACCAGAGAAGTTATACTTAGTATCCGACTAGTAATAGATAAATAATAAATATATAGAAGTTTAAAAATATCTATATTTCCTTCATAGACAACAGCAAGACCAGAGTCTAACATGAACAATTAATCAAATGTCTTCATGAAATAAGCATAGATGGAAAAGACATCAGGCTGATTAGAAATATATATATAATGATATAAAGAATTGAACGATGTATAATATATAATATTTATTTTCTTTTGTCAACAGATTAAAACTCTGATTACATCAAAACGAATGACAGTGGCCATATCATGTATTTTCATCGGTTCATTTTGTTGTACATCACCAGCGTATGCGGTAAACAGTCTGGGAATGAAATTTTCTCCATTTAGAAACAAAACAATTTATGGCCTTGTCTATATGGCTAATAGAGAACAGGTAGAGAAGATTTATTTAACAATTAACAATTTTATTATGTTGTTTCTAGGATTTACGATTATTGTTATTTCTACGTTAACACTAGTTATTAAGCTAAAGACAACAAGTAAATGGAGACAACAATTTACGAACAAATCCCATACTGACAAGATTTCGAATAGAAATGAAAAAGTGGCCAAAATGGTAGTCATGATTTCTGTCCTATTTATTGTTTGTTTTGTACCACTCAGTGTTAGCATGTTAGCTCTAGCTTGTGAACCTGATATTAATTTTAATGGTGGTAGATACGCTCAGATTGGGATGATCTTAACTGGAATAGTTTTTTCAATGGAGTCGATTAACTCTTCTGTCAACGTTTTTATTTACTATAAGATGAGCAGTAAATTTAGAGACGTTTTTAATGAGATCGTATGCAAATTAAAAACACATAAATAATTTCTATTTAATAAGAAACTCGTTGTTTATCTATAATATAATAGCTATGTCTCACTTTCAAACCACCAAGAATATAAAATAAATGGAAGTGAGCTAGCACATGTGGAGAACCCTACATATCTAGGGGTCACACTAGACAAGCACTCACCTGGAAACCACACATAATAACCACCGAGCAAAAAGCAACCAGGAGGCTATCCTTGATGAAGAAACGCAGGAACAAGCTGGGGAGCAAATGGAAGTTTCTCCGAAAAGTCTACATGGGTACAGTCAGGCCTGTAGTAGAATATGGAATGACAGCCTGGGCATCAGCATCAAAAACAAACACTAATCGCTTATCTAAAGTACAAAATGCAGGACTTCGACTTATCTCTGGAGGGATGAAAACCACTCCAATCCATGCAATGGAAAAACATGCAAACATCCGCCCACTGTATGACAGAAGAGAAGAAAGAGTGCTTGTTCAAAGGGAAAAAATTAAGCGCATGCCAAACCTTCCGATGTATGCGCAAATTTCTAGATCAACCACAAGCAGGTTGAAGAGAACCAGCTTCTGTCACATCTCTAAAGATATCCATGAACAACATAAAGAAATCCTCACAAACCTCCCAAATGAAATTGAAACACTAAAGGACTTTGAAGAGTCAGGCAATAGTCTCCAGAATGTATCTATAATAACACAGGTTCCTGGAATAATTAATAAGGATTACCAAACTCCACCTCAACTAAAAGCATTGACACTGGAGATGATAGAAATAAAATACAATCCCAAGGATTTGATACATGTCTACACAGATGGATCGGCAGAAGGAGCAGTAAGGAATGGAGTAGGTGGAATTTTTATAAGACTCGAAGATGGGAAGACAATATCAATAGCTTTTCCAACCGGGAAATATTCCTCTAATTTTAGAGCAGAAGCAGTTGCACTCCATCAAGCACTGAAAGCCTTCAGTGAACCAGGACTGCCAAGACCAAAGAAGATTGCCATATTCACAGATTGCAGATCCCTACTGGAATCAATCCAGAGCAACAGAAACGAAAGCCTTCTGTACAAAATCAGACATGAGCTAAGACAGATCCAAAAATCAACAGCTATTGCCCTTCAGTGGATACCATCACACTGTGGAATCATGGGAAATGAGAAAGCGGATGTTATATCAAAGGCAGGAAGTGAAATGGAGAAACACAGACACCCACTGTCTTATGGAGAAGTAAAAACAATAATCCGCAACACATACTCAGCAAAGTGGAAGAAAGAACTGGAAGGGGAATACGAACATGATGCAATACATCTCCAAAGATATCAACAGACCACCCTATTTCGCCTTAGAACAGGCAACTGCGGACTGTTGAGTCACCTTTATTGATTACGGATCTCATACATAGATGAATGTCCATGTGGATCCGGAACCCAGACTCCAGAACACATACTTCAGGACTGCCCAACATACACAGAGCAAAGACAGCAGACCTGGCCAGATGATACAGACTTGAGGCAAAAGCTATGGGGCAGTCGCTCTGACCTGGAGAAGACAGTGGACTTCGTCTTGATGACAGTTATGACGGTATAGCATGACCACATGCTGAACGCAGAAGAAGAAGATAGCTATGTTATGTCATTCTCTGCGAAATGCTCAATGAATATCGCATTTCCGTCATGGGATTCCGCGCGAATCCAATCAAAACGATTGGTGTCTTGTCGTTATTCAAAGCAGACGACATTTTTGTATACAAAAATTAGTGATGTGCTAACAGGAAAACTTCTGTATTGACTTGTCGTTAAAGGTATCTAAAATGGATTATATTTAAAATACACATATAATTTGCTATAGGTGGTGATGGATGAAGACAATCCAATTTCAAGAACGCGTCAAAAATATAAAGATCGTAAAGCTAGATGGTTGAATCGTCATAGTCAAGAGTCATTCGTTTCGATTTGCGTCGCAAGCCTGCAGAATATAGACATAGAATGAAACGAGTGATGCACACAAAAAAAGATCAAAACACCATTCAACAAAGTCAAACACGAAATGCTAATGATACTGATTTTCACCGGTGTCGAGCTAAGCTAGAATCAACAGCGCAAAGAGAAAGTCAACATGCTATGAATAGAGAATGCCAAAGTCGTCATATACTGCATGTTAATGTTGAGCAAACGCAGAATGGACGAACTGAAGATGGCGAGGCTTTACTCATTGTCACAAATGGGTCAAAGTCAAGCAATTTCAAACGAAGCAGTAAATTTTCTGCTGATCGTGTTATTGCACATAACTGTAAAATTTTCGATATTATATGTACATTGGGTTGTGATAACGTTTTTACGGATGAACGCCCTAACGAAGGCAAGTTTACAATTTGTTTCCAAAAGTAAAAGACCATGCTTCTAAAGCCATACGACATCCGTGATAATAAACTAGAGTATCCCGAGATCCTGCGCTCGATCCTCTCTACTGATAATACACGATCTAAATACACACATTTTCGCGAGAATGTTCTCTCTTATAATAACGCTCGTTTGTTTACGACATTGGGAGCAACAATAACACATTGTCAAAGTCGAGGCCCATATGTTTCAAAAATTCATGGACAAACTTATCATCGAGCTTCTCATATATAACCACCATACGACAAAGTTCCACAGCTCGCTCAGTTGTATGTTGTGGTCAGTACTTAATCAACAGACATTCGACAAGCACACGCATCAAATACTGCATGCGAAAGATACATTCGTGATACCGTCGATATATTTTTTCGTCAGTACAAGAGACTATCGCAGTAGTATGAGTTGTTATTTCGAAACAAGAGTGATTCAGAACGGTGCTCCTATTGTAAGAGATAGTAAACATAGTCTTCAAGTGCGATCGGCAATCTGACCAACGTCGCTATAATGAACCAACATCTAACGAGTTTTCTATGGTTTTCGTCAAAAAAGATGGAGAAACACATTTTAACTTGAATTTGTGCACATGCCCTCAAACACATGTAATTATCTTAGTAATCACCTACCAATTAATGACATTTTTGCTTACGATGTATATTTTTGGGTAGACCCAACAAATGTATACTTTATATTTTTCATCATGACCAGTATTTGTGCACGAATTAGATCATCTGTTCTTTGTGAGCATACTACGAGCGTATTTAATGTCTGGATAAAATAAGTATTACCATTTCAGACACTACACCAGATATACAATTAAACCACGTCTGTATTGTGTTCGAGAGTACACATTTTACGCTAACATAATTGCCAAATTTACGATAAATAAATAATGTGTAAATGGACGCATATACTTGACTCCAAACGCAATCATTTTTGTATGTGAGATGTTTGTTGACATGTAGAATTTTAATATAGGCCTATATATCTCAATTAAGCGAAAAATGAAACTAATGAGTACAATTTAATGGTTTATAAAAATATATAATTCTTAGGCCTACGTCATTTTCAACTTACACACACAATGATAATTAAATGTATTATACATTTTCTGAGATGCATAATTTTAAAGTTGGGCGAAGCTGGTGAAATCGCATCTTTTTTATTTGGAGGTGCAGTGTGTCAAGAACGGAAAAAAACCCGTCTATTCTTGTTGCCAGGCGATTTGATGCCGTCAGAACGGACTGGTTCAATTCCCGTTGGACACAAGCATTTTTAATTTATCCTCTCATTTCCTACTTGAATGTAATTATATAAGCAATTATTTGTAGCAAAATTGCACTGTCTATATATATGTTATTCATGTTTCCAAGATGACTGGCCCTTGTAGAACTAATACGGATATTATATGTTTGTTGTTAAGAGGGTACCTCAGTATTTGCACGGGATGTTCGTTATTGTTGTAATAGTTCTTGTCTCGATTGATCTATTATAAGTGACTTGAGTATACAGTTTGAATGTCTTGACAAAATCACATATGTTTTTGGAGGTTCAGTTAGTCAAACATGGAAAAACCCGTGTACTCTTGGTGCCAGGCGATTTGCCGCACAATAAAGAACATACCGGTAAACAGCCACATATTAGAAACGGTCGTTAACTTAACGTATCTGTGCAGCAGAATGTCTACTGGCGGAGACTCAACAAAAGAAATTAAAACATGCATATCAGTATCAGCGAACGCATTCATGGAATTAACAACCATCTGGATATATAAAGGTGTAGGAAAAGACACCAGTTTGCGACTATTCAACTCATGTATTGTTCCAGTGTTGACATATGCATGTGAAAGTTGGGAATCGACCAAAGCAATAGATCAATATTTAAATAGCTTCGAAAACAAATGCCCCCAAAAACTGTCTAAAATACAATGGAGCGACTTTGTCTCAGTGATCTAAGAGATAAAAACACGACTACATATCAAATGTAATCAAATACGAAGATGGAATTACGTGTGACACATTATGAGACTAGATGAAAATATATTTAACCAACAAGCACTCATTTTGACCCCAGATGGGAAATTAAAACGAAGAAGCCCTAAAACTACTCTAAAATGCACTATAATTAAAGAAGTGGAAACAATGGGCTGCAGATCAATGCAAGAACTAAAATTGCAGGCAGTGGTCAGCAACGTATGGATAGTCAAATCCTCCCTAATCAAATCAAGCCCTACGTGCCGCCTGTGGCATAAAAAGGAACAAACACACTACTAACTAACTAACCTACTAATTAATATAACACTGGTTCAGTTAAATAATATAATTTGCAGACCAAATAAAGGAAAATATAGATACAATACAATTTCATCACACCAAACGTACATTGTGTCAGAAGTAAAAGTAATTTATAAAACTATGCTTCGTTTTTCTATTGGAATACGTTAAAACATACCCCAATTATGTACTAGCAGTACTACTCTTATTGTTGATGTTGTTTTGGATATCCAAATACTGATGACTAATGCTAACCATGTCAGCACAACGCCATTCTTTTCAAAACTGTGCAGGTAATCTGAAGTTGACTTAGCGATCCATACTGTTATTTAGTGACTGTTAAGGGTGTGTGAAGAAGATTTTATCTGGCAGTTGAAAGGTAAGGGCAGACAATGAGGAGGTGCTCCAGTGCTTCATTGGGATGAGAGCAGTGTCTACAAGTTGCTGGAGTTTGATATTATTTAAACGACTATTGAATCTTGCCTGTCCTGTTAGAAACTGACAGAAAATATATTGGATTCCACTTCATATTTGGTTTATCTTGCTATTGTCTTTGTCCGTGTCATTTCATTAAATACATTTGTCCATCTGTTCCGAAAGATGTCCCTGTTGTTGCTTCTGATAATCTATTTCACTGTTCCCATTCTACAAGCTGTATGCTTTTGGTATTTTGAAGCACCTCATGTTGCAAGTCTGTCCACTACTTCATATTCTGTTATATTGCTGTGTCCAGGGATCCTTTGCATTATCACACTAATTGGATATGCAGAGATACGTCGGTGCGTTGCTCTTGCTATATGGAGAATATCTTGATTTTCATATTGGGTATGTTTAAATGCTTCCAAAATTGACATATAGTTTGTAACAACAACTGTTTGATGGTTTTTGTTTCATGAGATCAAACAATTGGTGTATTAACTCAGTTGATGTCTTTATGGCCTTAGTCTCTGGTGCATCATGTGAGAATATTTCACCACAATAGTAAAAGAACTAGCATGCAGATCCATCAGTGTAGTATATATGTATGTAAATATCTTATAAAACATGTGGCATGAAAGACGATCTATCTGTGTAGACCTTTATTGCTGATGATGAGTATCTAAAGTCCTACTATTAAAAAAACAGTAAACCCCCATAGAGATTTCTCTTCATTTCCCGACTGACCATTCTGGGTACATGACTGCATCCTCATTACCAGTATTATCCTATATCATGTGCTTGATCTCAAAGTCTTCCGATCATATCAATTTCGTTTCTTACTAACTGAATATGCGTATCAATAAATGAGCATGTGTTTTAACACTATCAATATGATTGGCTACATTTCCGTCTCCTGCTTGTAAGGAACATTATCAGAATTAATTAAAACAGAACACGCGTATTTAAAACAATACTTTACATTTGCACGACATTAGATCAAATAAAATGTGTTATTTATTAATATTCATCTAATGATAGTGTAAAGCAAAGTGTCCAAGCGGAACAATATACAATAAACAGTTACACTTATTTTATCTTTAAATTAATATTTGTTTTTGTTTAAATATACTTGCTTTACAAATAATTTACTATATGACCTCACTTTTTTTAATGGTCTGCTTCTCCCCCTTGTCACAACTGTCAAACCTGTCCAGACTCACTCCCACTAATATTTATAAACATTTCTTAAACATTAAGAAGTCATGTAATGTGAGTAAAGGAATTCCTCCTATATTGTAGAATAACGTGTAAAACATATTTCTAAATGTTGATCAGTAGATGCAGGACCATTGATAACATACAACGACTATATGGAAATATAAGTATGTATTTCTCTGTTACACTCATAAATAATGAAAATACATTATTTCATAAATACGTATTTACTAAATACGCGCAAAATATCAAAGGACCAAATTAATCAGAAGTATGCTAGAGAAATAGTGGTTGATTCTATGTAAAGACAACAATTGTGCTCTGGACGGAATATGTACTCACGATAGTCGTAATATTATATATTTATATCACGTCAATATAAAACGATTTAACGGGCATTTCAAAAAAAGAAAATAATACTTAGTGTCACAACAGTTGTATGCTACTATCTTGTTACAGACAATCACCGAATAACAAAATTGACTGTCACAATATGTGTTCACATGTCACTCTATGAAATGTACCAAAACAAATAGCATATTTCAAATTATAACTCTCAATAGGCATTACCTGAAAACATACAGATATACGTGAACGGTGTGTATTTGAGCAATGGCACATAGCTAATAAACGGAATTTCATCTGTTTTATCGTGAATATATATGTAACACACTCTCGTCACTGACACTTTAGCGCTCATTCAATCAATTAATCAATCAAGTGCCATGTCGAATGCCGTAGGCAATCATGTTTCTCCTCGACTCTCTGTCTTGTGTGATGTCAATAAATTCGGTTTGTTAACTTCTACCGTGCCACAATACTAGACCATCTAGCAACTTGTCTCTTTGTCGTCCCCTATTTCTCTTCCATTGATCTTTCCAGCTATTCATAGGTGTTCAAGCTGTGTTCTTCTCAGGACATTCCCTAGAAATCATGACTGTCTGTATCTAATATGAATGTTCTTTTTTACGCCAGCATCATTGAGGACCTACTCGCGTAATTAAACTGGTGGTGGACAGAGGTGAAAATGTCTTCACCAGCTAACTTGCGAATTTTTGAGCAAGAAAATGTCATCTAAAGCTGTGTTTCCTGTTCCATTGTGAGATATTTCGCGGACATAATGGATATTGTCAAGTTATATCTACAATAGCGTGTTAGATTTGTTTATGTGCGATTTGTATATGTAGACTGTGAAATGACCCAGATTATTAGTGTGACACAATGGTTCGAAGTACGGTGACCGGTGGTTTTCGATGGTTTTGCGATGGTTTTCATTGTGTATTCCAGATAGATGGAGTTCATTAGTTTCGGGAGGGATATCCATCTAAGCGAAGGTCAATCTATAATCAGACCATTGCTGCCTTGTTTGTTAGGGTAGATTTAGCCAAAGGCTAGTGGAGAACACCATAAATAAACCGGTAAAATGCCAGAGGGAAACTACTATTATAATATCCCTAGATTACATTATGTTTCGTTACGACTAAGATAATATGCCGCTCCAATAAGCAAGCCCATCAAATGCAGTTCAATCAAGATTGCAACCTGGAACAGTCGGACACTGGCAGACTTAGGAAAATTAAATAATATAAAACAGGAAATGAGCAGAATGAATATCAACATACTAGATATATGTGAGATGAGATGGCTGGGAGCAGGTAGTATAGTATAAAAGAGTTTAGAATAGTATACTCAGGAGGAGATCAACATATGGTCGGCGTTGTAGTAATAAAGAGTGTATGGGATTTGTTATATTATTCTGGATTATATCAGACTATTATATATATAAACTTTTATATTAGTAAACTCATTCAAAAATACACAAAGAATAGCCATACACTTTCACATCGTTACAGTGTGTTAAAGATGTAGACTTAGCAATCAATTAAGTGCCAAGCCGATAGGCGATATGCGTAGGCGATCATGTTTATCCACGACTATCTGTCTCTTGTCAATGATCACAGTTGGTGAACTTCTACCATGCCACAATGCTAGTCAATCTAACAACTTTTCTCTTTGACATCCCTTATCTCTTCTCCCCTTGATCTTCCCAGTGATTGTTGAGTGCTCAAGCCGTGTTTTTCTCAGCCCATTCCATAGAAACCTTGACGACTGTCTGCCCTAATATTTGATATGCTTGATTTTTTTTTACGACATCATCAATGAGAACCGCTGCATTAGTTCTTTTTTTTAGCTGTCCAAGATATTTTCATAATTCTTCTCAGAAATCACATCTCTGAAGCCTCTAGTTCGCTTTGAATTTTTTGTTTATATCCCATGATTCACATACATAAAAATATATAAATCAATATACCATCTCATCACTAGAATTCGGATCTGCACTGCTAGTGTACCATTGCAAAAAGTGGTTCTCATTTTTTGGAATGTTGATTTGGCTTGTGCTGTTGTATTCTTTATCTCACTTGAGCATCTATCTTCTGATGTTAACAGCGTGCCATGGTATTTCACTTTGTCAAATTGTGTTAATTTTGTGTTATTAATTATTATGTTGCGTCTTGGTGGTGTATGTTTCTTCGAGACAACCGTTATTTCTGTTTTCTGCTTGTTTAAACTGAGACCTTTGTTTTCACTTTCTTTCACTACTTTATCTAACACGGCTCGTAGTTCATTTATATTGCATTTTTACTTCTGGCATATCTTCTAAATTTCGTATACTGTAATATGTATTGAGGGAGAAAAAATACCGATGACATTACACAACCTTATCTGACACTCATTTCTATCTTTTGGAATATATCTATAGCGTTGTTACTTCTCTTCGCATCCGTTTGTTTCTATAACATATTTCTTACTATTCACTGTTCTAAGATATTTCCCAATATATATATATATATATATATATATATATATATATATATATATATATATATATATATATATATATATATATATATATTTATATATATATGGCTTTGTATATTTGTATATGTCGAAACCCTCCACATTAAGCGGGATAGTATTATGAAAAAAATCGGCTCAGAAAGCAAACCGTGACATGAAATACCTATTGCTTAGTGGGTTAGCTCAGTAACGCCTGAAACTAAAGGGAGTAAACCCTCATAAAACAACCCGGAAAAGCGCCCTCATAAAATAATCCGTAGGGTGGCGATAAGGCAGGTTCTGGTCGCATTCGATCATCATCTGGCATGTTCATCAGTTATGGTTGATTCCAAGCGTGTCCTTCTCCTTATACTGCTTCAAGGAACAGAGATAGTGCAAAATGGGCAAAGCATTTTTCTCAACATAAGCCCCCCCCCCCAACCGGGCTTAGCGAAACACGTCAAGTGGGAAGCAGAAACAAACAGGAAGTGCTTCTTCTGTGTTTGTTTAATTATTGTCATCAATGCGCACAAGGCGATACATACAGCGGCGATAGCGGCGGTCACTAAGGTAGTTACGGACAAAACAATTCTCAAGAGCGTCCGAACAAAAAACGTTTATGTAAGTAGACGGAGAAGTCAGAACTTACACAACACACCAAAATGCTTCTATTATTTTTACACATCCATAATCAATGAATAAATAACAGATAAAATAATAGTCTGATGTCGGTGAAAATTTACATATATAATATTTGTTATAAAAAGTTAGACGTGAAATGTTGCACAGTGACAACGTAATCAGGACAACAACAATGTATTAATATATTGTGCATGTAAATACGACTCAGGTCAATTAGCAGCTTATGACTAGAGGTGCGACTGTATGTGGATATTTACACTTTGAACGAATATGTTGAGGGAAATCTTGAGCAATAGTATACGACATATCATTTCACCCACATTATGAAACTAATCTAAGCGATTAGAGCCATACATCTGCTTGCGAATAGAATACAGATATAATTATATTGCGCTATTTTCTATAGTGCAATTTAAATTGATTAAGTAATTGTATGTCCAACTTCTCCATAATCTGTACAATCAATGCGATTTAAATTGTTTTTAAATGTATTATAGATAAACAGTGTGCTATGCCTTTTGTAGAACTTAATGAAATCGTTCTGGTATACCTTACAGTTTACTTGAAATATCAATAGTCACGACTACATGTGATCATATTGTGCATCGTTAAGGCTAGATCAAACAATAAAACTATGTGCTACCGTATTGCATTCGTTGGGCCGTTTATTATGATTCATGAATAATATATCATATAACAATGCAGTTGCACCAAACGATAAAGTTGCATCGCAAGCTAATGTAAAGAAGAAACTGAAGTTCTGCCTAAGAAGGTGAAATAATAGTAATAACAATATGCAAATGACATTTGAGTTCTATCCTCCCGGTCTTCAGGTCCACGTGAAAATGACCATTCCTAAGTGTGATGAGAATGTAACAAGGGATTTAACCCGTTAAAACCGTTACCACTTAACAGTGTATGTTTTTTAATAGGTAAATTCCCTTTACATATTTTATATTGACACATCTAACACTTGATTCTTGATTAGAAAACTGGCCTCAAAGCACGTGGGTCATTCCCATAAGTGCTCCGCCCTCTCTTCCATCAGCCACGCGACTCGATGGTGTTTCGAGTTCAATGCCGCCGAAACAGACGTCGACATCAGGGCACAAAACTCTGGCCCTTGCGACAGGTTTCTTTGTTGTTCTGCCCACCCACGCCCTACCCGTAACCGGTTCAAGCACAACTTTGGCTTGTCGGAACAACATGGTAACTTTTATGGAAGGACACACTACGGGCCTTCATTCTGGTTCTAACACTCTGGTTCTATAGTGGTACAGATGACGTATGTGACGGTAAATTTATCCGGTTCCATCGCAGATAATTTTGCATCCAGACCATTCACAACGCAATGACAAACTACTGAGCATAGTTATCTTTCCTTGAAAATAACTGCAGTTAAAGATGTTTGGTTTGATGGATGCATCGGGAATATGATTTGCTACCCATTTCTAAATTGATGACACGTATGAATAATCATTGATCAAGACCATACTGACATGATGGACGCGAGGATAAGATCGAATCCTGAATTGTTAGACCTTGTAAAGCAAACGAATAAAGTGATATTTAATTTGTCTATATGTGCACAGACATCACACAGATCCCCACTAACTACTCACAATACATATGCCGCAGTATCATTATTAATATAGATGAGTGTAAAGTAATTTTGTAGATCCGCAGTATTTTACATTGATTAATTAATGCTTTTTCAAGCATGGCAGTTAATGTCTATTCATCTCATAGATCAGGGACGACAAAGAGAGAAGTTGCTAGATGGGCTGGTATTATGGTACGGGGTAGTTAAGCAACCGAACTTATTGACAAAGTGATTGCAATACGCCATTCAGCATGACACTTGATTGATTGATATTAATGCAATACACTTACCAGAGTTTCTGAAGATTTCCTCCACATCATTCACATCTGAATTCAATATAACGAATGTAGGCTAAAATAAAAAAGATATTTAACAAATAAGATTACTACTTTCTAGGCAACACGCTACCACGAAATTAACTGTTTCTGCGTTATCTAAAACTACTAAACACTATTATTCCAAATATGAGAACCTTTTATTGAAACTTAAAGAAGAATATTGTATAAGAAAATGATAATTTACTCTGTATTAAACAAATTGTCGTTATAAAACGTGTCGATTCATCAGATAATCAGTTTTATTTCAAATTTCGAGTGCCATTTTTGCGACTATTCTAACTGTGCGGTATAAAATAAATTATGTACTTCGCTCTCTCAAATACAGACACAAATTATTAAGTAAATGTGCTGACCGTGTCTTCCAAGAGGAAATAAGTATCGGAACATCGGGACGAGACATTCGATTCAGTTCATTAATAGTTAATATACTGGACTTACATGACTTGCAATGGATTCATACACCCACAATCGTTATATTTATTTCTGCAACGAAACTAGAAAGCATTTAACAAATAATCGTATTATATGTAATGGTAAAGTTAGCTTCGCCGCACACATTTTCATCAGATTCGGTAATATTCCTTTGTGATGACATCATACGTAATACAGAAGAACATTTATACAATTATATTTTCTTGGATTTTAATTTTGAATCTTTCCTAGCCTCTGTAGGCATTAACTATGTTAGCCTCATTCTGCATTTTTTTTTAAATATACGATTTAACGATTGAAGCATATTGCGCAGTGATCTTACATTTATAATTTGAGATGCACCTATGAAAGACTCATGTCTCCTTCCTAAAAGTTAAAAATGTATACAATTACTGTAAATTAAGTTTCTGGGCGTTAAATAATTTCGCTGAAAAAGATGAAACAATTGTGCCAATTTAAAAAAGGTGTAGAGTGAACACAATTGCGCATTATACAATTATATAGTTGCAACAAATACAATTACATATGCAAATATAAATTTTGATTTTGATACTTCTAATGGTTCTCGATGTATTTGATGAAGTGGTTTGAATTTTAAAACAATGTATAACTTGTAAATGTATAAGTGTTATACGATCTACACTTTTATACAGCAAGGAAATATATTTTACATCAACGAAATAAGACGAAGAACATATGTAAATGGATAACATTATATTAAAGAGAATATTCGGCTCTACAAAAACTTACCATTTAGACAACTGGAGAAGTAAAAACAATACATACATTCACAAACATGGTGAAGTAAAACAATACATGTTCAGTATCATATTGCCATCAAGAACATTCGGATGGTTGGGGCAGAAAAAATAAATGGAAAATTATATAGTGATTCAACATGTTTATTCGAATAAAGTACAAGGTAGAAGATCAATATGAGATAAATATATATGAAAGATAGCCTATTTAGAAATAAGGATCAGATATTGTAGACCAAAGAAAAGATAATAAGTAGGTGGGCATAACATATTTCTGTTGCAACAATCATTCATGGGTGACTGCACTAAGAAGAAAATGATACAACCTTGAACTACATAAAGTAAAATGTAATAGTACAGTGCGTTGGTAAAGCCATTACTCTCACTGATACAAATAGGGTACTTGTTTGTAGTTAAACCCCGTTAAATACCTTCTTCGTTGCACTATCGATGTGATTGGCTCCTAAAAAATCCACAATAGCTAAAAATAAATTCCCTCTACACGATTTGCTTCAGTAGTTGTACATCACACGGAGAACAGCTTTACTTAGTGATGTTGAAATATCTGACAATGAAATATTTAACAAAAGCAGAAGAACTATGTTTTAGACGTAAGTTGTATCAGTCATGTGATGGCATGTTCCCATTCTTATTCTGAAACAAACCTAATTTATTATGGATTGACACTCCGAAAAGCCATGAAAAGACATGTTTGACTGGTACCCGGTTAATTCCGTCTGATGCAGGCTTTCATGGGAGTGACTGTCAAAATAAATTTAGCAATACAAGAGATATTGTATTTTTTTGGTGTTCGTTCTGGAACTAATACTGGATGTCTCTTATAGGAGGCAAATGATCATAGTATATTTGCAGTAGAATTTAGTCCAGAGAACGGAAATAGGATGTGCCGTTATTTGATTTATGTAAATGGGCTATCTCATCTGACCTATGCATTTGTTACTAATGCATTTAGTGTTTTTGCCACTTCCACTTAAAGGTGGATGTCGGTAATAATATCGCTGGTATAGTAATAGAGCAGTACGAACGAATTGTTTCTTGTACTTACACTCTGGTGGTCACTAAGTAAAAAAAAAGAAACTTACCACTGTTATGATAATTGGACTATTGTCCCTTAGTCACTTAGTATATCCACAGACGAGTACTGTATTATTTTATAGAACAATAGCAACTCTTTCGATTTGTTATGCGCGATTGTGTGTATAATCTACGGATTTCATCAATTCCTCTGAAAATTATATCTGTTCGTTTCCAGATGTTATCATGTATTGTGAATTATAGAAAAATGTAGTATATAGTATAGTACCTTATATCTTCTAGTAGCTTATCTATTGTAATTTATTCAACAGTTCAGCCATTCCAATATGAAAAAAGCATTGTCAGAAATGTCGGTTATTTGTTGATTTTCTTACAACAGATATTTTCGTAGATTCTAACACATTACTGCGTGGTTAATCCTATAAATGTTACTCTTCTGGGGCTGCTCTGTTGGTATGATATGAATATAATCTAAGAAACCAGAGTACAATCACGTCAATATATGATATAGTTTTCACCTTTTAACCTTTGAATACAATGGGAATTATCACTCACTCTTGGTTACCGTTATGCATATGTGTAGTATATAGTTTTAAAGAAATGTATTATCTTCCTGAACAAACTAAACGGATATACTTGATTACAATCATTACAGGAATGCTCAATTTTTAATACTTTCTGATGAGGACAAGTGTAAGTGATATATTTCACATGCGTTACTCTATGATACACTATACAATAACACGGTTTATTAGTGCATTCAGGAAACCGATTTGGACAGTTCGTGGTGCAGATATTGAAGGAAATGGAATAAAATGATAACCTGAAAATATTTCACACAATGATGGCATCCAATATTTCTAGTAGTGAGGTACCATTTCCTATTGACATGTCAGGTATAAGTGATGAAGCAGTGTTCATATTTACATGGGCTGTCTATAGCAGCTTGTGTCAGTTCATCAATCTCTTCGGCATTGTGACAAACATAATCAACATCATCTGTTTTGTTAAGCAAGGATTCCAGGACGCCATCAGCGTCACCTTACTAGGTACGTATTCATATTATTGCAGTAATTAACGGATTAATGTCCCATTACGTGGTTGTTGTTACAATTTGCATGTGGTTATTTGTGGTAAATAGGTATAACGTTATTGTTGTAACCCGTGTTCAGTCACATCCATGTTGGGTTAAGAAAAAAATGAATGGACTCCCGTCTATCGCCACACAATAAACATGCAACACGTCCCACTATATTGATAAATTATAATGCATATATTAATTTGGTTTGGGATGTTATGCTTCGTAAATTAAACACGAATCATAGCAAAATCAATCCATATTCAAACATACATAGAAATTAGATCACAGTGAATCAATTGATAGATAAAATGGATTGGAATTCAAACCTACCACCGCAATAAAAAAACAACACCGGAAAATTGCATTAATAACATCGCATAAAGTGCTAGGGAGCAATAACAAAATTAGTAATCCCTTCGCCACTGACAATTGTTTTTCCACCAAAGTTCGGAAAAATCTCATAACAACTGAGAAAGTTAAAAAAAAAGTTTATTTTTAAATTCCTCCATCCCTCTCCCTTTTTACTCTAGACGTATCAATGCTTCCGTAAATTAATATCATCACATAAAATATGTGAGGCACAAACTCATTAGTAAAACAAAACAGTAAACCAAATTTAGGATTAGAGCTGGCAGTCGTGACCTAATCGCATGGTGGGTAATTTCAAGACTACTGTGCCACCGACAAGAAAACTCGTGAACTAAAATGTTCAATAGTTTTCAAATCTGTAGAATCTCAGCAACCAGGCAATGAATGTACACACAGATTTGTATAATGGTCTTGTATGGCTCCTAGGTAGGCTCTTAGGTCTGGAAGACCTAGATTTAACAGTGCTTAATCGTAACTGGTATCTGAAAAATATCACCACTGTAGTCTTCTTGAGCGTAATGAATTTAAAAGAAAACTGGTTAAACAACATGTTTCTTTCCAGAAAACTACAATATTGTGGCCATAGCAAACGCTATGAAAGTTTAGAGAAGACCATAGTGGAGGTGACAGGGAGACGAACAAGAAACAGACCAAGAAGAAGATGGACGCCAGACAGCATAGACCCCCTGATTATTACAATAAGAGAAGCAAGACAACTGGATCATGATATACATGTTTCTCTTTAATGACCTGAAGAGATAGATGCCAACAAAGAGAACAGTTGTTAGATGGACTAGTATTGTTGCACGATAGAAGTTCACAATCTGAGGTTATTGACAAAACAAGAGACAGATTTAATGATGGTCAACCTGCATAGGACCGGTACTGTTAGCAGAAGTGTGATGGCGGATACACTCAAGGAGAGATCGGAGCAACTATGGATGTGTCCAGTTTGCAGTGATGATGTTCCGACGACTAACCTAACTAACTAACAAGAGACAGAAAGTCGTGGAGAAACATGATCGCCTACGCCATTCGTCATGACAATTGATTAATTTATTGAATGATCTAACGTATTGATGCTGCACCCATCCCTGTTAAATTGGATGTCACGAGTTGACATACTGTTGATATTGTTCCTATCCCCAGAAAATATATCTTACTTTCTTTGTGCAATGGGTTGTTGTCTCCAAAACGTTACACATAAGACTAGTAGCGTTGTGCAATGTTTTGACCTCAGGTCTGCATTTTGAGTGTACAACATCTTACGCCAGGAAGCCATCAAGACACTCGGATGTCTTCTTCCATGGACAGGATCAAACATGTTCTCACTTTCCTTCCCATACCTCTAATATATGTCATGTCAAATTCCGTCACCTACTTCTTCAGTTGGATCTCAGAACACGTGATGTTTTCTGCGACCCACAATCCCTCTCAGGCTGTTTACAAACCTTGGAGTAGGGGGTATATTGGTCCCAAGGAATCTGAATCCTGATGTAAGAGTGTTACAGTTTCTACCCTAAGTGGAACGACTGAGAAATTGACTAACGACATAATAGTAAGGGTGTTCTTTGAATTACATGACTGTGCAGAGATTTACGAAATATTTAGCAGGGGCAAATGAAGGTCAAAGAATAATATGCTAGACGGACATTTCACGAAGATAGTGAGCTAACGATTAGCCAGATAATCAAACTGAATTTGAGATGCGTTGTTCTTTGGTCACAGAAATAATAAAAGCTTGAATATTTAGATTATGTTGAGTAAGGCTAAGACAACTACATATGACAATATGGTATTTATGAGATACACTCATAAACAGATGGTTTAAGTGGATTTTTACAAAGTTAACAAATTCAATCGGTGGAATAAAATGAGTTCAGTTGGAAAAGTTCATGGTTTTTTTTGCGCAAAATTGGAGAAACGATAACAGTTTAGTGAACGAAAATTTGTTGATATCTCGTCATCCAAAAGACAGGAATTGTTAATCCAAAAACATGCGGGTTAGAATACACTGGTGTGCAAAAAATGCGGGTTAATTCAAAAAAAAATACAATGCTGTACAAAATAATATAGAGTTGGAAGTTGTCCATATTTTTTTTAATGAATTAGGAGCATTTTGAGCAACTGAAGCAAAATATGACATCCATATTTCTCAATCAGGTCACTGTTTTTTCCTAATTAATTTTAAAAAAATCTATTCTCTGACTATAACCTTCTATTCATAATAATTCTTACAACTGACGGGAATTGAACCAGGTCTGTTCTAGCAGCACCGAATTGCTTTGCAACACAAGTAAACAGGTTAACCGTACTTGACCAACCACATCCTAAAAAAAAAGATGTGGTCTCGTCAAGACTTTCAACCCGTGAACTCAAGTCACTGAGAACAGACCAATCGAAACAAGGACTATTACACCACCAATGAACATCCCGTACAAGTATTAAAATATCCTCAGGAACACAAACACAGAACATGCATATTCTTTGAAGTAACATTATTTTGCCTCTATGTTATTTATGTTTACAAGAAGACACATCAGCCCGTGTGTACGAATATGCATGTTCTGTGATATTTTAATGGATGTAAGTTGGAGTGATATTAAATGCATGTGAACTGCTTTACTATATAGTTCGCATTCTTTCTGGAATTAGACTATAGATATATACCTCTAGCTTCCCGACGGCACAACGGCGAAGACTAAACGGGATATAAGTCTGATTGAACGCGAGCGAGCTACATATTACATAGATGATAAACATCATGCTATCTGTATAGATATGTTAAAAATAAATCACCTTTACACTAATGTTCCTAATTAGTATGGCAACATGAGCTGCAAGCGTTGTAACTGCTACATCTGTACCTGTATCATCCAGACCTGGTCTGTGAAGGTCAGTTTCCATTTCAAGCTTCCGTTCAGGTCATACGTGCTTGTTTCAACCAATCCCTGTATCAAGGTCGTTATTATGAGTGGGACAGTCAGCTATGCATTTCACTCCGTCCCAATGTGTCTCTTCAAATGTGCAGGGCTAACAGATGCGTCTAATTCTGGAACTTTCCAAGAACATGTCACGTCCACCGCAGTGTTAAATTTCGCCAAACGTAGCTGCATCTGTTCATAACAACTACACCATGAACACGTAATCACCTGGGGCATTGAACAGGGCTCCATGTTCCATCTTATGTGGTTCCATCAACTGGATCTGTAATTCCGTGACATCTGAATATGGGGACACACAAGAAGATGCAATTGTACATAACAATTAATGTGAAATATCAACAAGATGAAAGATTCAATGTATCGGCATGACATCTATTGCGAAGTTCAGTGTTGCATAACGATGTGTTTGCTAGGCTAATAGTGAGGACTTCATTACATCAGTATGGAACGCTGACACAATGAGACATCACAACCCACTAATAGTTGGCCAACTCACCTCTGCACACCTTGGTGAAATATGTAAACCAGGTATAATTATAATCAATGGTGATAGAAGTCGAGTTACGTAGAACACACTATCCCAGAAATGTATTATATCCGTGTGCAGAAGAATGTTCCCTGCCCCCCCCCCTATCCAAAAATAAAAGCATCAGAGCAATACAAGTCCAGTGCGGTCGGAGCATCGGAAAATAACCATTATTGATCACTTTAAAACTGATACAAAACCCCAGTTCCTATGTTCCCGATTTCGTATATCGAGGAAAAAGGACAGAAAACTAAAAGACATATTAAAGATAAATATTAGCACCGATGTACATTCTATAATTTGCATATACTGACAAATTGAAGCTAGTATCAGAGGTAACGAAGGAACGTAGACATTAGTTGAAAGCGCTAATGTGGATAGTACAGTCATGAGAAAGACAGCTTAGTTGATTTTCGAAGCTACCGATAAACTATAACATGATTACGACGAGTTTAAAAGAGATGCTGCACAGGTTCAGATCATGATAAATGTAAATGTAATACATGTTATGTATAGGTAATACGAGAAACATCACATGATTTCCTCCAAAAACTGGGCTTCCTAGTCAGGTATTGATCAGAAACTGCTTGACTACAGTCGGCTGCGGCAGTGATCGTGATAGAAAAGAATGACTGGAAAATAGAAGAAAATGCATATCCTTTAGAGAATTATGAATCACACATAACGGACAAAATAATATGGCATTAAGAGTGCATGCGCGTTACCAAATCGTTACTAATCGCATTTTCCCGTTACCGCATATGTCGGACTATATTTCCCATATTTTATTTCTGTGGTTAAACTTTACACATTTGTGATTTGATCTTGCTGTCTGATCTTAGATATACAATATATTCGATAACGTGCGGGTTTATTCCAATTATTGCGATACTATTTCTTAGTCAAGTCTCAGGATTCATGATTCAGTCTATTCACCCACGCATTGTTAAATACATGCTTTATATGCTATAAAGCTAAAGTATACTTCTTGTGTACCCCGTGCATTTCGCCCTTTCTTATATCTCAGTACGGTCTGTCTCTAGTCGTGGTTCGTTGTCTCGTGTTTTTAATATGGGTAAATCTTTTATTATTCATTTAACTAAGTATAATGGCATGTTGATGTTGTTGTTTTTTTACGATTACTCATGATTTCATGTTGATCTAATTATGTTTTCATTACTATTTGCATACAGGCTTGTCCATCTCAGACTTGGGTTGTCTTATAACGTTGAGTTTAACTAACGTCTGCTTTACGCCAGCGGTCAATTCCGCAGACTTGAACTTTGAGCCGAAGGAAGTCAACTATCTTATAATTGTAATGCCACATCTTACATTTGCTCGCATATCTAGTTGGATTACAGCTATAATAACGATGGAGAGATGTCTGTGTGTCGCAGCTCCATTGAAGGTTGGTTGGAATCAGTTTAGTAATTCAAGTTACACAAATTGTGTTGACATAAACCACTCCTCCCAGGTATCAAGCCAGTTTGACAGCGAAGTGCATAAAAGTGAAGTGTTCACCTGAATTGACATCATGAAGAAATCGGATATGATGGGCTGTAAGCCGCAAAATAATGTAGTCCGCTTTGAAAACAACCTCTCAACGCATTTTACACTCCCCAGCGGAAATCACATGAACTTTTGTGTTTGATATCGGCGAGCGAACTTGATTATGAAACAGACATAACTCATAAATACAATTCACATTATGTTTATATATAAATTATATTATTGACTATCTTGTGTTTGCTTGTGGTATTTCATCAGTGTAATTGAGAATAATTTGTAATGAACATTATCAACGGATGAGTGTAATTGTCTATATTGAATTTTCTGTATGTTACTGGGTGAGGGGGTGGTTTGGTGGGTAGATAATATAAACATAACGAGCAGCTACTATCTTAAAGGCGGTCACATCCCATCGCAACATGAAGTCATAAAAATGATTTGTGGATCACCGGCTGAAACTAGTAAAAAATAAAAATATTGAATTCTACAATTTTTATTTGTAATCGATATATTAAATCTTGAATAATATTTTTTAAATTTTTCCTGAAATATGTTCTTAGACAAATTATATTATGACTTAGCCCTATTTCTCTTGACAATCTGATGTACGCCTGTTTCAGTTGTACAGGAACGAGTCTAAGACGATTTCTCAGTGCTATTTACTAATGCTTGATATATTAATTATGCCTTAGAAGAAGATTGATGATATTTTATTGATTTGTTGTTGCTCCATGCAGAAGAAACATCTTTCTTTTGATCTGATTAATATTCAGTTCTGGTATTTTCGAGCACAACTATGCTGATGTTCTCTATGCGATTCGATCTTTCTCAAGCTTTTTCTTAGTTAACAGAAGCGATGAAAATGACATTTATTGCTGTTTTGCATACAGTATCACAATGTTGGTCTGCATGTGTGTTTGGTGGTCTATTATAGTTCCCGATTACACATTTTTGTAGGGAGAAGAGGCTGGTATTCGAACACGGACAGGCCACTTGAGTCTTCTGGTAATGAGTGTGAAGAATATTGATTGATACTGGATCGTGTGTACCCCACCAGTCTTGATAATCTTGTCTGGCCAATTGATGTAGGTCATTTTCCCGGTTCAGCGCAAATAAAAGACATGAACATATTTTTACATGTTGTGAGAATGGTGTTTGTATTTCAGAACCATTTGGAAAGACACCGATCACTCATACGTGCTATATCAAGGTCACTGTCTACATTGTCAACATCGTATTTTCAGTATAGGTCTCAGCTGTGACCTTTGTTCTAGTTTCGAGGTATTACCTAACCTTTGCAGTGTTAACGTTTGCATGTATTTGACATGCGAGTTGCGTGCGGTTATAGCAATAGAGTGCGGATTATAATTAGTATTTATAATTAAGGATATTTTTACCTTACAGGCTTGAAAATGAAAAAGTCCCCTGGAGCTGATGGAGTGTCCAATGAAATGATTAGAAACCTGGGAAGTGCAGCAAGAGCAAAGCTACTGCAGATCTTTAACACAAGCTGGTCCACAGGTAATGTACCACAGGCGTGGAGAGAAGCAATAATGATACCACTCCTCAAATCAGGAAAAGATGGCAACACAGTCTCCAACTACAGGCCCATCAGCCTCACAAGCTGTCTATGTAAAACAATGGAACGCATTATCAATCTTAGGATGCAGTGGTACCTTGAAAGTGAAAACCTTCTGGTATCACAGCAAGCAGGTTTCAGACAGTGCTACTCTACTGAAGATCAGGCAACCTACCTCTCCCAAGAGATTGAGGATGCCTTCCAAGAAAAGAAACTGGTACTAGCAGCATGGATAGACCTCAGGAAAGCATTTGATAAGGTCTGGAAAGAAGGGCTCCTAAAGAAATTGCGAAATTGCAGGGTTAGCTCAAGAATGTACAAATGGGTAAAAGCATACCTGCATAATAGAAGAGCCAGGGTACAATTAGATGGTCGCAAGAGCAAGAAAGTTCTACTGCGTCATGGAGTCCCCCAGGGAGGAGTCCTGTCACCCACACTTTTCTTGGTTTACATCAATGACCTAGTTGCTGAACTACCACACGGGATCAAAGTGGCAATGTATGCTGAGGACCTGGTGATCTGGTGCACGGAAGAACATGCAACAGTGGCCACTAAACAAATACAAAGAGCTATCGATGCCCTAACCTTATGGGCTAATAGATGGTGCGTCAGCATTAACACAGATAAGTGCAGCACTACACTCTTTACCCTCTCACCAAAACAAAAAGCTGGTCATATCAAGATAGATGGAGAGCTCTTGAAAGAAGACAAACAACCCACATACCTCGGAGTTACTTTTGATGATAAGCTGACATGGAAGCAGCACATACACAAAGCAACAACAAAAGCCAGGAGGAAGCTAGCTATCCTGAGAAAACTAAGTGGAACCACATGGGGAGCCAGTGGGAATATACTCAGTAAAGTTTACCAGCAAGGCATAAGACCACACCTGGAATATGGTTCAGCTGCGTGGTGTCCTGCATCAAACACCACATTACAAGATCTAGATAAAGTGCAAAACCAGGCACTTATAATAATGTTGGGAGCAATGAAATCAACACCCATAGCAGAGATGCAGAAAATGGGAAGAATGCAAACACTTGGCGAACGCAGAGACACAAAAGTACTAATTCAAGCAGAAAAGTTTCAGTGTATGCCAAGTCATCCAATGAAGGAAAGATTCCAAAATCTAGCAATGGGACGACTGAAAAGGAGCAGCTTTATCCATCAAGCTAAACGACTCCGTAGACAACTTACAGACCTACCTGAAGTTGGCAGCCCCTTAAGGTCTGTACCAGAGCAAACCCCGTGGAGTGAAAGCCATGGAATGCCAATATACATTCAGACCCATGTGAAAGGAATACTAAGCGAGGACGAACAGA
Source organism: Meghimatium bilineatum (assembly GCA_034231615.1). Taxonomy (NCBI): domain Eukaryota; kingdom Metazoa; phylum Mollusca; class Gastropoda; order Stylommatophora; family Philomycidae; genus Meghimatium; species Meghimatium bilineatum. The sequence continues at coordinate 77,594,963 of CM067322.1, forward strand.
ACAGTGTGCAGCGAATGACAATCACCCTCAGTTTCCTGGATGAGGAATATCCACAAGATATATGGGTCAGAGTGTACACAGATGGGTCAGCACAGAATGCTGTGAGGAATGGAGGTGCAGGTGTATATATAGAATATCCACACAAGCCTAGAGATACAATCAGAACACCGACAGGAAAATTCTGCAATAATTATGATGCAGAAATCCAGGCAATTAGTGTGGCAGCTAAAAAACTGCTGAACTCCAACTCTGACCTACAGCCTGTGGTATTCCTGACAGATGCAAGGTCAGTGCTTCAAGCTCTCCAGTCTGGAAAACTAACAGACTTAAAAAAACTACTTAGCGAATTGTCTTACCAGTATAGGGTAACCATGCAGTGGATACCCTCTCACTGTGGAATACCAGGAAATGAAAAAGCAGACCAACTGGCTAAGGAAGGTGCTGCCGAAGACCAACCAGATATACCAATCACCTACCATCAGAAAAAACAGATGATAAAGTCAATAAGAAAGCCACAAACACCAACACAAGATGACTATCACAATATGAACAGATCAGAACAAGTTATAATTCTACGTCTCAGAACAGGACACAACCGACTCCGCAGTCACATGTATACAAAGTTCAAGATTGGCAACACGGCCATGTGTACATGTGGACAGGCAGCACAGAGTGCCAAACATATACTTCAAGAGTGTTCTGAGCATGAAACGCTGAGGAAGACATATTGGCCAGAGGAAACAACACTGGAATCAAAACTCTATGGGACACTGTATGAACTACAAAAGACAGTGAGTTTTATTAAGGAGACAGAATTACAGATATAGACATGTTTCAAGTGAACGAAAGAAGAAGAAGAAGAACCTTACAGGCTCAAGTGGAGTGTGGGGGGGGGGGTGTCTCAGTACGTAGCGTCCAGAAATAATAAGCGCGCAGTAGAAATCAATCGAAAAGAAAAGAATTATGTACAATCACCTCTGTGTCGTGGGATAGATGTTTCGTATGTGATGTCTAGGCATACGAGTTAGCCAGTAGCAGACGCAAATATGATTGGTGTTCCAGGGAAATCCGTGACATCGTTGTAAACAGTACGCTATTTATAGTGCAGTGGAGACCTATACTGCAAGTTTACCCTGTCAACTTTCAGGAAGTTAATTTATGCTAATCTTATTTTACCGAAAAATTATATCTTTAAATATATAATTTTTTTACAATGTTAATGCCTTTTTAATTTTTAAATGCATCAAGATTAGCTACGCATTCTCTCTATTGTTTCTATAAATTAGTATACACTGAATAGTATGATGTGCTCTTTGCAATGAATGTGACATATAATGAATTCAAGGTCCGTTGTGCACAGCAAAATCAATGACGTATTCGTCGGTTTACGTTGTTAAAGTACGGTTAAATATGATTTTAAAGAAACACGAGCAGTAACATCATCTACGGGTGATATGCTGCCACAGTATCGAGAACGTCTTTTTCCTTTAACCGCATGAGAAGTACTTTGTGAGAGTTCACTTAAAACCAGTACAATGGAAAATTGTGATTTTGACAGGGGTCTGAGTTTTACAGATTGTATTGATCACGTCAGACAGTTAAAGGCCCTGCAACAGTGAGAGTTATTATAGATGCGTAGTGTGATTAGATGCTATTCTTTTTGCTATATCAAAGCCGATTTTTTTTAAATGTGAAAATGTATGTATTGACAATTTTTTATAAACAACCAGAAGCAGACTGAGAGATTGAGAACATTCTTAAGGCTGACAGAAGTTCAAACTTCCGTCAACCTTAAGAAAATTGTAATTTAACATCATGATTCTTACTTGAATTTACTGAGAGGTTGAATATGTTTCATAATGAGGCGATGCGTATCTTACCTTGTGAGACACGTTTGTATGAACTATTCGATTATTATTCAATTGTCTAACTACAAATCACGAAATACAGTTTTGTAGAGTATGAGCTTACCTCCAAACAAAAGTTAACAATGAATATTCACTCCATGTGGAAATCTTAAAGGTGACATGTAGTTGAGTATAGAATGGAGAGTCATCTATGACATTTATGGAGGTCTTCATACACAGTGTTTTTGTTGGAGGATTTGGTAGTTATTGTGGAATTGATTAATGTGCCCGTATATTGCCAAACTTCCTTCAATTAATCATTAATCAATGTACAAAGCAAAGAGAGGAACCATATTGATGTAGAGTCTGAGGTTCAGGTATTTATCAGCAAGAGTTACACGAAATGTATGTATGAGATTATTTTCATCTTATCAGCTCTCAAGTTTCTCACCTCTCTTGTCCATGTGATTATAGTCCAAGCTCTGCGAATGGCTGTTGAAGTAACCACGCACTATACGACTTTTTTTTATAGTGTCTAATGCCAATGGCCTATCACTTGAGCAGTAGTAGTTCAGGAGATATAATTATGCTATGCCTTCCTTTTGGGTGGGGCATCTGGTATTCTGCTTCCTCCATATACACTTCCAGCTTACATGCAGCGATATTGTGTTTAACAAGTGTCAGAATTCCACCCTTTCGTCTGTCCTTTCGGTCTGATCGGTATCACTGGTAGCCTCTGATTGTAGAGGTTATATCACTGCTGAGATCTGTTTCTTGAATACAACATGCATCACCTAGTTCTTCGAATATGATATTTTTATGCTTGATTTTTTTACTTTGTTCATCTCTTTTGCTGTTGACACCCTCATTATTCCAGTGCATTATTTTTATTAGTCGTTGGTTTGTTTGGCATGTATCCCCTTTTCTCCTGGCTCATCGGAACAATTTAGAAGGACTTCCAGTAACTGAGGTCGGGCCATTTCGAAGTATAGTGCCCGGTAACGTCCCTGGCTAAAATCTGCAACAGGACTGGCATCATTACTATTATTAGTTGTAAAAATGTTCGCAATGTGTTTTGTGCGTGACATCCTGATTAAGTGTGCGCATATTAGCTGGTTGCCTCCGTCTTCAGCACATTGCTTACTTGGGCTGGACTGTTGTCTTGCTCGTGTGGGACTGCCTGACCAGTCTTAGTTTACAACCACTTATGGATAAACTAATCCACATCACCACTTTACAGCGCTGGCCTCGATGAGGACCCAATGTGGATGAAACTAATGTGGATGATGATTTATGTCCATGCCCAGAATGAAGGAACTGGTTTGAAATGTGATGTCGCCAGCACAGAGCAATAATATGGGTTTAGGGTACTTTTGTAAGCCATCAGAGAAATCAAAATATCACTTAGTGTCATGATCAGTGTAAACAGGAAGACATCGTAGTATTTATTGGCGTGTCCGGAGTGCAAATAAGATAAGATGACTTGCTAAGCAATTAATTATGTTATGCTTCTAGCGACAACGTTTAAAAAATAGTAGGTGGCTTAACAGCATGGAACGGCGGAGAAACAACAACGATACTTGCCTACGTCAGCCGACATGGCACCTAATAAATGAATGCTTCTAGCAACTGTATTTCTTTCTCATGGATGTGGTGTGATATTGTTGTCAAAGAGCGATTAACTATTTGCAGTTAAAGTCTCTATTGCCCTTCCTGTTTAACACAAAGTGATACATACTCTAGAAAAAAAAGCGATCAATCAAAATCAATGTTGATATGTCTCGAGTGGACGACGATTTAAAAATTACATAGTAAGCTACTTTAGACATTATTCATGCAATATGTGATGCAATAAAATTGGCTTTCTACAGTTAAACTTATGTACCTGACATGAAAAAATTATTTGCTCAATGTCCATATGTTTACAGAAACTACAAATAGAGACGTAATGATAATGGCACCTGCTAAACGTGTAATAAGAGACTAATCAAAATGATAAACCTTAACCCTACTTACTGTCATGCTCATCTTTGCTTGCGAAGGTGATACATCAATAAGATATAGCTAAGCAGGACTGACAAGATTTTTGCTACCACATCTAATGGTCGTCATTTTAATGAAGCATTTCTAAAGAGATATGCCTGCCTTGACTACGTGGATTACGTACATAATTGTATCTACGCAATGCATTGAGTTTGAACGAAAGTCGAGAAATGTCATCAGGGATAGACTTTCAATCATGGTATATTGGACTATAAAACTACCGTAATCAGAGATGGTATCTTAAATTTTCAGAAGTTGTGGAACATTCTCAATACAAACCAATTCCATTGAAGAATATATCTAATGCTGAAAGTCAATCTACATCAAATAAAGACTTGGTAAGCGTTACTAGAGCCATCTCTACTATGAATATATCATAAGTATGCATACTTTCATCTAGTATTTGTTTGCACCACAATTGCCCATTTGTAGTTAAATTTGAAGTAATAGTCATTTCTATTTTCCAATTTGAATGTTTGAAGTTGCCGTTAACATACAAAAGCCGGAGGTAATCGTGTCAGCAAAATAAAAAATAATTAAAAATATTTAAATGTAAATTATAAAATAATACTTTCCAATCCTTTCGTAACGGTATAAAATGTCATGTAAACATCCAAATGTTATTGAAAAACAAAACGGTCACCTTTTATCCCCTCCAAATAATTAGCTCTTACACATGTTCCATTCGGGTTCCCAGACCGCTGATTTACACACTGCGTGATAATTAACAAAAACACATTGATAATCTGGTTATTGTCCTTTTTTTTATCACATATTTTGTTTGGTCAACAGATCAAGAGTTTATTTACAACTCGAAGAGCAGCGATGACCGTCTCATTTATCTTCATCAGTTTCTTCTGCTGTTCATCACCCGTGTACTCTGTCAACAGATTGGACATGAAATTCTCACCGTTCAGAAACAAAACAATACTTGGCCTTATCTTCTTGGAAAATAAACAAGACGTAGAGAAGATATATTTTATCATTAATAGCTTTCTAATGCCTTTTCTGGCATTAGGTATTATCGTCATTTGTACAGTGACTCTAGTTGTTCAACTTGAGAAAACAACTGAATGGAGATTAAAGTCTGCAACAAAATTGCAAGCTGAAAAATTCTCTAACCGAAATGAAAAAGTTGCTAAAATGGTTGTTATGATTTCCATTTTGTTTATAGCTTGTTTTGTTCCACTTAGTGTCAGTATGTTGGCGCTGGCGTTTACACCAGAGCTTTCGTTTAATGGGAGATACGTTAAGGTCGGACTAATGTTGGGTGGCATAGGTTTTCTAATGGAGTCCATCAACTCTACAGTGAATATATTCATTTACTATGAAATGAGCAGCAAATATAGAGCTACTCTTAATGAAATCATTGGCAAAATAAAAGTGCATTAATACAATTACGATTTTTTTTAAAAACTAGTCTATACACATTCACTAAAAAACTAGAATGACAATAAATAAAACACAAATATACACATGTACGTTGTATTGTTGTTAAGGTAATTATTTCTATTTAAAATATTATGAAATTATATCTCATCATGACGTTACATCTCTGCAAGCAAAGATGTGCATTGTATTTAATTAGTCAAGTAGGTTTATCTGGTGTTTTAGTGCCCATAATATTGAAGAGTTTGATCCTGAGGCTTAAATGTCTGATGCATTTTTCCATTCCATATTCTTAAAATATGTGAGCAATCGATGACGATGATGTTGCTATTTACTCGCATGTTAATATGAGCAAACCATTACAGATTGTCATGGTCTTCTTCTTTCGTTCGCTTGAAACATGTCTATATCTGTAATTATGTCACCTGAATAAAACCCAATGTCTTTTGGGGTTCACACAGTGTCACATAGAGCTTTGATGCCAGTGTTGTTTCCTAAAGCTAATATGTCTGATATGTCTAATATGCTAATATGTGAAAGCTAATATATATAGCATTTCATACTCAGAACAATATTGCAGTATATTGTTGGCACTCTGTGCTGCCTGTGCAACTGTACACATGGCCAATCTTGAATTTTATGTACATGCGACTTCGAAGTTGGTTGTGTCCTGGTCTGAGGCGCATAATTACATTTTGTTCTATGTTCATAATGTGATAGTCATCTTGTGCCAGTGTGTGTGGCTTTCTTAAAAAAAAGTTTTCTTTTTTTTTCTGATGGTAATGTATTGGTACATCTGTTTAGTATTCGGCAGCGCCTTCCTTAACCAGTTGGTCTGCTTTTTTCATTTCCTTATATTCCACAGTGAGAAGGTATTCACTACATGGCTACCATATGCTGGTAAGACATCCCATTAAGTAGTTTTTGTAAGTCTTTAGGATTTCCAGACTGGAGACCTCTAAGCACTGACCTTGCATCCGTCAGGAATACCACGGGCTGTTGGACCAGGGTTGGAGTTCATCAGTGTTTCTGTTGCCACCCTAATTTCCTAGATATCTGCATCATAACTATTGTAACATTTCCCTGTTGTCTTCTGATCGTATCTCTAGACTTGCATAAATATTCTAAATGTACACCTGCACCGCCATTCCTCACTGCACTCTGTGTTTATCCATCTGCATATACGCTGATCCATATGTATTGTGGATATTCCACATCCTTGAAAATGAGGGTCACCGTCCTTCGCTGCCCATTTTTCTGTTCGTCCTTGCTTAGTATTCCTTTCACATGGGTCTGAATATATGTTGATATTCCATGCCTTTCCAAGGGAATTGTTATGTGTCTAGCAACAATTATTTCCATAATCTTACCGTACACTTTCTGCACTGTCATGATGCGATAACCTTTTAAATCTTTAGAATCTTTTCCTGGTTTTGGCACGGGTACAAGATAGCTATGCAGGCACTCATCTGGTACTACTACTGTTTTCAGATTCGCATTATAATGGACTGTCATCTTAACTAGCATATTCTGCACAATGTACTTAAGTAAGCTGTACTTGATTCCATCGGGCCTGGAGCGCCATCAGATGCATTCTTGATAACTAGTTGCACTTCTTCAATAGCTGCAAGCTGGTCTTCTTTAACACTAAAATCAGTGACGGATGTCATGATATGCATTATTTTTTTGCGTTGATCTAAGTCACACTGATAGATCTGTTGAAGATATCTATCAAAGAAGGTCTGCTTTTCATCTCATCTGAGTTCAGTGTCTGTCCTGAGTCGTTCTTCACGCTTGCACATGATTTCGTTTCTGTTCTCCTATTCATTGACCTATGTAGCCTCCAAAACGTGTGCAATGCTTTGGAAGAAATCTGCCGTAACCTTCTCAGTAAATATGTTCCAAAACATCTTCTTTGCTTCTTCGGCAACTTGTTTAAATGCCTCAATTGTATTCTTCATTGCACGTTATGCCTCCAGTATATCACTGCGTGTAATATTTGCCTGTTTTCTAATGCGTTGCCTATCCTTGATATTTGAGTAGCGATATTTCCTGAGTCTGTCATGTATGCTGTGGTCTGCCACAAGGATCTCCTCTGTGCCCGATGTTTTTTAATGTGTATATGGTGAGAATTGATCAATTTCAAACCTCAAGTTGTAGAGTTCTAACATACGCTGATGATATCCGACTATACAATATGGGTAGGAAATGAACATATATCACTGACAATGTACAGAGTGGACTAGATCAATTGTCGATATCGTGCAGAACATACAACGCTGTGATCAATCCTCGAAAGAAAAAGTCGTCTGGTACTCCTTAAATAATAATCTGATCAGTGACACACTACCAGCTGTCAGTTGCATGGACTCAATCATTTAAATAGAACAGGACCTTACGTATCTTGGGATAATGTTTGATAGAAGATTCTCATTCAACAAGCACGTCACAAATATGATTCAAAATGCCAAATTAGTGATTACTGTTATCAAGGTTATGGCGACCGTCGGTATGCAGCAATGGGTACTGGTACTGTTTCTGCTTCTATAAGTGATGGCGCTATTTCATGGAGTATTGCCTGGGCCTGCTAACATTGTCACTGACACAAGTCGATAAATTTGGAAATGTCCAACATGAGACAATGCGCACGATACTGGTGTCTACTATAGATACACCCATCTCTGCTATGAGATTTCTCTGTATAGTAGTTAGGTAGTCATTGGATCATCGTCACTGCACTCCGGAAAAGCCCATATGTGCTCAGATCTCTCTTTGAGTGTAGCTGCCATTACACGTTGACTGACGGCCCCAGTACGTAGATGATTGACCATCATTCTTTCTTTCCCACGAAATCGGTCCTTTCTAGCTACACCATATTTCAAACCTAATGTCTTTATTATAGTTATAACAAAGAGTCATCGTCTTAAAAGTGCATGGACAAACTTATCATAGAGCGTCTCCTGTACAACCGCCAAACAACAAAGTTCTACAGTTCGCTCGGTTGTACGTTTTGGACAGAACTAAAGCGACAGAAACACGGAAAACACACGTAGCAAATGATACATGCGAAAGATAAATTATAGATAAAATGTATCGGTTTTTTCGTCAACATAAGACACTAACACGGTGGTATCAGTTATTGTGTTATATAGAACCAAGAATAATTCAGTATAGTGCTGAAACTGGAAGAGAAATCCCAATAGTAAACATGGTCTTCAAGCGCGATCGTCAATCTGACTCATGTCGCTATGGTGGGCACCAATTTTTTTAACTGCAACATCTGCATTTGCCTATTGAATCCACATAATCCAACAAAGCTGTTCCTTAAAATCAATAAACGTAACTGGAATATGAATTCAATGGTATACTCGCTTTTGTTCCAATACGGTCAGCCGGGTTGGCAAGCACATTGACAATGTTAGGCATATCAGGGTTATCAACCAAATAAATTTCGTCCTGACGGGATGCGAACGAATCTAGTACTGTATATTTATGTTCTGCCTTTTATTTATTATAAAGTATACATTAACTAATAATAAAGCAGCATGTCAAGATGACATCACAAGTGAAATGTTAAAAGCAGCAAATGATAATACCTTGTCATTTTTACTGGATATTTTCAATATGATTTGGAAAAACAAATGCCCACCCCAACAATGGAAAAATGATATCAATATCAAACTACTAAAAAAATGAGACCTAACAAACTGTGAAACTGGAGGGGAATCACACTGCTATCCGTACCTGGTAAAATTCTTTGTAATATGATGCTTGCAAGATTAAAGTCATTCTTAGACAAAAGACTTAGAGAAGAGCAGTTAGACTTTAGACAAGGTCGTTCCTGTCTCGACCATATATTTACTCTTAGAACAATAATGGAAAAATGTCTATAATTTAGATCTAATCTCAATATAAACTTCTTTGATTTTTATAAAGTCTTCGACAGCATCCATCGACCATCGCTTTGGGAAATGTTAAAAATATACGTATTCCAAAACACATATATAAATGTGATAAAATCATTCTATACCAACTCAAAATGCTGTGTTAGAACACACAACGGCAATTCAGAATGGTTCCATGTGATTAATGGTGTTAAACAAGGCTGCCATATGTCACAATTACTATTCAATATCGCAATTTACTGGGCTATGAGAAAAAGGACATCACACAAATTTTTGAATCAAATGGATAAATAAAACAACATTAGAAGACCTGGATTTTGCCAATGATCTGGCACTATTGAGTGAAAATCATCAAACAAACACTGATAGTTTAAAACTCATCGCAGGACAAATATGTCTCCAAATCAATTCATCAAAATCAAAAATTATGGACTTCACCAATTCACCTAACGAAATTACTTGAAATTGAGAACAACATGAATAAGTACACAAATTCTCCTATCTAGGAAGCAAATTAACACTCGACGGTGATGTCATGTCAGAAATTACAACTCACATTGCCCTAGCATCAAGTGCATTTAACATACTGTCTAATATCTGAAGTCAAAGTCAATCAGCACTCGCACGAAAATGTGCTTATGTAATTCCTGCGTTATTCCGGTGCTATCATATGGATGCGAGAGCTGGAAAGGCTCTTTATCTACAGAAAAGAAATTACTGATTTTCGAGAACAAATGTCTTCATAGGATAACTAACACCCATTGGAGTGAATTCAAATCGAATGATAAATTCAGAGAAGAGATTATGTTGGACTGTTCCCAATCTAGAAGGTGTATGATTTTAAGATTTTGAGGCACCTCTTTTTACATATCTGCCCCGTACATCGTTTCGTGCTATATCGCTATGTCCAGGGATCAACTGCATGATCACACTGCTTGGATATGCAGAGATAAGACTGTGAGCTGCTCGTGCTATGTGGAGAATATCTTGATTTGTGTATTGTGTATGATTATGGTTAAATGCTTCCAACACTGACATAGATTCTGTAAAAATGACTGTCTGGTGGCTTTTCTTCCATGAGATTAAACACTTGATGAATGGCTGTTTTGAGGGCCTCAGTATGTGCTTCATCATGAGAGCAATAACCACCACAAGTCACAGAACTAGCAGGAAGATCCATCAGGACATCGTAAAACAGGTGGCCTTGAGAGTCTATCCGTCAGTGTAGACAGTGATTGCTTATGATGTGTACCTATAGTACTACTATTAAAATAACAGTAAATTCCTTTAGAGATTTCTCTTCATTACGAATAACCAGTCTGAGTCACATTAAATTACACTTTTTTAAATATATTATATTAATTTGAAGATACTATAAGTGCTAATATTCATTGTATAATGTTCCGCGTGGATACTTTGTTTTAGATTATCTGTTAATAAATAAAATATTTTATTTGATCTAATTTCGTGCAAATGTAAAGTATGTTTATAATACGCTTGTTCTATTTTAATTAGTTCGGATGATGTTGCTTGCAGCAAGATAAGGGAAATGTAGTAAATCATGTTGCCTATGTTAAAGCACATGTCCATCTATTGAAACGCACGTTCAGTTTGTAGGAAATGAAATTGTTATGATGTCATTTATTAACATTCTCTAAATTTTGAAGACATCAGGTAATATGAGTCAACGATTCCTCCTCTATTGTAGAATACAACTTTTAAAACATATTTTTAAATGTTGATCAGTAGATAAAGAACCATTAAAACATACAAATAATATTTGAATGTAGAATTGCGTATATATATATGCTAAACTCATAAATAATGACAATGCATTATTTCAGACATAATTATTTAATAGACGCGAACAAAATATGAACAGACAAAAATTAATAAAAAGTACTATAGATGAATATTGGTAGATTGTCAGTAAAGACTACAATTATGCTCTGGACGGAATGTGTACTTGCGAGAGTCATAATTGTATATTTTTAGTTGATGTACATATGAAACGATTTATCAGACATTTCAAAACGAGAAAATAATACTTAGTGTCACATCAAATGTATAATACTATCTTGTTTCATACAATCGCCGAATAACATAATTAAACTCTTATAATATATCTTTGTTCACTCTATGAAATGGAATAAAACAAATAATATATTCACTTATAAATTACAGCTCTGAAACATTGAGTCACTACCTGACAACATACAGGTATGCGTGAACAATGTATATTTTAGCTATGCAACATAGCTAATAAACGGAATTTCATCTGTGTTATCGTGAACATAATTGCAGCAACCTCTCGTCAATCTAATTTTAGCGCTCATTCAAATATATGTAAAGAACCGATATACTTTCAGTTATTAATATTATTTTAAGATATAAACTTATGTATATAGGTTCTAAGTATATCCAGTCTAAGTGGGTTATTATAAGCGAAATTTAGGCTCAGAGAGTAAACTTGACAAGAAACCCCACTTCCTAGTGGGTTAACACAGTAGCGTCCCAAGCTAAGGGAAGCAAACCCTCAAAAGACAATCCAGATAGGGTACCCAAATAAAACAATTCGGATGGGGAACTTTCATAAACCAATTAGAAAGGGGAAGTGCTGTTCGTATCTGATCATCATCTGGCATCTCCAGCAGTTCTGCTTCATTCCAAGTGTATCCGCTTTGCCTTTCCATGTGACAGCTTCACGGAACCGAGAAGGTGTTAGTGTTAAATGGGCAAATCATTTTCTCAATATACGCCGTTGGGCTTAGCAAAACACGACAAGAAAAAAATCAGAACACCTAATGAATGCTTCCTCTGTGTTTTATTAATGATCGTCTGCTATGCACAAACGGCCATACATATAGCGGCGACCGTGACGGCCGCTACGGTGGGTACGCCAAAAACAATTATCAAGAGCGTTCAACAAAAAATAATGTCTGTAGGTAGACAGAGAAGTCATAACATACGCAACGCACCAAAATAATTCTAGTATTTTTACACATTCATATACAAGGAAAAAATAAAATAACGGTCCGATGTGGGTTAAAATGTATATATGAAATATGTGCTATAAAATGTTAGACGTGAAATGTTGCACAATGATAACGTAAGAAGGACCACAATATATAAATGAATCGCACATGGACATATGACTCTGGGCAATTATCAGCTTATGAATAGGAGTGCTACTGTACGTGGATAGTTACACTGTGAACGAATATTTTGAGGTACATCTTGAGCAATAGTAAACAACACACCGTTTCACCAAAACTCTAAATCTAATTTCAGCAATTAGAGCCATACTTCTTTTTGCGAATATAATACACAAGCGAAACCTACAATACTTTTTAAAATGTATTATGCAATTTTATGCCCAACCTCTGCATAATCTGTACAATAAATGCGATTTAAAATAAATAAAAACAAAAGTAGAGTATAGATAGAGGATCAGGATTGTATGCTTTTATAGAACTGGATGAATGGTTTATGGTCTACGTTACAGTTTATTTGACGCACTAATAATATTGAACTCTACATGTGCTCATATTAGGTATCATACATGATAAATCGAACAATACAACGGTGTGCTACAGTATTGTTATAACTTGACCGTTCATCATGCTTCATGAATAATACAGCATACCACAATTCAATTGCACCTAACGATAAAGTTCCATCACAGACACGCATCAAGAAGAAACTCAAGTTCTGACTTTGTTAGTTAGTTAGTTACTCCTCTAGGGCCAAAAACATCTCATAGCGCGAATGTCATATATTTCCATGTCTCTCGTTGTATTGCAATTTGCTTTAGATCTTCATTGTTTTTGATACCGATGGTGAAACGTTATCTTGTAATAGTTCTACGTAAAGTTTCTATTGGTATTCCTTGTTTTCTCTTACGCTGTGGTGACCACACCAAAGCTTGACAGGAGAGTCTAGGGCGCATCTAAGTTCTGACTAAGAAGAGGAAAAATTAACAGTTATAACAAAGTGCAATTAAAATTTCAATGCTATTCTCGTGGTCTCCCGGTCCACGTGAATTTGACCATTCGTATGTGTGAGAGATAGGAATCTAATAAGGGATTTAACCCGTTAAAACTGTTACCACTAAACCGTGTATATTTTTTAAATAGGTAAACTCCATTTATGTATTTTATATTGGCACCTATCTGGTTCTGTAGTGGTACAGAGCACGCATGTGACGGTAATGTTATCCGGTTCAATTCAGTCGCAGACACTTGTACATCCAGACCATATATAAAGCAATGAGAAAATACTAAGCATAATCATCTTGTCTATAAAATAACTGCACTTAAAAATAGCTCGGTTGATGGATATATGGAATAGGTGCATCATGAATAGTATATTCTACCCGTTTTTAAACTGATGACACCTAGGAATGATCATCGATCAAAACCACATTGACAAGAATGAGGCGACAATAAGATCGAAACATGAAATGTTATGTCTCGTGAAGAAAGCTAGGAACATGATATTTAGTGTGTCTATAAAGTCGATGTGAACAAACATCCCACATATCCGCACTAACTACTCACAATTTATATGACGTGGTGTCGTCATGAATGTAGATGACTGTAAAGTGAGTTTGTAGGTTCGCATTATTTTCCATTGATAAATTAATGCAATACCATGACCCGAGACGCTTAAAGATTGCTCCCATATCATTCACATGTGAATTCAATATAAAGAATGTCGGCAAAAATGTAAAGATATTTAGCAAATAATATTACTATGACTAGGCATCGTGCTGTCACGAAATTAACTGTTATTGCGTTATTTAAAATTGCTAAAGAAAATATTATATCTTTGTATTGTAACTAAAAGACGAATTCTGCAAGGGGAAATGATAATTTACTTAGTATTTAACAAAGTGATTTTATAAAATGTGGCGATTCATCAGATTCAGGTTATTTGTATATTGTATAATATGCGTTATCTTCTGTCTTGAAATAGTTTTGATACAATTTGCCATTGCCATTTTTGTTGTTATTCAAGCTTGCAGTATCAAATAAATTATGTGTTTCGCTCTCTCAAATACAGACACGCATACACGAATTATTACATAACGTGCTGACCATGACTTACATCAGGGCCGGTCTTAGGCCATTGCAAACTATGCGGCCGCATTGGGCCCCGCACTTCATAGGCCCATAAATTAATATTATATTTTATTTTATTATCCTCTTCCCTACCCAGACTGGGCCCCGCGCAATCCGTTTCGCATTGTGCCCCTCAATTGTTAGGGCCGGCCCTGACTTACATGATGAAAATAAGTATCGGAACACAAGAACTAAACATTCGGGTTAGTTCAGTAATAATTAATATCCTAGACTTGCATGACTTTCAATGGATTTAACACACGCATATACGCTTTGTTTATTCCTGCAAGGAAACTAGTAATCAATTAACTAACAATCGTATTGATATGTAATGGTAAAGTTACCTTCGCCACACAATTTTCATCAGATTCGGTAACATGACTTTGTGATGACATCATCGGGCATACAGAAGAACATTTATAAAGTGAAAAAGATCATACAATTGTAACAATTTAAGAAAGGTACAGTATGTACACAATTGTGCATTATACAATTATATAGTTGCAAAAATACAATTAGATATGCAAATATAAATTTAGATTTGATACATCTAATGGTTCTCAATGTATTTGATGAAGTTGTTAGAATTTTAAAGCGATGCATATCTTTTACGCTGTGAATATATAAAGTGATATAAGATATACAATTGTATACAGCAGGGATGTGGGTTTTGCATCAAACAGATAAGACGAAGAACACATTCACATTTTTAAAACATTATATTAAGAAGGATATTTGACACCCCCCAAAAAAATACCATTTAGACAAATGATGAAGTAGAAACATTACATACATTCACAGAAAGGGTGAAGTAGTTTTCGGATTGTATTGACTACCATTATCAGGGTAATATTGTAATCAAGCAAACTCTGATGGTTGAGGCATGCAAAAAAAAATGGAAAATACTATAGTGATTCATCATGTCTAATTAAATAAAGTGCAATGAAGAAGACCAATATGAGATAGATAGACAAAAACAAGAACTTATTTAGAAATAAGAATCATAAATTGCAGAGCAAAGATATACAAGTAGGTGGAAATACCATGTTTCTGCTGCAACAATATGTTGTAATATCATTCATGGCTCACTGCAGTAAGAAGAAAATTATAGAAAATTGAAATGCATATTAATTCCAGTTCATGTGCTGTAAATAAACTAAAATCTAACAGTATAGTGCGTTGGTAAACTGGTAAAGTATTTAGTCTCACCGATGCAAATCGCGTACGTGTTCATAGTTCGAAAGAAGAGCTATTGTACTATCGACAGTTTTACCATATATTATGAATTATTGAAATGAAGTATATAGTATAGTCCCGTATATCTTCTAGTTGTTTGTTATCTATTGTAGTTTAATCAACATTTCAGCCTTTCGAAGATGAAACAATGTGAAGTCAGAAATGTCGGTTCTTTGTTGTTTTTCTTACGACGGTCTTGTCCGCGGATTCTAACACGATGCTACATGGTTAATCATTTAAGTGTTACTCTCCTTGGGACTGTTCTCTTGAGATGGTATGAATATAATATGAGTAAACACAGTACAATCAAGTCAATATAGGATGTAACGTTCACATTTTAACCTTTGAATACAATGAGTATTACCACTCACGTTTGATTACCGTTATGCATATGTGTGGTATATATTTTTAAAGAAAGTATTAATTCCCTGATTAAAATATACGGATATATTTGACTTCAATGATCAAAAGAATACACAATTGTAAGATTTGTGAATGAAATATATTTCGCATGCATTAATGTGTGATATATTAAGAACACGCTTTATAAGTGCTTTCAGGTACACGGTTTGGGCAGTTCTTGGTGCAATAATTAAAACGAATGATATAAGATGATAAACTAAAAATATTTCACACAATGATGTCATCCAATAGTTCCAGTAATGGGGTACTATTTCCTATTGACATGTCAGGTATAAGTGATGAAGCAGTGTTCATATTTACATGGGCTGTCTATAGCAGTGTGTGTCAGTTCATCAATCTCTTCGGCATTGTGACAAACATAATCAACATCATCTGTTTTGTTAAGCAAGGATTCCAGGACGCCATCAGCGTCACCTTACTAGGTACATATCCATATTATTGCAATAATTAAATAATGAATATCACATTCCGTGGTAGTTGTTACAATATTTGTGTGTGGTTGTTTGTGGTAAACAAGTATAAGTTTATTGAGGTAAACCTTGTTCAATCACATCCATGTTGTGTTAATAAAAACAAGAATATACTCCAATGTATGACCAGACAATGATCATGCAACACGCCCGCTACATTGCTAAATTATGGTGAATATAAGAACTTGGGGGGGGGGGGAGGGGGTGTTATGCTATAAAAATAAAAAACGAATCTTAGCAAAATCAGTCCACATTCAGAGATAAGTGAGATTAGCGTACCGTGAATCAATTGGTAGATAAGGAAAGGGTAGTTGGAAATCAAACTACCCCCCCCCCCCCAATAAACACCAGAACATTGCATTTAGCAACATCGCATGTATCACTAGGAATAGATTTAAAAAACTGGTAACCTATTCACCACTGACCAATGTCATTGTTACAAATAAGTTCGTAGTAGCTAAGCAACCAGTCGATGACTGCACACACATATATAAAATTCTGGAAGACCTTGAAGAACAGTGATTCATCGCATCCTTCTTCGGCGGAACTATAAAAGCTTTCAACAGGAAATATAAACATGATATGAAAAGTCCATTTGATAATTTATGTTCATTTCGTTGATTGACCTTTGCTATTTATGGCATGAGACTCAGCGTATGTAAATTTTGACCAATGTAAACACGACGATGATAAAAAAACGTAACGCATGATATCCGAATGAATTATGCGCAGATGCCTTCTTTACTGTCGACGTTCTCTCTTAGACAATGCGTGACTGTGTGCTTGTGTGCATGTACACAATTATTCAGAACTGTCACATACTGCCCGTCTAGTAGATCTATGATACTGTTCAATTACTGCTGTCACAGAGGTTCGCATGTGGTGATGTTCAAATTGATGGTGAGCGTCGTTACAACAGATCTGTGCTTAGCCATTTTATGTTATCGCGTATGGTCAATCAAAATAATGACATTTCATCAGAAATCGTGTTTTAATACAGTGATGCCCTACTCTTTTTCACAGCTATCAGAATGAAAATGCCATCGTAGGTACAATGAGACATCACATACCACTAATAGTTGGCTCACGCACCATCCACGACATTAATGGTGTTGCGAGAATTGCCCAAAGCCTGCACAGCTTAGTGAAATATGTAAACCAGGTATAATTGGATGAAGATGCTCAGTGATGGAAGCCAAGTTACGCAGAACTCTATATCTCAGAAATGTATTATATATGTACGCATAATACCCCCTCCCACCTCAAAAAAAATAATTCCACACAACATAAACAAACCAATCCAAGTCCAATAATGTCGGAGCATCGGAACATAATCATTATATGAAGTATTAAGAAATCGAGTTTTCATACTCATCCTCGCAAATCGAGAAACAAAGAAAGAAATATAAAAGACACTTGTAAAGATAAATGTAAGTACCGGTGTACACCATGTCATTTGCATATACTGACCAAGTTAAGCTGATGTCAGAGGCAACGAAGTAACGTAGACTTTAGTTAATAACGTTATTGTGGATGGTGCAGTCATGAGAAAGACCGAGCTTAGTTAATTATGGAAGTTATCGATACACTATAACTTGATTAAAACGAGTTTAAAAAGACATTTTAAAAGTTCAGATCATAGGAAACGAAAATGTAACGTAGTTATACAAAGGTAATACGAGCCACATCACCTGATTTCCCAAGAAAGATGGACGTATTAGTCGGGCGCATAACAGAAACCGCATGACTAACGTGGCCGACGGAATTGATCATGATGCAAATGAATGACTAGAAAATATAATAAATAGTCATATTCTTTCGAAAATTATGAATCACACATAGCCAACAACAGAATAGATCATTGTGGGTGCATATTCTTCATCAATTGTTATTCTTGCTCGCATATGGACTGTTACCGCATATGTCGACTATATTTCCGTTGTTTATTTTTTGGTTCACCTTCACACATTTATGATTTGATCTCCACGTCTGTTACTGTTCTTAGATAGACAATATGATCGATAACTTACAGGAGTGCCCCAATTACTGCGATATTAGTGCTTAGTCAATTCTCAGGATTCACACATCAGACTATTCACACACGAATTTTTAAATAAATGAACTTTATGCTATTAAAATAACGTATACGTCATGCGCACACCGTGCATATAGGCTCGCCACATTTTTTTTTATCTCTTGTTCGGTCTGTCTCTAGTCATGCTTCAGTGTCTCCTGCTTTTAATGTGGCTAAGTCGGTTATTACTCATTTAACTAAGTATAATGACATGTTTACTTTTTTACCATTGCCCACGTTCTCATTATGATTTCTTTACTTTTCTAATACAGGCCTGTCTATCTCAGACTTGGGTTGTCTTATAACGTTGAGTTTGACTAACATCTGCTTTACGCCAGCGGTAAATTCCGCAGACTTGAACTTTGAGCCGATGGAAGTCAACTATCTTATCAATGTAATGCCACATCTTACATTTGCTCGCATATCTAGCTGGATTACATCTATAATAACAATGGAGAGATGTCTGTGTGTCGCAGCTCCATTGAAGGTTGGTTGGAAGTACTTTAGTAATTCAAGTTACAATAATAATGGTAACATAAGCCATTCCTCAGGTCAAGTTGGATCGCAACATTCATAATTAAGTGGATGGTTCACCTGAATTAAAATTATACCGAAATCGGATATGCTGGGCTTTAAGCTGCAAAATAGTGTAGCTCTTCTGTGAAACTCCCCAGCGGAATTCACATGAACGTGTGTGTTCGTTATCAGCAAACGAACGTTATTAAGAAGCCGATATACGCCATAAATACAATTCACATAATATTTACACACACACACACATATATAATATATATATATATATATATATATATATATATATATATATATATATATACAGGGCCGGCTTTGAGAGGCCCTATGCGAAACGGAATGCGCGGGGCCCAGTCTGGGTAGGGAAGAGGATAACAAAATAAGTTCTAATATAAATTTATGAGCCTATGAAGTGCGGGGCCCAATGCGGCCGCATAGGTTGCAATGGCCTAAGATCGGCCCTGTGTATATATATATATATATATATATATATATATATATATATATATATATATAGATAACCATTATTTTACTGATTATATTTTTTTGTGGTAATTTATCTGTGCAATTGGGAATCGTTCATGATTAATGTACATTATGAACGGAATGAGTGTAATTGCCTATATTGCCTATTCTGTATGTTCGGATCATGTCATGTGACGTATTCTATCCAGAACGTTGTCTTGCCAATGAACTATCTGAGCCCGTATCTGTCTTGGGCGATGCGGCTTGCATTTTCAACGACATATTCATGTTGTCTTTAAAGTTGTCGGTTCATCGTCTTCTTGGACTGCTATTCCTACTCCGCCCAGGTGCTCTGCCCTCAATAATTTGTCTTTCTAAACAGTTGTGTCTCATACGACCAAATAGGCGTAGATTAGTTTTTGCTATTGTGTTCAGTAACCAACACTCTGAAATCTTCAATATGTTTATAATATCTGCGTGTCTCTTTTTTTCCTTGCATGATATTCTAAGTATCTTTCTGTAGCACTTCATCTTAAAGACGTTGATCTTCTTTACCGCTGTTTTACTTAGGGCCCATGTTTTACATCTGCATGTTGCAACCGGAAAAATAAAAGTTCGTAGCATTATCAGTTTAATTCATATTTTATTGTTTTTAATATGTTTTTTATCCCTGTTATTTTATAATATGTAATTGCCAATCTTGTCCTTATCGTTCAACATTCTGTTCCGGAACACATTCGGAGATTTGGATTTTAATGAACTTGATGCCTTTTGTTGAAGAATCAGCCAGTCAACGTTACATTGAGAGCATTATCTTCGGTGATAAGATATGTCCATTTCAAACAAATGGTATGGCTTGGGGAATAAACTGTGAACATTACGTTATCAAAGTGAAACCCCTTATTAAATTGTGTAAATTCACTAGCTGATGGATTCGACACGTTTATGAATAGTGAGCACTTTGTTATCATAGTCACCACTAGTTTCGTCTTAGATTTTTTTTAGATAGCAGGACCAATCATTCAATTAACTACGACATCAGCGAACTATTCACTTGAAGGATATGCTTATAGTGACTCAATCAACTTTTGAACTGATCTTTAGTGATAGTTGGTTAATTCGAATACTTGGGGTAGATCACCTGATTCGATGTTAGAGACAATAGTCGGTCAGCCTATAGCCTACACAGGGAATCAACTGCCTCCAGTATGAGAATAAAGACTGAAATGATGTGTTATATGTCATAACATAGATTTTTCTCACATAACTGATGTCCATGAAAGAAAGTTGTTGCGAAATATATCTATGTGTAATACAATTTCATTTCTTTTAGAAGCTACGACTTAGTTAAGATTTCAGATGGAACTAGCCTTACCTAGTGCACAGTCGCCACAACGAATATCAGAAGACAGAAAATGTACTTGTAACAGAATCAGAAATTCCAGATTTTATATAAGAAATGAGAAACAATATACGACAAAGAGACTTTGGATAAAGTTTATTTAAAAAAACAACTGTCCCCCTCCTTCCACACCCCCCCCTTTACACATTGAATTTTACTGAGACCACAAACATCACACATACTAGTGACTATGACAGTGAGTAGGTCCTTGAATGGATAAGAACAGAACATGCATAGCATGCCTATATCGTTAGTTACAGTATGAGCAAGATCAAATTACATGTGTGCGTTGTTCGAAAACAGTGTCTTGTAGTATGGGAGAAAGCGAAGTTGGAATAATTCACATTTACTTTCATTGTTGGGCACGTGGGTGTTCAAGGCAATATGAACGAATGTCGCATATACGTTGATCTACTGTGTCGGTAGATTAATGGATCAGGCAGATATATTGAATTTCTTAATAATCTAGTAACGGTCAGATGCAACTAGTGTGGATGATGATTTCATGTGCATTCCCAGAATGAAAGAAATAGTTTGAAATGGAATGTCACCAGCACAGTTCAATAACCTGGGTTTATAATAATTTGTCCACAAGCAGAGAAATGGAAATATCACTCGTATGGTCCTGATCGGTGTAATCAGGAGGACAGCGTAGTATTTATGGACGTGTACGGAGTGTAAATAAGATATTATGCTTACTGAGCAATTAATTATGTTATGCTTCTAGCAACTGTATTTCTTTCTCATGTATGTGGTGTGATATTGTTGTCAAAATTAGTTTCCATTGCCATTTCTCTTTTACACACAGTGATAATCCCTAGAAGATTGCGTTCAATTACTATCGTTGTTTATATGCCGCCAATGGACGACAACGATTTTAATAATTTTATAGTAAGATAATCTAGATAGTATAAATGATATATATGATGCAATGACGTATATTTTTTTACAATTACACGTATGTACCTGACATGACAAAATTATTTTCTTAGTGCCCATACGTTTCCTGGATCTACACATGGAACACGTGATGACAATGGCACCTGATTAACGTCTAATAAGAGATGAATAAAAAGACCAAACTTAACCTTATTTAATGGCATGTTTATGTTTACTTGCGAAGGTGATATATCAATAAGTTATGTATAAGCAGAACTGGCGAGATCTTTGCTACCACATCTAATGGTCGTCATTGTGATAAAGTTGCTGAAGAGATATACATAATACAATTACAATTACATACATAATCGTATATACACCATGCATTGCGTTTGAAAGAAAGTCGAGAAACGTCCCCTCCATCATAACTTTCCACCATGTTATATTGGACGATACAACTGCCATGATCAGAGACGTTATAAATGAATTCCATAGAAGAATAGATGTAACGCTGAAAGCTATTCTACATCAGCAAATAGACTTGGTAAATGGTAATAGTGCCATTCTACTAGAAATATATCATACGGATTTATATCAAGTGTCCAGGAAATTTTTCATTTATTACATGTTTTCACCAAAACTATTCCTTCTAGCTAAATTTAAAATAATACATTTCTAGTTTCGAATCTGACTATTTGAATTTATCTTTGACAACCAAAGCCCGAAGTAAACGTGTCAACAAAATTTAAAAAGAACATTTAAAACATTATTTAATTTCAAATTCTAAACAAATACTTGTGAGTCCCATCTTAATGTGATACACTGTCATGTAACAACTGAAATTGTATTGAAATTTGCTTCAAAACGGTTATCCACCCCTCCCTCCAAATGTTCAGCTTTAACACATTTTCCTTTCCCAGATTTCTCATTTACAACTGCATATCAATTAAGAAATACACATTGATATCTGGTTTTTGTCCATATTTTTCTCAGATATTTTTTTCTTTGTCAACAGATCAAGAGTTTATTTACAACTCGAAGAGCAGCGATGACCGTCTCATTTATCTTCATCGGTTTCTTCTGCTGTTCATCACCCGTGTACTCTGTCAACAGATTGGGCATGAAATTCTCACCGTTCAGAAACAAAACAATATTTGGTCTTATCTTCATGGAAAATAAACACAACGTAGAGAAGATATCTTTTATTATTAATAGCTTTATCATGCCTTTTCTGGCATTTGGTATTACTGTCATTTGTACAGTGACTCTAGTTGTTCAACTAAAGAAAACTACTGAATGGAGATTAAAGTCTGCAACTAAATTACAAGCGGAAAAATTCTCCAACCAAAATGAAAAAGTTGCTAAAATGGTTATTATGATTTCGGTTTTGTTTATTGTTTGTTTTGTTCCTCTTAGTGTCAGCATGTTGACACTGGCGTTTATACCAGATCTTTCATTTAATGGGAGATACGTTAAGGTGGGGATAATGTTGGGTGGCATAGGTTTTGTATTGGAGTCTATCAACTCTTCAGTGAATATTTTCATTTACTATCACATGAGTAGCAAATATAGAGCTACTCTTAACAGAATTATTTGTAAAAAACAAGGTACATGAATGACGTTATGAATATTTTAACTTGTCTCTACACATTCACTATACAAATGGAAAGAAAGTAAATAAAACACAATTCTACACATGCACGTTGTGTGGTTGTACATATTATTATATTTCAAATATTATTAAATTATATCTCAATATGATGTTTTATATCTACAAGCAAAGATGTGCACTGCATTTTATCACTCAATGAGGTATGTCTGGTGTTTATAATCCCATATGCATGGGGATGCTAATCCAGGGACTTACATGTATGTTGCATTTCTCCATGTCATATCCGTAAAATGTGTGAGCATTCGATCAAGATGATGTTGATATTTCTTCCCAGTGAGTACTGGATTGTTTACGGTATGCATGTTAGTGAAACAAGCCTGCTTTCTCCTTTTGTTTTTCTCCAAAGATGTATTGTCCACAGACTCTAAACATAGAATTATGATTTTCTTATTAGATGTGTTTCATAATTATTGCGACATTTATACTAGAGTATGACAAATACAAATAAAGAAACACTCAGGAGAACAATACTTAGAGAAAGTAAAACAACCAATATTCATACTATTCAAGAACTGCAAAGAACAGCTTTGAACAGACATAATTGAAGATATCTGACCTCTGCCCTATGCGCTAACTTCAACGCAAAAGGAAAATGAATGAATGAATGAATGGCAAATACAACACCGATTTTTAAAAAAAAATGTAAATGTTGCATATGCTCTACATAGCTGAATTAGTTGAATTCTGAAATAATTACCATGTGTTCAATCAATCAAGTGTCATGACGAGCGGTAGGCAATCATGCTTCTCCAAAACTTTCTGTCTCTTATGTTTTAATAAGTTCAGTTATTGACTGTTTTTTGTGCTAAACTGACAATAAATCCAAAATTTTCTCTCGGTTTCGTCATATGACTCCCTCCCCTTATCTTTCCGGTGGTTACTAAACATTCATGTTCTACCTTCCTCATCACAAGATCTAAACATGATTGTCTGTTTTAATTTTCGCTATAATTGTCGTTTTAATCCAGTATTTCTGACAACAACTTTTATATTAATTGTCTTTGCCGCAAATGACAGTTTCATCACTCTACTTAATTGTCACATTCTATGTTGCCACACATGACAGTTTTATTACTCTACTTAATTGTCACATCTATGTTGCCTCAAGCTTATCTTGGACAGATGTGTTTACTATCCATTCTTCGCTTCCGTAAAAAAGAAATGGCTCTATATATCACGCTAGCACTCGAACTCCTGTATGCATTGATGTTACTCCATTTCATAGAATGTTTCTTATTTTTTTGAACAGTTAATTTGACCTGATCTATCCCGTTCTTGATCTCATTGGATCACCTATGGTGCCAAAATTGTGCCAAATTACTTGACTTTACCCGTTTGATTTAATTTTGCATCATTGATAGTAATACTGTATTTCGTCGGTGTGCATCTCTTTGAAAAGTGCATTGCGTCTGTTTTATTATTGTTTATATTGTGGCCGTTGTTTTCACTTTCTTGTACTACCATGTCTAACAGGGTTTTAAACTTCGTGTTCGCTCCCTCCAATCAGAACTAGATCCGTAGATCAGCATATGTCTTTATCGCTATATATATTGTTAATACGTCATATACAGGAATTAAATTTGTCACGGATATACTTGATTCTTGATTATAAACTGGCCTGATTATGTTTCGAGTCTAATGTTGCCGAAACATACGTCGACATCAGGGCACAACGCTGGCCCTTGCGACATGTTTCTTTGTTGTTCCGCCCACACACGCGTGCCCGTAACTATTTCAATCACAACGTCGGCCTGTGGAACAACATGGTAACTGTTATCGAAGGTTACGACTACGGGATTGTATAGATTACATGTCATGAAGCTTCTATAAGAAGATAACCTCAATATAAAGGCATGCCATCTACTAAGGTTTTCTGTTGCATGGTTGGTTTGTCTAGTGAGCCATTGGTGAGACCCACAGACGCAACTGTATGCGCCACGGAAATAACACAGTTTAAATGGTCGGCACTGGCTCTAGCGAAATATCGAATTACTGTCCAGTTGTACGGCACACGCTGATCAATGATACGATTGTTAAACTTTTATTCCTGACCGCTGCACGAATGCCAACAAATGGAAACACATAATTATAATAATATATGTAGGCGGAGGAAATCATATGTTGAATGTCCAACTATGCGTGATCTGTTGTAATAGGTTCAGTATTCTTTATCTGTGCGTTTGTGCAATTTGTGTTTTAAATAATTACATCAGATATACCTAAAATCGATCCATTTTCACTGCCGACAGATACAACACATAGTTGTATAACGATTTCATCAAAATTATGACAACTATACATTTTTATATTTCCTTTTTTTGTCTGTAGGATGTATTTTCGTAGTCATATGGTTTGTAGTATTTGTATTATTGTAGTAGTTGTTTGTCGCTCTGTGTTAGATCCAAGAAGTGGTGTTTATTTTTTTCTTTTACTTCATTTTCTACACTGGGATGAACGTCTCTAGGGCACTTTAAACCCCCAAAAAATCCATTACACGTCCTAACAATAACGGTTATGTTCGTATATTCTTCTCCATGTTACACGCAGAAGGCGTCTACAAATAATATTGCTATTTAATGTAAATATTTTAGACGGTGCTTTCGTGTCATTTTACAGAGCACTAATATTAGTACTATTTTTTAAATGGAACGTTTTTTGTTCAAATCTGATTAATAAATAATATACCAAAGACGCTTGTATTCTGCATACGAAACCGAATGCAGAACTAAACAGCCAACATGATTTATTCTGATTAATCATATACAGAGATCTACACACTATGGGAAACTACGGGTATTGATTCGAGTATATGCATATATATATATATATATATATATATACTGTATATATATATATATATAAAGATTAATCTATACTAAGTTTGATATCCTGACTAATTATGATTGCGATTCGTATTTGTATTGTAAAAATAAATTATATATTCTTACTTATAATATAGTTTACATATTCTCTATGTTCTTCATTCTATGTATAGTGATTTTTTATGACATATATTTAGATGAATGATATTTTTTTTTAAAAAAGGATTAGCAGTTCTTGTGGTCTAATGCATGGTACATTTGCAGTGTTCTATTGTTGTGGATATTACGATATACATTAAAACTTAATATATGTATTCAATATAGCAGTTTTTTCATGTCAATGTCACGTATTAACACATGAGAACAGCAGTACTGATACAGGATGATGATACTTGGTAAAGTGTTAGCAGCACCCATATATTATTCGTTATCTTAAGAAGTCTCTATCCAGATGAACAATGCAGCAGTTCAACAGTGGGGAGTAGCTGGAAAGGTACATGTAGATTTTTAAAAATCACCTATTGTGATCAGTCCATCACGAACTACGCAAACACATCTGCGGCCAGAAAAGGATTTATTACCCATCTGCGGCCAGAAAAGGATTTATTACCCATCTGCGGCCAGAAAGGATTTATTACCCATCTGCGGCCAGAAAAGGATTTATTACCCATCTGCGGCCAGAAAAGGATTTATTACCCATCTGCGGCCAGAAAAGGATTTATTACCCATCTGCGGCCAGAAAAGGATTTATTACCCATCTGCGGCCAGAAAAGGATTTATTACCCATCTGCGGCCAGAAAAGGATTTATTACCCATCTGCGGCCAGAAAAGGATTTATTACCCATCTGCGGACAGAAAAGGATTTATTACCCATCTGCGGACAGAAAAGGATTTATTACCCATCTGCGGCCAGAAAAGGATTTATTACCCATCTGCAGACAGAAAAGGATTTATTACCCATCTGCGGACAGAAAAGGATTTATTACCCATCTGCGGCCAGAAAAGGATTTATTACCCATCTGCGGACAGAAAAGGATTTATTACCCATCTGCGGACAGAAAAGGATTATTACCCATCTGCGGCCAGAAAAGGATTTATTACCCATCTGCGGACAGAAAAGGATTTATTACCCATCTGCGGACAGAAAAGGATTTATTACCCATCTGCGGACAGAAAAGGATTTATTACCCATCTGCGGACAGAAAAGGATTTATTACCCATCTGCGGCCAGAAAAGGATTTATTACCCATCTGCGGACAGAAAAGGATTTATTACCCATCTGCGGACAGAAAAGGATTTATTACCCATCTGCGGCCAGAAAAGGATTTATTACCCATCTGCGGCCAGAAAAGGATTTATTACCCATCTGCGGCCAGAAAAGGATTTATTACCCATCTGCGGACAGAAAAGGATTATTACCCATCTGCGGACAGAAAAGGATTTATTACCCATCTGCGGACAGAAAAGGATTTATTACCCATCTGCGGCCAGAAAAGGATTTATTACCCATCTGCGGCCAGAAAAGGATTTATTACCCATCTGCGGACAGAAAAGGATTTATTACCCATCTGCGAGATTCAGAAAAGGATTTATTACCCATCTGCGGCCAGAAAAAGGATTTATTACCCATCTGCGGACAGAAAAGGATTTATTACCCATCTGCGGACAGAAAAGGATTTATTACCCATCTGCGGCCAGAAAAGGATTTATTACCATCTGCGGACAGAAAAGGATTTATTACCCATCTGCGGACAGAAAAGGATTTATTACCCATCTGCGGCCAGAAAAGGATTTATTACCCATCTGCGGACAGAAAAGGATTTATTACCCATCTGCGGACAGAAAAGGATTTATTACCCATCTGCGGACAGAAAAGGATTTATTACCCATCTGCGGCCAGAAAAGGATTTATTACCCATCTGCGGCCAGAAAAGGATTTATTACCCATCTGCGGACAGAAAAGGATTGATTACCCATCTGCGGACAGAAAAGGATTTATTACCCATCTGCGGCCAGAAAAGGATTTATTACCCATCTGCGGCCAGAAAAGGATTTATTACCCATCTGCGGACAGAAAAGGATTGATTACCCATCTGCGGACAACGAACTCAAGGATATTCATTACCATCTGCGGACAGAAAAGGATTGATTACCATCTGCGGACAACGAACTGTCAAGGTTATACATCTACCTCATCATCGTCAGGTAGCGTATTCTGAGCAGGAATCTGCTTCTCTTTACTCGCTTCCTGATCAAGGCTCCAGATGAAGGGTCCATTTATCTTGGTCTCCACTCTGCTCGACTCCATCAAACGGCTCTATTACCCATCTGCGGACTAGAACAAGGATTGATACCATCTGCGGGACAGAAATAGGATTTATTACATCTGCGGCCAGAAAAGGATATATTACCCTTCTGCGGCCAGGAAAAGGATTTATTACCCATCTGCGGACAGAAAGGATGATTAACCATCTGCGGTCACCGAACTGTCAAGGATATACATCTATCTCATCATGTCAGGTAGGAATTATGAGACAGGTATGCAGCAATCATCACCAAGTTTAGGAAAGTCTGTCTATCATGAGCCAGGTCCTCCTGCTTCTTTTACTGTCATGTTTATGTGGTCCTTGATGTCATGTGTCATTTTCTCTTGGTCTGTTCTTGCTCGCCTTCCTGGCATAACGCTCTATTTCTGAAAAGAACATGATGTTTAGTCAGCTTTTTTTTACAATCATTTCTGACAGGATGGCTACATTCGTTATGTTTTTGGTCCATGGTATTCTGAGCAGTTCTCTGTGACATTCTGTTTCAAATAATTTCTTTTTGTTTACATGTTTCACCCTTTTGGTAAGTAGGATACATAGGGATAAATAAACATAATGTTTATGGTGGACTGGAATTAAACCAGGTTCGTTCTAGTGGTATTGAATCGTCTTGCAACTCAAGTAAACATGTTTTCCGTTCTAGTCTAACCACATCTCCAAAACAATATGTGATCTCGTCAAGAGATTCAACCTATGTACTTCAGTCACGGAGACCGGACCAATCGAAACAAGGACTATTACAACAACAACACACACCCCGAACAATTATTGAAGTGTCTTCAGGAACACACACATACAGAATCCATATTAGTACAATATTACGCCGGCTTATACACATACATAACATAAAGACAGGACAATGTTGCCCTTTCTTGTAAATACGAAAAGTACCCACCACAGGTACACGTGTATGTATTGGCTTATTTTCGCTATTGGTTTGTAGCCCCCTCATTTCCATGGACTTGAGCATGCCCTGGCCAGTAGGCTCATGAGCGTTCATTTTTATTTATTTTTTTCACTCATAGTGCAGTAATCCGCTTTGGGCCTTCTGCTACGTGCATTGGGAGTCAGACACAATAATAATCAAATTGAGCTCGGTTTCCGAGAGTCATAATAGGGTTGCTGTATATGTCTTCACCTATATTATAGTACTGCAGGGATATCCTCTGTTCGTCTATAAACCTTCTTCGTTTTCTTGCATAGAAGCTCCATCCGGACTGCTCTCCACGT
Source organism: Meghimatium bilineatum (assembly GCA_034231615.1). Taxonomy (NCBI): domain Eukaryota; kingdom Metazoa; phylum Mollusca; class Gastropoda; order Stylommatophora; family Philomycidae; genus Meghimatium; species Meghimatium bilineatum. The sequence goes on from CM067322.1 coordinate 77,624,798, forward strand.
CGGACGGATCCGTTAGATTATATCACAGCAACCTCGCTCATGCATTGACCTCTATAATTTCCTTTATCTCAAATTCTACATTTTAAGTACCTTACTCTTTGCATTTATTACCAAAAGTGGTGATGACTTTCTCTTGATGTCGTTAAAGTTTTTTTGTACTGGATAACCAGTTTTAGATGTAACACTCACATAGGCTTTCACTTGGACCATAGTATTCCTAGACTTCGATGATACAAATCAAATCATGCATCCTTTAAGAGCTACCTACTGACCACTAAAGGTATTATGTAGTCAATATCATCAACACCTTTGTTCACGATCGAGGACCAATTCAACATTTAGTAATTTGTCAAAGGAAGAAATGGGTCCCATAAATGTCTAAAGCACATCATATATATATGTATTATATATATATATATATATATATATATATATATATATATATATATATATATATATATATATATGGATTAAATATAGACGAATGTATGGTCTGAACGTGGAGTTACGCACTAGGCAACAACTAGTATACTTATTCAATTATCTATTTTGCTATGATATTAACTATCAAAATATTACAAAGAAATTATATTTTTTATGATATTCAAAGATTTACCAAAATATAGCTGGATTTCATGTTTGTCATTTTGTGTTGATGTCAAACATGCGTATTTTAACAGACATAAAATAGTACCTATGCTCTAATAGCAAACGATGAGTTTCAGTGAATAAACATATAATTACTAAAAACAAGAAAATCACACACACAGACTCACATATACGCGCGCGCACACACATATAAGATATCTTGTATAAAATTACTACTATTTTACACTAAAGAGTCTTCATATACCATATTATATTCATTGTCATTCATTAGAAAGTGTATACATATTAAATCATGTTCAACATATCGTAAAGTAAATTTCTCTAAGACTCAAAAAAAGTATGAGTAATAACATATCGATTATAAGTGTCAGAATAACTAAGACGTTTTAAATCAATAAAAAAATATATGCATATATATATATATAAAATATACCATATTATCTGTTAATAAATATGCACTGCATGTTGTTCAACATATAACTAAAGCAATGTTGCAATTACATATATTTAAACCATTACGTTAAAATAGAGAATATGGTAATGACGTGTATTATCTATTGAGATTATAGACTAATTCCATATATTAAAGGACAACATTACTTAATATATTAAATCTTTGTTTTATTTAATTGAATTTGAGTTTTAAATTACTGAATTTATGTGTGTTCGATGTACATTCACATGCTGAACTGTGATTGAACGATAATGCTGTGCTTTGATTATGATTGTGTGTATATATATATTGGGCATGCTATGTGTTTTCTTGCACGATCGATTTCAAGAGGGGGTAAATAATCCAACTTGAAAATACATTTTATTGGACTGTGTGTTGACTAATTGCAAAACACAACAGGGATTTCACAAATATATATATGTATATCATTAATGGTGTTATCGCTTTTCTGTATTTAGTACTCTCGAACCGCAGATGTATACATTATATTCTTTCAGATTTATACCATATATCATATTTGTTCAGGTACCTAGACTACATAAAACATATTCAGAAACATAGAACACAATATACATATTCGGTCGCCAATAATGCGTTATATTTTTAAACACATTTTGTGAGGCAACTATCACAAAGTTCACTTTTGTTTAGATATTTAACATACATTATATTCAGATGCATATCATACATTGCATATGTTTACACACAAATCCTACACTGCATTTATTCGGATACCTTTAATGCATAATATTTGTTCAGACACAAATCATCTTTTATATTTGTTCAGAGATATTGCAGATAGTATATGTTTTCCAGCATGTGTCACATGATGTTGATTTTTTAGACACATCATTCATTTTAATTGTCTTTATCTTCTTTTGTGTTTGGTCTCATACTCTTGCAGATTAGCAGGATATAGTCCAGAGCACAGCTGTTATTATTATTTTTTATAATTGTCTGAGAGATTCCGCTCGTCGACCTGACACATTCGAAATTAGTATGGCTTTTGGATCATGTCAACCATATATGGTATGGGGCAGGCACTTCCATCTCATAGAAGCCTTATTCGCATCTTACGACATGCATAAAATGTAAACAATGTTACTATTATGTAAACCCTTCCTGATTTTTAGAAAACACAGGCGAACATACATTTCTCAGCATGCATGTTCAGGAACACATAGTAAATTGTATGTGTTCAGATACCTACCGTTAGTTATATTCGTTCAGAATCCTACCATACATTATATTTGTTCAGACACCCATTATTAAAAAGGTAATGTTAACCCATTGCATTTATTAACACTGTAAGGTTGTGAGATGTTAACAATCTTACATTTCTTTGGCTCCATTATGTGAGGGCGGTAGCCAACTCTCTCCCTCGCAGTAGTATTTATTTCCGGGATTAATCGTATACCCAATTAATGCTGGTTCGACGCGGAAGACGTTGTGATCTGAACACCATTCCCGTCTCAACTTGGAAATGAACCCATGACCACTACAACCATCATATATTATTCATCATAGAAACCTAACACACATTGTATTTGTTCAGACACCGATCATGCACTATATTCGGCAAGGAAACTACCATACATTATATATTTGCAGAAACCGACCATATATATCTTCACACATTATGTTTGTACAGAATCATAGCATACATTATATTTCAGCAGAAACATATCAGACGTATATTTGCTTAGAAACCGTTTATACATTACATGTATGCCTATACCCATCGTAAGTTTTATTTATTCACACACTTTGCATTTATTAAACACGTTCAGACACATAGAATGCATTATATTTTCTCAGACATCTGGTATATTGTATATTTATTCAGACACCTAAAATTTATTTGATAAAATAACACATATAAAAACTGTTGTGTATTGCAAATGTTGCACACAGAAAGTGCATGTTATTATTGCATAATAACAAACGATGTTTTCTCTATTAGTCAGTTTTTGTTTTTGTTTTTTGGGATCTTTCTGAAAATCATATTAATTATCAGGATACATTCCAAAGAATATGATGCGGTATGTCACCTTTACATATGAGCTGGGACATCTACGTATTCCCACCTAACACATCCATCTTCAGCATGCTGTGTAAGAAACATTAACCAATGAGTTAATGAGTTAGTGTACACAATTCAACCCACTACCTCATTAGTTGCATCTTACAATGTGCAAAGCATGTTTCTCTTTGCCCATTTTTTAGGCACCGGAGCAACAGAGGTGTTTGTTTCAGAGTATATTCTCCTGTCCGACAGTCAAGCTTTAATTGCAAGAGACATTCTCTCCTGAATGACAGTCACACTTTCAACACAAAAGATATGTTCTCCTGTCTGAAAGTCAATCTTTAGTTACAAGAGACATGAACACCTGCATGACAGTCACACTTTCAATACAAGAGATATGTCCTCTATCTACCAATGAAGCGTCAATATAAGAGCCATGGTGTCCTGCATAATAGTCAAGATAGCAATATCAGAGACATGCTCTCCTAACTAAAAATCAAGATGTCACCAAAAGAGACTTGTTCTTCTAATTGACAATCAAACTGTCACCACAAGAGATATATTCTCTTACCTGATGGTCAAGCTTTCAATACAAGAGACATGTTCTACACAAGAGAGGTAGGGGACATATATTTTGTTGTGATAAAAAGATAGAAGAATGTGTCTCTTCAATATATTGTTTGATTTTCAAGTAGGAGAATATGGCTCTTGTATTGAAATCCTGACAGTCAAGCTTTCAATACAAGAGACATGCTCGTCTGACCGAATCAATTCATATGATTGTTGTCAGGTACCGAAGTCATAACGACACTACACATCTGTTATGTTATTGTTCTAGTTGGCTATTGTAAACTTAGCTGGCGCACATGTTTTTAAAAGAAAGAAAATTACTTTAAGGAAGTTGCAACACATATTATACGACAAGAAATTTATCCTCATTTTAAATCAAACATTAACTGAAAAAGTCACAATTGCCATGTGGGAAAAAGCAAACAACTCTGCTACACAGGTATCGTTACCTGAAATACCTGTAATTAGTAATGAAGCAGTATTCATGTTCACATTTGTTTTCTACGGAGTTGTGTGTCAGATCATCGACGCATTTGGCATTATCTGCAACATTGTAAACATTTTCTGTTTTATCAAGCAAGGTTTCAAAGATCCCATCAACGTTAGTCTATTAGGTATGTGAAAAACTGCATGGTTAAACGTAATTTCTTTAATTTCGATTTAATCGCGATTTTAATTTATTTAATAAATTGTTATCGTTTGTTGGAATGCAATGTATCCAATGAGTACATGTGCCAATTTGCTAGAACGGGTAACTGTTTTATTTTTCAATCGTTCTATTCAAAATTGTATATGGTTATTTCGTTTGTGCTGAAGATGACATTCCCCTATTTATAACGTGTGTCACTAATTCTATAGCATAATTAATAATTATATACATTATGGTGAGGTCTATATATTAAGTGTATCAAGTTGATCGAAGAGTTTTTCCAGCTAAAAAAACTGTAGTATGATAGAGTCATGTGTGCATAATGTTTGCAAATTAGTGTGTTTTCCATTGGTTAATGCAGAGAAATTAATGTATTCATATTTGTATATACATTTTGAAGAGTTGACAAGACATCCGAATAATATTCTTCTTCTTCTTCTTCTTTCTGTCCTCATGTACCTTTCGGTGTTGAGGGGAGAGTGAGTGTACGGTCTTTTGCCCTTATATTTGCCTCCTCTGCTGTTATATTTCCGAGTGTCTCTAATACACTATCTATCCACCTTTTACGAGGGCGTCCAATAGGTCTCCTGTTTTCGTATCGTTTGTTAAGTGTTTTTTGGATAATACTTTGCTCTTTCTGTCTGGTTATGTGGCCGTACCATTTAACTTGTTGTTTCTGTATGTATTCTATTGTTGGTTTGATCCCTAATTGTTTCCTTAGTGCTTCATTCCTGATTTTGTCTCTCAAGCTAACTTCAATCATACGTCTCACACATTTCATTTCAGTGGTGTTAATCTTATGTATTGTTCTAGAATCTAATGTCCAAGTTTGACACTGATAACACAAAGTTGGTAAGAAAATGGTGTTGAAAAGCGCTTTCTTTGTTTCTAGTGTAATATCTTTGTTTCTTAGTAAAGGTGTTAATTGACCAATGATCTGACAGGCCTTATTACATCTTGCGTTTATTTCTGCTTCTTGTTTGTTGACATATCTCAATGTGCTGCCCAGATATTTGAATTCATCTACTTGTTTTAGTTGTTTATTATTTATCTGTATGTTGATGTTCTCCTTTTCTCTTGCAATATTCATTACTTCTGTTTATCTATGTTGATTTTCATTCCAAATTGCTTGCCTGCTGTGTCTATTGTGTTTAGGTGGTCTTGCAGGTTTTTAATGCTGTTGCGGAATAAAACCTGGTCATCTGCAAAAAGCAGTTCATTTGCTTCATTAGAATTTGCTGTTGTGTTTATATGGAGACAAGGAGAGACGTAACATGTGCAGAACAGCGAAAAACAATGGCTAGAAACAAAATGCAGTGAAATAGAGGAGATGTCCATACAGCAGAAGACAAAATTAATGCATAAGGAGATAAGGCTGATCACAAATAAGAAAAATCCTATAAATGGGGGTGGCTGCATTAAAGATAAAATGGTAAAATAATATTTGATAAAACAGAAGCACTCACAAGATGGGCAGATTATGTAACAGAACTGTTTGACGACCAACGGAACAAAAAACCAACAATACACAACAATGATGGACCAGCAATACTGAAATCAGAAGTAGAACATGCAATAAATTCAATAAAATGTGGAAAAGCTGCAGGCTCTGACAACATAACAGCAGACATAATAAAAAGTCTAAATGAATTTGGTGTAGATAATATCACAGAAATGTGCAATGACATATACGAAACAGGCCTTATACCTAAAGACCTAACATCATCAATATTCATACCACTACCTAAGAAGCCCAGGGCTGTGGACTGTACAGAATATAGAACAATAAGTCTAATGAGCCATCTAACTAAAATACTTCTCAAGATAATACATGAAAGAATTAAGAACAAGATAGACATGGAGGTCGGTGAAGAACAATTCGGTTTTAGGAAAAACAAAGGAACCAGAGAAGCTATACTGATATCCGGCTAGTGATAGATAAATATATAGAAGTCCAAAAAAGTATCTATATTTGCTTCATAGACTACAGCAAGGTCTTTGACAGAGTCCAACATGAAAAATTAATCAACTGTCTTCAAGAAATAGGCATAGATGGAAAAGACATCAGGCTGATTAGAAATATATATTGGGAACAAACTGCATCAATAAGGTGTGAAAACAGCTACTCTCCATACATAGAAATAAGAAGAGGGGTAAGACAAGGATGCATTTTATCACCAAGCCTATTTAATATCTACACAGAGAATATCTTTAAAAATATAGAAGAAATACCAGGACTCAAGATCAATGGGAAAATAATAAACAACATTAGATATGCAGATGACACTGTTCTTTTAGCAGAAAGTGAACATGAACTACAAAGACTAATAGATCAAGTCAATAAATCAAGTAATGAATATGGACTGGATATAAACATTCAAAAAACAAAAACCATGATAATCAGCAAAGACACAGAAGAACAGGAGGTAAAAATAAAAATATAGGGAGAGAAACTACAACAAGTAAAACAGTATCAATATCTTGGACACATAGTCACAAATGATGGCAGATGTGAAACATAAGTTAAAAGGATAATAGGAATGGCTAAAAGTACCTTCAATGACATGAGGAAATTATTAATATCTAAACAAATTACAAACAAGTTAAAAATGAGAATTATAAAATGCTACATCTATTCCATATTAATGTATGGCTCAGAAACATGGACACTAAATAAACAATTAGAAGACAGAATTGATGCCTTTGAGATGTGGGTATATAGAAGAATAGGGAGAACATCATGGAAAGAGAAGAAAACAAATAAAGAGGTGCTAGAGACACTTAATATGAAGAAAGAACTACTAAGAGAAATAAAGATCAGGCAAATAAAATACTTTGGACACATTAAAAGACATGACACCCTATTGAAGACCTTACTTGAGGGTAAAGTCAAAGGGAAGCGAGCAAGAGGTAGGCAGAGATACAAGTGGGAGAGTAACATTACACGATAGACAAGTTACAGTCTAGCAGAGTGCACCACCAAGACAAGAGACAGGAGATGTTGGAGATACGTTGCAGCCAACCTTCTTTGCGGAGACGGCACTTGATGATGATGATTTTCGACACAATAACGTGTAGGCAAACAGCCATGACACCTTGTATGTAATAAAAAGTAGTGGGGATAATACACATCCCTGTTTTACTCCTGTGCTAATCACAAAGTCCGCTGTATAGCCTGCAGCTGTTCTTATAGTGCAACTGCTGTTGTTATAGAGACTTCTACAAACGTTAATTAAATGTTGGCATACTCCATACATTTTTAATGTTTCCCATAGTTTTTCTCTGTTTACTCGGTCAAATGCTTTCTCTTGACCTATGAAGGATATGTATAAATTTTGCAAACTGTTACGTTCAGGGACGGCCCTAATAATGTGGGGCCCAATGCGAAACGAATTGCGCGGGGCCCAGTCTGGATAGAGAAGAGGATAATAAAATACATTCTAATATGAATTTATGGGCCTATGAAGTGCTGGGCCCACTGCGGCCGCATAGGTTGCAATGGCCTAAGACCGGCCCTGGTTACGTTGTTGTCATTGAAAAAGTTCCACAGAGTATCCACTAATGATATTACTACTACTACAACTAGTGATACTAAATATATGAACATTTTAATGAACTAGCATAACATCGACTCGTGTGACGTAACTGCATGCACATCTAGAGAAACTTTAATACACAGTGTTATTAAATTATGCAAATCACTCTAAAACACAGAGAGATCACATAAATTTTAACCACATGATCTTTATTAAGAACACAATATGACATACAACTTGTAATAGGGCCGGTCTTAGGCAATTGCAACATATGCGGCCTCATCGGGCCCCGCACTTCATAGGCCAATAAATTCATATTATAATTTATTGTATTATCCTTTTCCCTACGCAGACTGGGCCCTGCGCAATTCGTTTCGCATTGGGCCCCTCAATTGTTAGGGCCGGCCCTGATTTGTAACGTACAACGGTGTCTAATATATCATCATAATGCGCAATTAAAACACACTCGTATAAAGGCGATACATTATATTTGGTATTTTTAGAAACTGAGTGCACACAGAGGGATAAAAGAGAACAGAATAATGAAAGATTGCATCATAATATTTATACGTATGGCTGAAAGGTGTCATGGCTGTTTGCCTACACGTTATTGTGTCGAAAATTTTACGCGTATACTTTTACAGTTCTGTGTAGATGCAAAATTATTATTTATAATAGAAATGGTTTCAGTTAGACCACTAGTAGTATTTTGATGGATGTTGTTGTAGTGAGATGGCCATTAAAATAACTTGGATCCAACGTGTTTAAAAGAATGTTTTAACAAAATGATATCAATTTTGATGTGTTCGATGTTCTGTGATATGGTTACTAAAACAATATAATTGATTCACTATACATAAGTAGGGACCAAACCCGAAATAAAGGAATGACGAAAACGGATGTGCTGGACCTCGGACGTCCAGGTCACAAAGTGGTCAACCGGGGTGCAAATAATCACAGTTCTACTGTGGAACTTGCAGCACAACGTACTTCACGCTCCCAGGCAGAAATCACACGATAATTTCGATGTGGTTACTTGAGAGCGAACGCTGAAGAAGAAGAACTATACATAAGTCTTAGACTTACGTGAATCACAGATTTATATTTCGTTTCAATGGGACACGACAGACTATAACTAAAACTAGTGGGTATTGATGGGCAATGATGAGCACACAAGAAATCAGAAAAATTACAATACACAAATCACATTCAACGTTTCAACCAAAAGCTCTTTATCAAGGCACAAACAAAACATCAAACGACGACGAATGGAAAAATTTTCACAACGGAAATATGGAAATGATATGCCGGAAGGTCAGAAAGTACATAAAAACGTAAATATATGTGGAAACGAAACGAACAAAAAGATGAGTAAATGACGGAACAAAATGAATAAAGACAAAGACCACACCAACCCAGTACTAGACATAAGAGTGTTCGGAAATGAATCCAAAGGCTTGAGTGTACCCAATTCAAAAATGAAACGTTTTCTAGAGCATACCTAGATCTATCATCGGTGGTGCAAGATCTGATGGCGGTGACCTGAATATCCAACGCACCATGATGACCATCGCCGTTCAAGTGTGTGGAACATGTAAATGATCATCCACACACTTCAACGGCGATGGTCATCATGGTGCGTTGGATATTCAGATCACCGCCATCAGATCTTGCACCACCGATGATAGATGTAGGTATGTTCTAGAAAATCGTCTCATTATTGAATTGGGTACACTCAAGCTTTTTGGACTCAATTCCGACCACTCTTATGTCTAGTACTGGGTTGGTGTGGTCTTTGTCTTTATTCCTTTTGTTCCTTCATTTACTCATCAGTTTGTTAGTTTCGTTTCCACATATATTTACGTTTTTATGTACTTTCTGACCTTCCGGCATATCATCTCCATATTTCCATTGGACGTTGTGATAATTGTTCCATTCGTCGTCTTTTGATGTTTTGTTTGTGTCTTGATAAAGACCTTTTGGGTGAAACGTTGAATGTGATTTGTGTATTGTAATTTTTCTGATTTCTTGTGTGCTCATCATTGCCCATCATTACCCACTAGTTTTAGCTATAATCTGTCGTGTCCCATTGAAACGAAATATAAACCTGTGTTTTACGTAAGTCTATGTGTTGTTACGTTTCACGCAGTTATTTTGTATTAGATGTCATACACATAAGTCTGTGTTGTTATCTGTTCAATATATCATAATGCAGGTGTATCCATCTCTGACCTGGGCAGTCTTATAACTTTGAGTTTGACGAATACAGCTTGCACTCTAGCACCAGCTGCAGCAGATGCACATATTGACGCATTGGAAGTGAATTATCTAATAGCTGCAACACCGCATCTATCATTTGCTCGAGTCACTAGTTGGATCACAGCACTAATCACACTGGAGAGATGCTTGTGTATATCAGCACCCTTGAAGGTTAGAGCTAACTAACACGTTATTAAATGCCTGAAATTCTACAAGTAGAGTCACTCTTATATAAATCGTATTCTCGTTCAGTTTGACAAGTCTACACAGCATATCGAGATTAATTAATGGAATCTGCTGTATTTGAAGGTTACTTGGTTCACTATAATGTAATTGCTACTATATGTACTAAGATAAGAGTAATAAATGTACTTCTTTCCAGGTACCTATCTGCACGAAATAAATAGCAAGTTAGCGCTTAATAATAGAAGGCAGCGTAGTTTACATACATATAATATATAGAGTACATATTATATAGGAGATAAACAATTAGAAGAAAGAATTGATGCGTTTGAGATGTGGATATATAGAATATGGAGAACGACATGAAAAGAGAAGAAAACCAACATATATTTCTAACAACACTTAATGCGGCGAAATAATTATTAAAGGAAATAGAAATCAAGAAAATAAAATATTGTCATCATCATCAGGTGCCATGCCGGCTGGTGTAGGATTACTATATTAACTATGACAAACCTAAACGGACACACACACACATACACTCGTGCTAGCACTACACATGTATGTATACATAAATTTTGTAATTTGTGATTTATCATATGTAATTATATACAAACATACACCTGTGGTAAAATTGTAATAGCAAGTCACCTTTTGTTCACAGATTGGACAAATTATCACCCCAGGACGAATGACGGTGACCATTGTATGTATCTTCCTAATCGCATTCTGTAGCTCGGCGCCAGTGTATGTTGTCAACAAGTTGGGTCTGAAATATTCCCCTTGGAAAAACACAAGTATATTTGGTCTTATTTATACGGCAGATCGAGAACAAGTTGAGAGCATATCTTTTATTGTTATTAATTTTAGTTTACCCTTTGTTGCCTTTACCATCATCCTTGTATCAACAGTAATACTTGTGCTTCAGCTAAAGAGGGCAACTAAGTGGAGAAATAGACTGAAAAGTCATGCTCAAGCAGATATTGTCTCTAATCGTAATCAGAAAGTTGCAAAAATGGTGGTCATGATTTCCAGCTTATTCATCATTTGTTTTGTCCCTCTGTGTGTCAGCATGCTAGCTCTAGCTTTTATACCAGAGATGGCAATCAACGGAAAATACTTTTGTATAAGTATTATAGCAGGTGGAGTAGGATTTTTAATGGAGTCTATAAATTCATCCTCAAATATTTTTATTTACTATTACATGAGTAGCAATTTCAGAGATACAATTCAACTATCAATATGCAAGATGCACAAAATAATCAAGAATTAAACCGTATAGTTATTTCAGGTGTATGGAACCTTTGTTCTAAGTTACTATATTCCATTATATTATAATTGAAACCACCATAGGATTAAGACCAAGGTGGAATGGGAGAATGAACAATATTTTTTTTTAAATTTACAATATCAATGACTAACACGTAATTAACTTATGTTGTAGCAGCGACTGAACTTTCTAGATAATTAGATAAGACGTTTAGGTTATGGAGAATGTAAAACAAACCACAGAGGTATAATGTCATGAGAGAGAGAGAGAGAGAGAGAGAGAGAGAGGAAATATTTCGTCGATGAAGGAACACAAATCCAACACCAAATAATGGAGGAGAACGATTATATGACACAAAGGTTAACCGGAAGTGTACGTGGTGAAATTAGGTTATAGCAATTTCACTTCCGAAACTACAATAACAAATTTGAAACAGGATAAGTTAGCCACTCTCGTGTGATAAATACAACTTGTCACGGGCAAAGTCGCCCACATGGTGAAAGTTAATGAAAACATAGGTAGGCAGAAGATTGGAAAAACAAACCTGTGTTGATAATTAGTCAAGGTTAAATTGGAAACTTGGATAGCTTCTACAAGTTGGATGTTAAATTATGCGGCAGACGAAAATTAAATACCCTCAAAATTTGAGATTTTAATCGAGAAGATATATCTGAAATTATCACTGAACTAGGCAACAACTCCCATGTTTTGGAAGTTCACAATTGTTTTTCAGGAGACTTATGGATTGACATTATTGCATATCCCTGGAAGGTGAATGTTCAACGTTAATTTTGTATATGCGAATTCAAGTAACACTGAGTTTAATTGCTTAGGTAATAGTGAGTTGACATATTGTATTAAGATAGCACAATAGGACCAAGTTTAGCTAACATTAGTTGTTGTTGTTTTGTTCCATATAATGTGTTCCATTTATCTGGCCCTGGAGGGAGAAGCATTTTCCTGATGTCATCCAGCGCTGGACATTCAAAAAGGTGGTGGTCAACAGGTTCATATGGATGAGTGCACAGCCGGCACCCTGGAGTGTGTTGTGGTTGTATTCTGTTCAGGTGATTGTTAAGCTGTACATGTTGTGTGCGCAGTCGGAATATGATACTCTGGTCTTTTCTTTTCAGGAGGTTGATATTGTCTTTAGGATTTGGGCTGGTCATATATTTATAGATTTCCCTCCCAGTGTTTCCCATGGCCCATCTGTTCATCCAATTTTCTTTGTTCACAGATTTCAGAATCATTTTAACTGTGTGCATTGCTGTTTCTGTATAAGGCTGTTCTTGTTGTGCTCCCCTCTTTGCTAGTCTGTCTGCCTTATCATTACCAGGTATGTTTGAGTGGCCAGGAATCCACTGCATAACAATGTTGACATCATAAGATGTGAGCAGCTGGTTTGTATGGTGTTATATTTCAGCTAGCTCGGGTTTAGAATGTCCATCACATTCCAATGCTTGGAGCGCAGACATAGAGTCTGTAAAAATAACAATGTTTTGGACTTTTGATGGGAAGGCATCAAATATGGTCTTCAGGTGGTACAAGGCAATTTCTAGTGCTGTTATTTCAGTTTCATAGTTAGAACATATCTCCCCACAGGCATCAAACAACTCATCAGATGTTTTGTCTGGATATTCTATATTGACACCATAACCTGCTTTGATGATGGCTTTGAAGGCAGACCCATCAGTATAGACATGAATCCATTGTTCTGGGTAGGTGTCTATTGTTTTCTGTGTTGCTTTCATAAGACTTACTGGGTCGGAACGTTTCGTTGCATTATCTCTTAACTGTGTTTTGATTTCTGGCAATTTAAAGCCTGTGTGTGGTGGTAAACATTTTTCTACTCTTTGCAGTCTTTGTCTCTTGTCTGGAAGGTGGTAACTGTCTTTTATTTCATTGACATGCCTCAGGACTGACTTTTGTTTTATTCTGTGGTTTGGTTCCCAGTTTTCTACAAGTTGTTTATTTGGGTGGTCTTTGTTCATTCTTTTGCTTCTTTCATAAGTCTCCATTGCAGCCATATCTCTCCGCATCTTAAGGGGTTCTATATTCGTATGTATTTCACATGCAGCCGTCGGTGTAGATCTCATTGCTCCACTAATAAGACGTAGGGCATTGTTCTGCACTCTGTCTAGGGATTCTACATTTGTTGTGGAACATGTTGTGAGGAGTGCACCGTTGTATTCTAAAGCAGAACGTATGTAACCAAGGTATAGTCCTCTAAGGGTATCCTTGTCTGATCCCCAAGATGTGCCAGCGAGTCTTTTCAGTAGTTGTAACCGTTTGAGTGCTTTTTTTTTATATTTCTTACATGCTTCTTGAGGGTGAGCTGCCGATCAAGCGTGATTCCAAGATATGTGGGGTGTTCTTCTCTTGGCAATTTCTGTGTATCCAACTATAGACATATTTTCTTTGGCTACCTTGTGACTCTTGGTAAAGATGGTATAGACAGTTTTCTCACAGTTTATTTTTAGCTTCCATGTTTGACAGTATTCATGTAGTCTTTTTAAATCTCCATTTAGTCTTTTGGCAGCACTTTCAACATTCTCATGGCTCTGCCATATTGTTAAGTCATCAGCATAGAGGGCTTTTTCAGCTTTGATATGTTTGGTAAGGTCATTGATGTAAATGAGAAAGAGGGTGCAGCTTAAAGCAGAACCCTGTGGTAAGCCTTCCTCTAGAACTTCTTTAGATGAAATTGCAATATTTATCTTTGTCTGGATTGTTCTGTCAATGAGGAAGTATTTTATCCAGTTGTATAGCTTTCCACTAATTCCCATCTCAATCATCTTCATCAAAAGACCCTTTCTCCATACTCGATCATAAGCCTGTGGTAAGTCAAAGAAGATGGCCACAGTGTGTTTGTTTTCCTGGAATCCATCATGGATTTTCTGTGTCAACCTAAATAGTTGGTCTTCTGTGCAACTGCCTTTTCTGAAGCCAGCCTGTTCATGGCAGAGGATGTTTGAGCTCTCGAGGAACCAGTAAAGTCGTGCGTTAACCATTCTTTCTGCTAATTTCCCAAGACATGATGTTAGGGATATGGGGCGGTAGCTTTTGGGTTCATCTGGAGGTTTGTAACTTTTCAGGATGGGAAAGATGTGAGCATTTCTCCAATGTTTAGGCAGTTTTCCATTTCTCCAGGTCATATTTATTAGTTTAAGGAGTACTTCTTTCCCTGATGTGCTCATGTGTGTTAACATTTCATTATACATTTTTTTTTATTTTTATCTGGTCCAGGAGACTTTCTTGGCTTTAGTTTCTTCAGCCCTTGCAGGAGTTCCTGCATACTGAAGTCATCATCAAATATGGTTGAGCCAGAGGTTTGGACTTTTTCTTGCTGCTTCAGTAGGTACAGACGCTTCTTGTCAGCCTCGGACAGTTTCCCTACTCTGTTCACACTGGCAAAAAAGTGGTTAAAGTGTTCTGCCTTTTTCTGATCTGTGGTGATTGTTCTGTTTCCATATATCACAGGTTTATCGTTTGTTCTTCTTCTTTTCCCAGACAAATTATTGATCAGCCCCCATGCCTTTCGGCCATTTTTCCTTAGATCTAAATTTGCGCATGTTTTTGCCCATTTATCATGTTTGGCCTTCTTCACTATTAGTTTTACTTTGGCACATGTTTTATTATAGAGGATTTTTGCTTCTTGTGAAGGTGAGATCTTAAGGGCTTCTCTTGCTTTTTTTCTATCAAGGATTCCAGCTTGCATTTCTTTGTTGTAGAATGGTTTGTATGATTTCCTACTGCCCCTTGGGATGCTTTGTGATGCTGAATTGAGGATAGCTTTTGTCACCTCTGCAGTAACTGTTTCTATGTCATTGCTTTTGATTTTACCTAGCAGGAAATCAGATGTTTCTTGGAATAGTTTCCAATCTGCCTTGCCAAAATTCCAGCGAGTTTTCTGTTTGAAATATGCTTTGTTGGGTGTAGTTATGGTGGTGAGGATTGGTCTGTGGTCACTTCCAATGTCATCAAGTATTTCTAGGGAGCAAGCGTCTATTATATCAGATGAACAGATAGTCAAGTCAGGTCGACTGAGAGATAGATGGCTCCTGTGCAAAAGTGTTGGTACAGACTTTGCATCTTGAAGGACAGACAGGTTTGTTGTTTCACAGAGTTCTTCTATATATCTTCCTGTCTTATTGTGGTTCTGGTAACCCCAATGGGGTGAGTGACCATTAAAGTCACCAGAAAGTATTGTTTTGATAAATTGTGTTGTATGGATTTCAAGTAAATTGCATGTTGTCTGAGGTGGGCTGTATATGTTGTAGATTGTGTATTTTCCTCCAGTGTGCCAGATGGTCACCTTCTGCATGTCTGTGGGATTGGCTGTTAGTTGGGTGACTTGTCCCTGAATGTCATTCCTGATATAAGTAATTATGCCACGGCAGTTGGTACACTTACAGGCATAGCTGGTATATCCTGACAGATATGGGTCAGTGTCTTTGTGTATAGTCTTCTGTAAGAGGGCCACATGTATCTTATAAACAACAACTCACAAACACATGCATATATCACACAATGGCATTGGGTCAAAGGGCATGAGCCCATGGACCGATGGATCAGCAACCAACCAACCAACCAACCAGCTAACATTAGTTACCACAAGTATGACTGATTGAAATATAGTAGAAACTCAATCTGGAAATGAGCAAACTTATGAATTTATACAAATGGAACCTGTTCAAAAGACTGCACAGTAATCAGCTGAATTGTTAAGGAAGACTATCGATTTTGTGCAGAGGTAATATCTACACGTACATACCAAGAAGTGAGTGAGACAACTATTACTCTTCACGTTATGAGAGACTATAATTATAAATATCAAGCGTTGTTAGTAATTAATCACTGCTTGTTCCCATTGGAGAGACTACAATTGCATTCCAAGAAGTGAGAGGACTCCACATGTTGAGTGTAATGTTCTCCACATTATGAGTGACATTGTATTGATATCAAAAAGGTTCAAGATATCGAAGGTATTTGGAATTGGAAAAACGTACTCTTTTCTTATGTGAAATTTTAATTTGAATTTCTTTATCGATGACTAATGTATCCTCTAATGAGCTTTGGGGTTTGAACTAATCCACCACAGCGACATAGTAATGGACGCAGTCAGTAACAAGGTAGCAAACCATTGTTCATCAGCCTGGAAGGTGACAGGTTTGAACTCTTACATTATTTACAGAGAGGCTGGGAGACTATTATCTCAACAGAATTGCGGGGAGCAGATATATTTTGAGAAGAATTTCACAAGTATTAAGAAGTGATAGGAACCGTCACTACAATCCATCGACCTGAGATTATCTCTATGTATTGGTGCGAATTCAGTGACTTTTGATATTTCGGTTTCACCACAATCGTTTATTCAACCATTTAAGTTTAATCCAAGTCCGTTAAGGGGTGTTGTGGTAATGAAATGATAAAAGAAATCATTGTTATTGATTGATTTTAAATTAAAACAACCCCGCCGAAGACGGATGTGTCGGGCCATTGGCGCAAATAAAACGGCGACAAAACGTATTTCCATTCTCTGGACTACATCCTGCTGGAAATCTAGAATGGATCTGATCCTGCTACTAGAAAAATCCAACAGGAGTTTGAGAATGAACGCTGAAGAAGAAGAAATTAAAACAACAAATTGGCCGGAACTTAGTGACGTTTGCGTTTCAGCCTCAAACTTCGCCCAGCGTCAATCCAACAAAGTTGTTGATGTTTATCACGATATAAGAGAAGCATTCGATGTCCATGAAGATATAGAAATCATTATTATTGTTATTAACCTCAATAAGAGAGGGTATCCAACATACAGGAATTAAGCTGATTATTGAAATCAATCACAATGGTATTCTTCAGATAGAATGTATTGAGGTGAATCATAGCCACCTTAATTGTGTTGTGGAACTAATGGACGTGCATGTATCTAACTATGACATGTCATTGGTAAAGCTTATATTTCAGGGTACGAACTGAATAAGTCTTTTCCCTTGAGTGTGGCGAATCTTGACAATTCAACGAAATTAGAACTTTCAAACAGGGATTCAAATGAATTATGATAAATCTAGTTTTTTAATAAATTTCGTTAAGATTCAATCTTATTGAAAGTTTATGTCCAGATTATACTTCACAGAGAAGCAGCATGATCCAAGAGTAGTTAATTTGTTATCAGATATTAGATTTTTGATAGACTAGAATAGGAAAGGAGGAATGTCCATTTTTGTTAAGTTTCCCTGAGGGTTTTGCCTATCATTAGGGAAGTTTGATTGTAACATTATTTTGATTTAATTAATGAAAATTAATTTTGATTTAATACTTTGAAATTGAATTGTTGCTGTAAATTCAAGTGAAATCTTTCGAAGTACCTGTATTTGACAGGAACTCTCAAATTACATATTTAGTCAAATTAGTTGACTTTTATCTCCACCTTATTCTTGAGGGCACAATCCTGAACAACTGCCTGGAGAAGTACTACATCAGATATGGATCCATGAATACAGGAACAAGGTCGGATCACAATTACAAGCCAATGATTGAAATAATCGAAGGAATAAAAAGCAAGAAACACGATACGATCAAACAAAAATACACAACGTGAAAATATATGTATAATATGACATTGTCAGAAGTACTCAAGTATAAATCTGCTTTAATTGGTGCACTAGTGCCAGAATTATAGAAGAAGCGTTTGGACTGCTTTAATTGGAACCGTTTAAAAAAAATGTATACAATTGGATGCATTAACGCTAGATTAAATATAAGGATATATAGAAGAAGAGTACTACACTTCTTTAATATTTCATCAATGAATGACAGGTAAAATCTGTGTGCCGATTGTTTTCAAGACGATGGTCATCCTTCAAGACTGGGGCGCTGCAAAACACACGCATGATTTGTCAGAAGTAAACCAGTCAGTTGGAAACAATGCCATTTTGTAAACTGAAATGACAAACTGCATAGCGAATGAACTCTTTTCATTAAGTTTTAGAAATAAAATTGTATGTACAGATATGTTTGCTATTCCACGATTAGTTTACAACTGTGTTATTTACAGTATGTGCAGTTGCTTGTGAACAAATGTTTGATAATACCGTAAGATAAAATTTATATTTCAAGTTGGATGTGGTTGTGTGGTATTGTTAATGCTTGGAAAAAAATGTTCTACACTATGCGATACGCCTTTGAGTAAATTTGTATTAAGCTATTATTTTAAGATTAAACTTTAGGTCATCAACAAAACATACAGCATCATTGACATTAATATCAGGATAATGACTCGTCTAATGCATATCCCAGTAGTTCTGTTCATTTCATTGGTAATAATCTTGACAACAAATTACAATGACCAATTAAAGATGCGAATATATGCATGTCAAAAAAATTCGTGAAATCTGTCAATAATAATGAAATCTCTAAATAAACTACAAACGACAACACATTTATACTCATGTCAATACTGATTTCCGTCCTCTAGTATGTTGACTCTAGTATGTTGTCCATGAAAAACAAAAGCATAGTTGCAGTTCACAACATATAAGGCTTATCATCAAATTGGACTGTGAACAGAATCGTTTGCAATACCTTATACAATGAAAATTTACACTAACGAAACCTTTATAAATGTATAAACTATGGAGAAAATATAATCTAGTTACATTTTAAAGAGCAACACATGGCTGTTTAGGGTCAATTAGAATCTCAAGGTGGATACAGCATTTCGTCTCGATCAAACAAGTAGCTTTAGGGAAACATAATTCCAACTGATAATATTAATTATGGAACAGACAATAGGTTCTGATTTGTTTCGTTCCAAATCTAAATATTTACTTGCATTGTGTGTTTTCTAAAATAAAAGTATGAATAAAAAGTGTACATGTTCTTTTTTTTCTACAATGTTCCACTTTACAAATTGAAACCTGTCAAAGTGAGCAGCATTGTATCAGCTGACAAAACACATCATAAGTCAATATTTATGGGTTTGTTTATTTTTCAATAACCCCAGGAATTGCGAGTGGTTAGTTGTCACTTCCTATGCACAGAAGGGAGATTGTTCTGATATTTCTTTCATACCATGGTGGCTTCAGCTTTATGCGACGCATATTGAGGCTAATGCTTAATGCTTCATATTGGCTATGAGCATAAATGCCCTTGCATACATATATTCATTAAATGTTCTGGTACTCTGTATATTGATAGCGTTTTCCATAGTTTTTGTCTGTCTACTCTGTCGAAAGGCTTTTCTTGGTCGACAAATGCGATGTATAATTGCTCGTTGTTTTATGTTGATCTTTCTGTTAGCGGTATAAGTGTGAATATAGCATCCGTACAGATTATGTTCTTACGGAAGCTCATTTGGGTGATTGTAAGTATTGGTACAATGTTTGTTCGTAATCGTTGCTCTATTATTTTGTTAAACAAATTTACTGTGTGGCTTAGTAAGGATATCCCGCTGTATTTTGTGCAGTCTCTCTTACTGCCTGTTTTCTTCCATATGGGAATGATTGCTGCGTTTCTCCAGTATTCGGGTGTTTCTTGTTTCTTCCATATTACATTGAAAAGTCTATGTAGCCACTTTTTACCGCTCTCTGCTGCTGCTTTGATTAGTTCTGTTTGTATTTACTCAGAGCCTGCTGCTTTGTTTATTGGTACTTTGTTTATTGCATTTTCTATTTCCAATAGTAGTATATGTGGTTCTAGGTTCGCTGCTGTAGTGTTTATTGTTGTGTCTACTCCTCCGTCTTTTAGGTTTAATGGTTCCTTGAAATAGTGTTGCCATCTTTCCATTATTTTCTTTGATGCTTTTAGTGCATTACCGTTTTCGTCATTTATTATTTCTGTTGGTTCATATTTGTCATCTTTGTTTCTCATGTTTTTAATTTTCTTGTAGAACCTCTTTTGCGCATTTTTATAATCTGCATTGAACATGTCTCCATATGCTTTCCATGACTTGATTTTGGTAGTTTTAATGACTTTCTTGGCATTTACATTCTATGTAATCTACGTGATTTTTACTTGTGGTCCATTTCTTATATTTGTTTCTTTTCTCGTGTGCCTTTTTTTCATATCTTCATTCCACCATGCTGTTATTTTTGGTTTATTTACACTGTTCTTCTTGTATCGGCATGCTTCTCCTGCTGCTTGTGTTATAACATCTTTGAATGGTTTCCATTCTTCTTCTGTTGTTGTAGTATCTACTGGTAATTTTACCAAATGTCCTGTGATTTTGTGTGTGTATTGCTCACGTAAGTGTCTACACATAAGTTTGATATGGCTCTTGTGTCTGTTAATTTCATTCTGTTGGTTCTTCTTGTTAATTAAAGCATATCTAACTTTTGCAGTCTAAATCATTTCACTTGTACCAGATGTATCCAAATATATAATACATGCATATTGTACAGACTGGCTGGATGGCATGACTGAGAGTGAAAACTGGGCTCTGCGTGCAAAAATAAGAACATCACCATCCCGGATAACCGCCATTGTGTTATTCGATTTTCACAACACTGATACAACCAAACTGAATTTGTGTCCGCAGTTGAATGGATCATACACGTAAGAGGTATTTATGTATTTGTCAAATTTAAAGTCAAATTGAACCACATAATATACACAGTATATTGTATACACAGAAGATGCAAGTTTCAAAGATGAAATGCTCAGTAATCACACCCACGATGTAAATTCTAATGAAATTCTTTTTTTTTCAAGATCACATTTAGTTAACTGCAGAAATTTGAGAGGAAGCCACGAGTAACATCGTTAATCTTAACGCATTGTGAAAGAACAAAACTTAAATATACACTAAAAAAACATCTGACAATACTGCATTCTACCAGTTCAGGCGTTGAAGGGAGGGGATTGAATAGCTGTGTGATAAAGGCCGCATGCTCTTGATGTCGCCTCGTCATGTATAGGGTGAGTTTTTTAATTTACACTCGGACAGAAATAACCCAGTACTTACCGGAAATCGAACTCTAGACCTCACTCGTGTGTACCGAAATTGCAATTGCAAATAAAATGCAATTATGTACCGAAAATTAAAGTCAGAGAAAGACAAAAGCTAGTACGCCCTCATACAGCCGAAATAGACTCCGAATAAAACAGGCGTGCATCAGCAAATAGAGGCTATATTTCCGTTAGTAAACAAATAACACACTATGGGACGCACACAATTTGTAGCGTATAAAGTGGTATATAAACTATTGTTCCTCTTAACACGTCCTGCACACTAAAATTGTATTGTCTATATATGTTATCCATGTTTACAAGAAGACCTGTCGGCCCTTTTATAACTAATACGGATATTATGTTATATGTTTGTTGTTACTGAGGATATTTCAATACCTGTACGGGATGTTTGTTGTTGTTGTAATAGTCCTTGTCTCGATAGGTCCGTTCTGGTGATTTTGTGTGCACGATTTGAAAGACTTGATGAAATCGCATCTTTTTTTGGAGATGCGGTTAGTCAAGTACGGAAGAACGCGTGTTCAATAGTTGCTAAACGATTTGGTGCCGTAAAACGAACTGGTTCAATTCCCGTTAGTCTCACGTCCTGTACACTATGGTGTGTCTATAAAAAATGTCATTTTACTCAGGAGACTGGTAAGCAAACATATCGTAATATCTTGTCCCCAAGAACCACAAATCAATGGAAGCGTTTCACAGTATGTAATCTCAAAACATTCAGTTCATATAATCTCGACATCAGGATAATAACATGCGCACGCTCATTGTTAATATTATTTAATCGTTTTTTTTAGAAAATCGCCTGACACTGCAATGCACTAGATATTGCATTCTTATTTAGAGACTTAATTGACTATAGTAATCTAACAATGAACACATATATTATATATTTGCCTACTTACGTTTAGAACGTAATTTTGTTTAGCGTCGACATATTTAATACAACAATTTTTGTTTTTATTGACGTGCCAGTGTGTTTTATATATCGTATACATTATACAATAATGGTACATACGAAATAACTATTATAAATATAACATTAAATTAGTGTAGTTAATATGTAGTCCACATTTGCTGTCAAGTTAAACTGTCTTGAGAAAGTATTAGATCCTAGAGGTTAATGATTATTCTTCGTATATACATTACGTTTTCTGCTAATCGCAATTATAGTTGAAAACTGGCATTACACTGTCCCACAAAATTACAGACATCACCATTTTGAAAGTCGACATGAATATATTGTAGATCTGAACAGTATATTGAACGTCCTTGCATCGTCTTCGACTGTACGGTATCGGTAGTGTAGTTATGTCGCGCATATCGTGTATATTAGGCACTCGCTCTATATAATAATATTAGTTCAGCACTACCCAGCATAGTAGACAAAATCAGTAGAAGGGTTATCTCACCATAGTAAATTGAATATTGGACATCATCAATACAGTAGAATACACAAAATGGCATCAGTAGCAGTGTTCATGTCATCAAGATGTAATATTGGTGCATGTTAACTAAGGAGTACGAGGAATATTGTGCACACACACTCATACGCTCTCACGCGGATGTGATACTGTAATGCACCAGCTTTTGTATTCCTATAGTGATACTTAATTCAAAATATTAATAAAGTAATCTATATTAATATATATATATATATATATATATATATATATCATCATCATCAAGTGCCGTCTCCGCAACGAAGGTTGGCTGCAACGTATCTCCAACATCTCCTGTCTCTTGTCTTGGTGGTGCACTCTGCTAGACTGTAACCTGTCCATCGTGTAATGTTACTCTCCCACTTGTATCTCTGCCTACCTCTTGCTCGCTTCCCTTTGACTTTACCCTCAAGTAAGGTCTTCAATAGGGTGTCATGTCTTTTAATGTGTCCAAAGTATTTTATTTGCCTGATCTTTATTTCTCTTAGTAGTTCTTTCCTCATATTAAGTGTTTTTAGCACCTCTTTATTTGTTTTCTTCTCTTTCCATGATGTTCTCCCTATTCTTCTATATACCCACATCTCAAATGCATCAATTTTGTCTTCTAATTGTTTATTTAGTGTCCATGTTTCTGAGCCATACAGTAATATGGAATAGATGTAGCATTTTATAATTCTCATTTTTAACTTGTTTGTAATTTGTTTAGATATTAATAATTTCCTCATGTCATTGAAGGTACTTTTAGCCATTCCTATTCTCCTTTTAACTTCTGTTTCACATCTGCCATCATTTGTGACTATGTGTCCAAGATATTGACACTGTTTTACTTGTTGTAGTTTCTCTCCCTGTATGTTTATGTTTACCTCCTGTTCTTCTGTGTTTTTGCTGATTATCATGGTTTTTGTTTTTTGAATGTTTATATCCAGTCCATATTTATTACTTGATTTATTGACTTGATCTATTAGTCTTTGTAGTTCATGTTCACTTTCTGCTAAAAGAACAGTGTCATCTGCATATCTAATGTTGTTTATTATTTTCCCATTGATCTTGAGTCCTGGTATTTCTTCTATATTTTTAAAGATATTCTCTGTGTAGATATTAAATAGGCTTGGTGATAAAATGCATCCTTGTCTTACCCCTCTTCTTATTTCTATGTACGGTGAGTAGCTGTTTTCACACCTTATTGATGCAGTTTGTTCCCAATATATATTTCTAATCAGCCTGATGTCTTTTCCATCTATGCCTATTTCTTGAAGACATTTGATTAATTTTTCATGTTGGACTCTGTCAAAGGCCTTGCTGTAGTCTATGAAGCAAATATAGATACTTTTTTGGACTTCTATATATTTATCTATCACTAGCCGGATACTCAGTATAGCTTCTCTGGTTCCTTTGTTTTTCCTAAAACCGAATTGTTCTTCACCGACCTCCATGTCTATCTTGTTCTTAATTCTTTCATGTATTATCTTGAGAAGTATTTTAGTTAGATGGCTCATTAGACTTATTGTTCTATATTCTGTACAGTCCACAGCCCTGGGCTTCTTAGGTAGTGGTATGAATATTGATGATGTTAGGTCTTTAGGTATATGTCCTGTTTCGTATATGTCATTGCAAATTTCTGTGATAGTATCTACACCAAATTCATTTAGAGTTTTTATTATGTCTGCTGTTATGTTGTCAGAGCCTGGAGCTTTTCCACATTTTATTGAATTTATTGCATGTTCTACTTCTGATTTCAGTATTGCTGGTCCATCATTGTTGTGTATTGTTGGTTTTTTGTTCCGTTGGTCGTCAAACAGTTCTTATATCAGTGCCGGATTTACCTATAAGCTATAGCTTAGGGCCTTACATTTTTGTGGACCCCAAATTTTTTTTTTCTTTCACTGTGTATATATTCTTAATCGTCAAAGGGTCCCATATCTCAAATAGCGTCGGGCCCCATATCTCAAATAGCTTAGGGGCCTTATATCGTCTAAATGCGGCTCTGATATATATATATATATATATATATATATATATATATATATATATACCTATAACTGTACCTTGATTTACAAGTGCACTCAAGACTAAAAACATTGTAATATTCAGTGCTCTGATACACAACCACACTTACACACTTATACATACTCATGCATACATAGACAAATGTGCGCAGCCTTCAAAAATTTTTTTCCGTGAAGTGTGACACACAAGAAACATATTTTTCATACTGTTTTCTTGATGAATGACAAATGATAAACATAATTGCTCGAAACGGTAACACCATTTCACTTATTATAATTTGCTTAAAAAAATAGTAATGTTAATATTTACAAAAATAACGTTGCCGAGAATACGGCATTAAAGCAGATTCATCATCATCAAGTGCCGTCTCTGCAACGAAGGTTGGCTGCAATGTATCTCCAACACCTCCTGTCTTTTATCTTGGTGGTGCACTCTTCTGTACTGTAACATGTCCATCGTGTTATGTTACTCTCCCACTTGTATAACTGCCTAGCTCCTGCTTGTTTCCCTTTGACTTTACCCTCAAGTAAGGTCTTCAATAATGTGCCATGTCTTTTAATGTGTCCAAAGTATTTTATTTGCCTGATCTTTATTTCTCTTAGTAGTTCCTTCTTCATATTAATTGTTTTTAGTATCTCTTTATTTATTTTCTTCACTTTCCATGATATTCTCCCTATTCTTCTATATACCCACATCTGAAAGTCATCAATTTTGTCTTCTAATTGTTTATTTAGTTTCCATGTTTCTGAGTCATATATTAATATGGAATGCATGCAGATGGAATAAAGCAGATTAGACAGATCTAAAGTAATACAACATAATCAAATAGTATACTACCTTTATGACATGAGATAAAATATGTATTAAATAATTCATATGTAGATTAGATCATGCACAGGCAACATTTAATACGGGGAAAATCGCCCACTGTTATATACCTCTATCAATATCTATATATACGTTATCTCTTAGGATTACATTAAAATATAATTACCATCTCAACATAGGTTTTTGTCAGAGATTTGATTTAGAAAAGCCAAAAAACACACTTAGAAATCGCTGATATAGTTGAAGCATCTGAGGAAGGACATTTCGCAGCTCTTAATCTTCTTGGGGAGTATGTAACCATATTAACAGATATACATAATGCAATATATACATCAACAACAATTATTTGCGGGAAAAAATGTACACGCAATGTTTGGGCAATCCGCGAAATAAAGAAACTGTGTAATGCCCTGGGATATCTAGAGAAGGTAAAGAAACACAATCCTATCGCAGCGTGGCAGTATATCAAATGAAATAAAGTTATGTGAAAGAGTATGAAGCAAGTCAAATATAACTGTGTTTCTGAACAATGTATGTCCATCCATAAGGAAATGAGACACAGTAACAACAAACCAGCGTTAGCCACTTTGAAAAGGTTAACACAACACAGATCAAGAACACCTAATACCTTTATTGAAAATTACAACATAAGTTTCTCAATGAAAAAAGAAGACATATTGAAATGGTGGACAGAATAGTGTAGATATATACATGACAAGTTGCTCCAAACTTTCAGGCATTCAATGGTATTTGTTTAATAACAATAAAGAATTTGGGAAATACATGAATATAGAGGGAGGAAGTGTCAACGACCCTAAGATCATTAAAAGAAATCATCAGTGCTAGATAATATTCAGTCATGACTATTAAAACATGATGGAGAGGAATAGATACTTGTCATGACAACCATCTGCAGAAAATATGGACTAGAAAAGCATGACATAGAAAATGGACATAATCGTCAGTGATACCAATTCCTAAGAAAGATAGCATCAAATTGTTCAATAATTACACAACTATTGGTCTAATCATCAATTCCAGCAAGGTGATGCTAAAGCTAATTCTGAACAGAATACGCGCTAAATCACGTTATGGTGTCGTAGGGAATGGTTAGATGGATAGCTGGTTGGTTTATGTAAAAAACAGATTACCATAGAACACATTTTTAACCATACAATATTGTTAGAAAAATGCTTTTACAATAGCAACGTAATCTCTATCATAAGTTCGTGGTTTTCACAAAGGCATTTGATCGTGTGTGGCACCATGGTCTGTGTAAGATACTGAAACAATATAACATCGACACCAAACATCACAGAAGTTACTGAAGCGCTGTATAACGATAATCGTGACACATACCCGATGACTTAATAAGGTTTATATTCATAGCCTTACTTAAGAAACAAGGGCCCACTGAATGTGAAAAACACCGTACAATCAGCCTCATGCGCCAAATAACCAAAATATTTCTCAGAATCATCATGAAGAGAGTGAGTAACAAAATAAAAACTTAAGTAAGTCTAGAACATTGTGACTTCGTAGACGACACATTTACCAACAATGATATATATATATATATTGAGAACACTGATAGAGAGGTCTATAGAGGTAAAACAGATATGTATCTCTGTTTAAAAGACTACACGACATCACTTGATAAAGTTACACATAGTGAATGAAGTTATACACATGCTAGAGAATGTGCACATTGACAATAATGATTTATGAATCACCAAGAACATGTATTGGCAAAAAACAGCATTAATACGAGTAGGAAATCAATTTGGCCTTTTTCAACAATTAAAACACGGAGTTTGACAGGGATGTGAACTTTCACCAGACCTGTTCTCTTCATACAGTAAAAACATAATGCGTGCAATAGTTTATATCTCAGAAATATCTCAGGGTTGGCAAACGTTTATGTCATCATTAATGGTTGTATACGTCATTGAAATTGTTAAGAAATATGTTGTTCGTGAATCACATGATGATGATGACCATTTGTTGCATCCACTTTTGAAATTCAATAGAGATATGTCCATGCCTTTGAGTTCGTAGATGGCTAATAAACACTATTCGAGCCGCAAATGTTAGTGAACAGACCGGGCAAGGAATGACCAATGTATACGGTTGTTAGTCTCCACGTATTTTTTTAGTTGATCTGCTGTTGAACTTGTGCATTTCACCACTTTTAACAAGATGATACTCCCTTTTTGACTGTTGAGCGCAATGCAGATCAATTTTGTGGACGTTTTTCGCATGTATTTTGGTCTATTTAAATTATTCCAGCGAGTTCTTTAACGAGTCAGTGTAACGCTTCATTTACCACCTACATAAATATCTTTTACCTTCTCCAGCTTACTATAGAGAAGTATCTGTGCAGTCAATGTACTTGCATACGTACCAGATTAGTGCATCGGAATAGTGCAAATGCTGGGGATACTAGATCTGCAACTTCTATTTCTCACATTTAATGTAACATTATTTTGTAAAACCACATGTCTCGTAAGTATGATATGAATTGTATTTCTATGTCTTCACAGGTGGCTCTAGATTATGAATTTTATTGCCATAACTACCAGTTATGATTTTAGTATCACTAACGCAGGAAAGTTCAACATGCTCGATGTTGTTTTCTATACTCTTGGTTCTGTATATTCATATCCTAAACTATACTGTGAAAACGATATATGAAAATGTCGCGAACATTCACAGATCATCATTATATTGTAATTGAAAATTCCATCTTTTATTTATGAGCCATTCTTTATTTTAACGATAAATTAAATTGTACACATGGGGCTTGCTGCTCATAAGGAAATAATTTAGTTAGCACAGTGACAAATGAACACGAGAAATGCAAACATATTGCAAATTTAGTTAAAGCGATTGTCAATTTTGAAAAGCCGTGTTTTAATTCGTAACTGGTGTACACACAAGGGGATGTGTATCAAATTAGCCGTTAATTTTAATTGTAGTACAATTAAGTAAGTACAAGACAATACAAGTAAGTATAATTTTTCAATTTTAATTGTAACCTATTGGATATTTTGTTGGTCACTTCTCAATGGAGTGACTTACTAATGATTTTTCGTTACTGTGATCTATGTTAATACTGATATAATTTAATAAAAACAAAAACAATTATGGCCAGATTGGTAATAGTAATTAGACATGTGATAGAGTACAGTTGTAATACATTGTATAATTTACTCAGACACAATATGCTCGACAATTTTGGACAGGCAAATGTTTCCAAAAGTGATCTGCACAACATTGATATGTCTGGTATAACTGATGCGGATATATTTATATTTACATGGACTGTCTACAGTGTAGCCGGTGAGATAATCGACTTGTTCGGCATCATGACAAACGTCATCAACATCATATGTTTTTCCAAGCAAGGATTCACAGATTCTATAAACGTCAGCCTCATGGGTAAGTACATAGCCTACGTAGTATACGAATGTACGACTTATGTATGTGTTATATCTTCGAATTTTACAGTAATGTGCCAAACCGTATCTTTGGTTTATATACCATTCTCTTAGTATAAATTTATAGTGATATAAATGATGATCCTTGAATTATAGAGGTTTTAGTCGACGACAACGATTGCCTTGGGCAGGCAAAGCCAACTGACTCCGGAGTCAATAAATGACCCTCGTAATGAGGTTCCACAAATATGATCTAAAGTCACGCTATTAGACTTTTCCCGCGATGTACATTTAGATGTCCGAACAAATTTACACAACGCCAACTATGGAAATCTCGAAAGGGAAATAGCAGCACTTTAGAAGAATCTTTTCCTCGCTAAGTTGACCTCACATGCATATGTTGTCGGGAACTCGGTTGTACACATCTATACACTTACAGCTTTGCATCTATACACTTACAGAACTGTTTCTGCCATATAGTGCCTACATGGTTTTCGGAACTAAATTGATATATATGTCATAAAAATAAATATAATTGGACAGAGAAAAAGATGTTTGAACATTTTGTTTGAAAATGATTGTGGACTGGATTAGATATCGTGAAATACTTGCTTCATTCAGAAACAAAGCAAATTATGTTATTTGTGCATACACTAGGACAATAAAGTTGCTTAGCAAAGGAATATATAACTGAATATAATTAATGTTGCAGTTATATATAATTGTATATGTCGCATATATAACAGAACGGATTAATAGTATGGTCCATTCATTTCTTTCGATACAGACAACAGTGTATGTTACAAGGTAATTACGCCACTAATTTGTTAGCACTACGTGATATCCTAATGAACAATGACAAGAAGTAATATTCTGTTTATGTGTACAGGTTTGTCAATCTCCGATCTCGGCAGCCTTACAACCTCCGTTATTCTGAACATTGGGTACACACCAGCAGTAAGTGCTTCAGACATGCCGTTTGATATGATGGAAGTTAATTATCTCATATTTGCAATGCCACATCTGACCTTTGCTCGAATATCAAGCTGGATCACAGCCATTATCACACTTGAGAGATGCTTGTGTGTGATAGCACCCTTGAAGGTTAGCTCATATAGTAACTCTGAATATGTGTTCATGCAAGATATATGCCAGGAACATAGTAATAGACTTTTACAAAGTACTCAACACATTATATTTTATTTAAACTGATGTATTATATGTACTGTATTCAAATGAGTATGTTGTTTGTTCGTCATAATCGATGATGTCAGACCTACTTTCATTATTCTGTTGGTAATCGTTATTTTCCTTCTGAGCCATACATTCTTGCGTAGTCTTCCAAATGTGACACAACATTTCGCTATTCTCATCTTTACATAATTGTGGTCCTTACAGCTTGTGATAGAGTGCGGTCCTAGTAGTTAAAATATTGACTGTTTTAAGTTCCTCTTAGATTATATATGTAGGTTTAACTGTGGTTGTTTTTTGGGTGTGGGTTGAAAAATCATCCTTGTTTATATATAAATTATTTAGAATAGGGTCTCAGAAATTATTATATATCGTTTCAATCTCCATTCTCAAAATTATAACACGCTGTTTATAACACTTTTCGGCGCTCCCCATTTGTCAACCACTTAACCAAAATTCTGCGAATCAGGGAGAACGCTGCTTAATTATATATATATATATATATATATATATATATATATATATATATATATATATATATATATATATATATATATATATATATATATATATATATATATACCACCCCCACCCTCTCTAAGAACTGGTTCAAAATAAATTGTGGGGAGAAAGGTTTACACAATTATTCATATTTTTTAGAATATGTTTTCTAATACGAACAATTAAATTCTATAAATCAAACATGAGATAATAATAAACCTTTTATTAAGATTTACGTTTTTTAAGACCCCCTACCTCAGAAATTTGTCAACAATTGTTAAATATTAGTCGAATTTCCATCGCCCAAATTGAGGGCGTAACTTATGAACAGCCACAATACGCCAGCCATGTTATTTGTATATTTGTATGTGTGTTGGCACAATTGTTTACTTGTTTGTTGATATATTCGTTTGTTTCTTTGTGTATTTGTTGGTAGGCATATTTTGTTTTTGGTAAAATTGTAACAACGTTGTTTCCTCAGTGCTGTTTATACACTGGCGAAACATGGACTGTGTTTAGACGATATATGTGAAAGCTCAATCACGTTCACAAAACATGTCCCAGACACGCTATAAGCATTGCAAGATACGATTTTGGATACAACTGCCCCCGACAAAGCTCGCATTCCTAGCATTGCCATCGGTATAATATAATCACATTATAATTGGGCAGGTCATGTTTTAGGTATGTCAGGCCATCACCTTCTACATATATTTCTCTATGATGAGGTGGAGACAGATATACATTCTCATGGAGGCCAAGCTATACCCTACAATAATTTTTTTTAAATAATTCATTGAAGCTTTGAAATCAATCATGATACATATGGTAAATATGGAGACTGCACGAAATAGAAAATTACACCGTTTACAAAAGGCTTTTCTAAAATCTTTTGAAACGAGAATAATTGCAGCTGCTCAACAGCAAAGAGTAAATGTACGGGTAGATCAAACACAATCTACGCTGATCCTCCCATGGTCGGCAAGCCCAATGATATAAGCTTCCAGGATAGGGTATATTAGCCACTTGCAACTTCTAGTCAAGGCCAAATCTCTAACTGAATTTCATAAAGTGGATGCAACAAATGGTCATCATCTCTTGTGATGGACGAAGATTAACGGTACCAAAGAGTATTACATTACAGACAAATACATGTTTACCGTATCTTCATAGCAGTATTACACTTTATTTAATCTAATCAAAGTTATTATATTTAAAGTACCAACACAAACAATTGCCACATCTAGAATTCACGGAATTCTTTTAAGAACTGTCTCCATTTTCGTTTACTGGTATGCAGAATGCACACATGAATAATATTTATCTAGCTATTGTCTTGTCTACGCTTATGATGTGAGTCATCGCAGGATTGAAAGGCGATCGGTGTACGGACGAGGGTGCGTCTTGTCGCTTGATATGATGT
Source organism: Meghimatium bilineatum (assembly GCA_034231615.1). Lineage (NCBI taxonomy): Eukaryota > Metazoa > Mollusca > Gastropoda > Stylommatophora > Philomycidae > Meghimatium > Meghimatium bilineatum. The sequence continues at coordinate 77,657,152 of CM067322.1, forward strand.
AATACTGTGTCGTGTAAGAATGTTGGTAACTCCTTCAATCGACATTCTTCTTTGCATTCCTCTGTATCTTGCTGTTTCCATTATCAAGTTGTATGATCTTTGCCGCTGGCCAATAAGGGGTCATTCTCATTAGGTGGCCGAACTATTTAAATCTCTGTTCTTCAATATATTTGACCACTGGTGTTGTTCCAATAGTTATTGTAATCTCCTCATTTCGCACATGATCTACTCATACGGTTGCCTCTGTGGGTCTTGTCAATGGCTCACTAGACAAAACACCCATGCAACAGAAAACCTTTGTAGATGATATGCCGTTATATTGGGCTTATTTTCGTATATAGAAGTTTTTTTTTCCTATGGTGATGTCCATCATAGAGGTACAGTGACTCATGACGTGACAATCCTTTTGAATTGAACATTTGGTTGCATGTCTGGATCAATAGAGAAGTTCGGCATAACCAGCAGTCAATTTGTGACGGGGAAACGGGGAATGAGCACAGTGAACCCTATCTTGGCTACAGTGGCTCGGGCAGTGCATATTTTGAAACCTACGTTTCTGGTGGTGTGATAGCTATTCCATGGCTCTGGCCCTGGGTAGACCGAATCCACAGACTTCCTAACAACGCAATTCCATTTAATGGCATTGGCTCACAGGGCATGAGCCCATGGACCGCTGGATCAGCAACGAACCAACCAACTGCACATGGTCTCTTCTTCCTCTGTTTGCTGCTTTTCGTAGACATCTCATTTCGCATGTAGCAATCGTTCTCTCTGGTTCTTTAGTAGAGTCCATGTCTGATATTGAAAACGTACTGTTGAAATGATTATTGAATTTATGATTTGCCTTTTTGTTAACATTGGGAAAGATGTGTGTTCCAAAAGTGGATAAGATCGGACTTTAAATAGCTGGAGTTTACAATTCATGTTTCGAGCTCTGTCAATTCTTAAATCGGTTGTGACAATGTTCCCTAGATATTTATATTCTTGGACCTGTTTAAGTGGTTGATTATTTATATTGATTGTAGTGTGTTTTCTACCTATATACATTACTTGCACATGGATACAATTATATCATATTAACATGTTCTAACTTCTGACTATGTGCTCTTTTTGTTCCAACAGGTCAAAAGCATTATTACGACGAAAAGAGTGGCTGGTGTAATCATCTCTATTTTCATTGTTTCCTTTTGTAGTCTTGCACCAATTTATACAGTCAATGAACTAGGCATTAAATTCTCTCCCTTAAGAAATAAAACCATTTTTGGTCTTGTTTACAATATTGATCGGGCAAACGTGGATAAGATTTCTTTTATTTTCAATAACTTTGCCATGTCTTTTCTTGCATTTACTGTTATTGTTATTAGCACTACAATACTGGTTGTAAAACTAGAGAGTACAAACAAATGGAGAAGTGAAACTGCAGATAAATCACAAGCTGAACTAGTAGGTAACCGGAACAAAAAGATTGTCAAAATGGTGATAATGATTTCTAGTTTGTTTATTGTTTGTTTTATTCCTCTTAGTATCGGAATGTTGGCTTTAGCGTTTGTACCTGAACTGTCTTTTAATGGTAGATACATAAAGGTTGGTATGATATTAGGAGGTATTGGCTTTGTCCTAGAATCAATCAATTCTTCGTGTAATATTTTTATTTATTATCATATGAGTAGCAAGTATAGAATTGTATGTGGTGAGATCTTACACAAAGTACATTGTGACAGTCATTGATGTTAATTGTATGTGCACTTCAAGTGAAATAAATTATACTAGTAATTATTATTTTCAGTAATTTGAAACAGTACGTGTGACATACAATTACGTCAAGGCAGTTTGTGTTTGTGAAGCAAGGCTGTAGTAATGAAACCTGAAACATATTACCAATAAAGAGATCATATTGTATGTGTTCATGGCTTGTTGTATTGAATAGTATACCTTGTGTTATAAATACGTTAAGAGCTGTGCCTATGCATGTGGCAGAATTCATTATTCAACATCAAAATTATACTAGTAATGAAAGGAAAGTTGATCTAACTAATTTTAGTGCGTTCAAACGAAAATTATATTACAAAATGTCCATTTGCTCCATATTTTTATAGATATATTGAACTTATGTTTCTTTTTAATTAAATGAAATATATATATATATATATATAGTAATGTAAAGTAACCCATAACATTTATTAATGCCGTAGGGATGTGAGATGTTAGCGATCTAACATTTCACAGGCTCTGCAAATGAGGGCGGTAGCCATCTCCTCTCCCTCGCACTATTTACTTCCCGGATTAATCCGGTACCCATTTAAGGCTGGGTCGACCTGGGAGCCGTTGCTATCTGAAAACATTTCCGCCTCAGCTGGGGAATGAACCCAGGACCACTCATATGCAAAGCCAGTGCGCTAACCACTGCGCTAATAGTATATATATATATATATATATATATATATATATATATATATATATACTATTGTAGACTGAATTATTCATTCTGACTAATACACATGTAACTATAATCATAGGAGGCAGTTCCTGGTATTAAATCACCTCTGTGTATACATATCTAGCCTCTGATTACATTTTGATATTAGTATTGCATTTTTTCTTCTCAAAAGTGTCTTTGTTAGAAATGCCTTATACATGTGTCTACAGTGCGAATAATTTATGTTATATGTGTGATGAAGTGACTTGCTAACACAAAGATGAAATATGTCTAGATTGGTTAACAAGTAAACTTGTATTTTCGCTGCAAGGTACAAATCAAATTAAGAAGTTGGAACCACGCATATGCTACACTACATGTACTTTTCTTTCTTTAATTACTGCGTGTTTTCCTGTTAAGGAGTGCAGGGAGGCTGTTACGGCTGTGGAAATAAAGGACGCTTTGCCAAATATGTGCACCTCCGAAAGATACAAATTCTTGTCCCAACCGCGGATTGAACCCGAGACCTCAGGAATCTGAGCGGGCGTTCTAGCCGTACAGCCACACGCTCCAATATTTTGTACTGCACATCACTGAGGTTAAACTTAAACTGAGGTTGTCTGACAAAATGCAAACTATGTCATTTAAAGTTTCAATGATTTGGAGAAAGCCCACTGATGATATCAACCAGGTACTTGTGAATGGTACCTCCAATTGGAAAAGGAATATCAAAGAATTTTTAAAAAATGGACTCTGCAATATACAAGCATTCCCTCTGCAATATGGTCGGTACCGCACGACGATGCCCTACTAGTTCCCACAATGCAATATTAATGTGTATTTGCTTCCGATGACGAAGAACATGATATTTCTTTAACGCGTTCTGGTTACTGTTGTACTGTGACAAAAAGCACCTCACCGATTGACTATAACAAGTAAGCAATGAAAGATTGAACAACTACTGAATAATGACAGTAGGAGCTCAAATGTGCGTTCTTGAAACACTGTATGTCAACTTTAAATATAGTGTTTGTTTGTTCTAAAACTGTGTGGAGAAATATCACTTAATTTAATTAGCAATAATACCTTTGGAAATGCTAAATTGTAATGAATAACTGTTCACCACGAGATTGAAGAAGTATAATTGAAATGTGTATTGTTGAAATTTACATTCGTTGTACATTTTGTTAACAGAGCCAATTGGGAAATTTCATTATGATATTAGAAATGAGCATGTCAAAGTCAATAAGAAATGATGTATTTAAAGTGTGGCAAAAATACTTAGAAAATGTGTTGACTAGTGTTATCGATGATCGTCTTGTTCTTCTTGTTTCTGCTGTATTAGTTAAGAAAATCTTGCCGGATGGCACGATGTAGTCCAGATGGCGGAATGAGTTTTATCGTGGTATACAGTTTTGTTTTACGTCGTCAGCGAAAATATAGCAGTTTTTGTAAACAATTGTATGAGCTGTTACATAACTATTGATGAGAGTGTGACAATTCTAAAGATATGCTATATTTTTTTTAAAGTTATATAATATACAAGAGCCAATACGAGAATGCTTATTGTAATAACTATTGTGTAGTATCATTATTACGCGTAACAGAGTAGAAAATGTTTTAAACGGGTGATATAGAAACGGCTGCCTACGGTAGCTCAATGCATACTTTTAAAGACACATTGTTGGTTCAGATCTGGTAGGTTTACGATATATGTGATATCCAATATCAGACAGCTCCACGGAGAAAAAAAAATATTTTTTATTGTATAGGGCACATGGCGTGATGAAAGTAGCAGCACTGTGACCTGCAATGCAGACGAGTAAGGATTTCTGGGGTGGGCTGACGTCCAACGATATAATTTAATGTGACTCATTAGTCATGCTAAATTTGTTTAACTTGAATGATACAGTTATTGCTGCGAATCTTTAAATCATAACATAACTTATGTCTTTCTCTGTATTACATTCTGCTAGTAGCGAATCTCTAAAACATGACACAGCGCATGTCACTCTCTCTATTGCATTCTGCTAACTAGTAGGAGTTTAATAACATGATTTTAAACATGCTAGTTTCTGATTGTCATTGTATTCTTAAATTGCCTTTTTGTCTGAGAATTCGCAATCATGTATGTGTCTCTTTAATGTGCATTTTTAATTAAATTAGCAATACACACACACACACATATATATGTATATATATATATATATATATATATATATATAGTAAAGTAAAGTAACCCATAACATTTATTAATGCCGTAGGGATGTGAGATGTTAGCGATCTCACATTTCACAGGCTCTGCAAATGAGGGCGGTAGCCATCTCCTCTCCCTCGCACTCTTTACTTCCCGGATTAATCCGGTACCCATTTAAGGCTGGGTCGACCTGGGAGCCGTTGCTATCTGAAAACATTTCCGCCTCAGCTGGGGAATGAACCCAGGACCACTCATATGCAAAGCCAGTGCGCTAACCACTGCGCTAATAGTATATATATATATATATATATATGCTATTGTAGACTGAATTATTCATTCTGACTAATACACATGTAACTAGAATCATAGGAGGCAGTTCCTGGTATTAAATCACCTCTGTGTATACATATCTAGCCTCTGATTACATTTTGATATTAGTATTGCATTTTTTCTTCTCAAAAGTGTCTTTGTTAGAAATGCCGTATACATGTGTCTACAGTGCGAATAATTTATGTTATATGTGTGATGAAGTGACTTGCTAACACAAAGATGAAATATGTCTAGATTGGTTAACAAGTAAACTTGTATTTTCGCTGCAAGGTACAAATCAAATTAAGAAGTTGGAACCACGCATATGCTACACTACATGTACTTTTCTTTCTTTAATTACTGCGTGTTTTCCTGTTAAGGAGAGCAGGGAGGCTGTTACGGCTGTGGAAATAAAGGACGCTTTGCCAAATATGTGCACCTCCGAAAGATACAAATTCTTGTCCCAACCGCGGATTGAACCCGAGACCTCAGGAATCTGAGCCGGGCGTTCTAGCCGTACAGCCACACGCTCCAATATTTTGTACTGCACATCACTGAGGTTAAACTTAAACTGAGGTTGTCTGACAAAATGCAAACTATGTCATTTAAAGTTTCAATGATTTGGAGAAAGCCCACTGATGATATCAACCAGGTACTTGTGAATGGTACCTCCAATTGGAAAAGGAATATCAAAGAATTTTTAAAAAAATGGACTCTGCAATATACAAGCATTCCCTCTGCAATATGGTCGGTACCGCACGACGATGCCCTACTAGTTCCCACAATGCAATATTAATGTGTATTTGCTTCCGATGACGAAGAACATGATATTTCTTTAACGCGTTCTGGTTACTGTTGTACTGTGACAAAAAGCACCTCACCGATTGACTATAACAAGTAAGCAATGAAAGATTGAACAACTACTGAATAATGACAGTAGGAGCTCAAATGTGCGTTCTTGAAACACTGTATGTCAACTTTAAATATAGTGTTTGTTTGTTCTAAAACTGTGTGGAGAAATATCACTTAATTTAATTAGCAATAATACCTTTGGAAATGCTAAATTGTAATGAATAACTGTTCACCACGAGATTGAAGAAGTATAATTGAAATGTGTATTGTTGAAATTTACATTCGTTGTACATTTTGTTAACAGAGCCAATTGGGAAATTTCATTATGATATTAGAAATGAGCATGTCAAAGTCAATAAGAAATGATGTATTTAAAGTGTGGCAAAAATACTTAGAAAATGTGTTGACTAGTGTTATCGATGATCGTCTTGTTCTTCTTGTTTCTGCTGTATTAGTTAAGAAAATCTTGCCGGATGGCACGATGTAGTCCAGATGGCGGAATGAGTTTTATCGTGGTATACAGTTTTGTTTTACGTCGTCAGCGAAAATATAGCAGTTTTTGTAAACAATTGTATGAGCTGTTACATAACTATTGATGAGAGTGTGACAATTCTAAAGATATGCTATATTTTTTTTAAAGTTATATAATATACAAGAGCCAATACGAGAATGCTTATTGTAATAACTATTGTGTAGTATCATTATTACGCGTAACAGAGTAGAAAATGTTTTAAACGGGTGATATAGAAACGGCTGCCTACGGTAGCTCAATGCATACTTTTAAAGACACATTGTTGGTTCAGATCTGGTAGGTTTACGATATATGTGATATCCAATATCAGACAGCTCCACGGAGAAAAAAAAATATTTTTTATTGTATAGGGCACATGGCGTGATGAAAGTAGCAGCACTGTGACCTGCAATGCAGACGAGTAAGGATTTCTGGGGTGGGCTGACGTCCAACGATATAATTTAATGTGACTCATTAGTCATGCTAAATTTGTTTAACTTGAATGATACAGTTATTGCTGCGAATCTTTAAATCATAACATAACTTATGTCTTTCTCTGTATTACATTCTGCTAGTAGCGAATCTCTAAAACATGACACAGCGCATGTCACTCTCTCTATTGCATTCTGCTAACTAGTAGGAGTTTAATAACATGATTTTAAACATGCTAGTTTCTGATTGTCATTGTATTCTTAAATTGCCTTTTTGTCTGAGAATTCGCAATCATGTATGTGTCTCTTTAATGTGCATTTTTAATTAAATTAGCAATACACACACACACACATATATATGTATATATATATATATATATATATATATATAGTAAAGTAAAGTAACCCATAACATTTATTAATGCCGTAGGGATGTGAGATGTTAGCGATCTCACATTTCACAGGCTCTGCAAATGAGGGCGGTAGCCATCTCCTCTCCCTCGCACTCTTTACTTCCCGGATTAATCCGGTACCCATTTAAGGCTGGGTCGACCTGGGAGCCGTTGCTATCTGAAAACATTTCCGCCTCAGCTGGGGAATGAACCCAGGACCACTCATATGCAAAGCCAGTGCGCTAACCACTGCGCTAATAGTATATATATATATATATATATATATGCTATTGTAGACTGAATTATTCATTCTGACTAATACACATGTAACTAGAATCATAGGAGGCAGTTCCTGGTATTAAATCACCTCTGTGTATACATATCTAGCCTCTGATTACATTTTGATATTAGTATTGCATTTTTTCTTCTCAAAAGTGTCTTTGTTAGAAATGCCGTATACATGTGTCTACAGTGCGAATAATTTATGTTATATGTGTGATGAAGTGACTTGCTAACACAAAGATGAAATATGTCTAGATTGGTTAACAAGTAAACTTGTATTTTCGCTGCAAGGTACAAATCAAATTAAGAAGTTGGAACCACGCATATGCTACACTACATGTACTTTTCTTTCTTTAATTACTGCGTGTTTTCCTGTTAAGGAGTGCAGGGAGGCTGTTACGGCTGTGGAAATAAAGGACGCTTTGCCAAATATGTGCACCTCCGAAAGATACAAATTCTTGTCCCAACCGCGGATTGAACCCGAGACCTCAGGAATCTGAGCCGGGCGTTCTAGCCGTACAGCCACACGCTCCAATATTTTGTACTGCACATCACTGAGGTTAAACTTAAACTGAGGTTGTCTGACAAAATGCAAACTATGTCATTTAAAGTTTCAATGATTTGGAGAAAGCCCACTGATGATATCAACCAGGTACTTGTGAATGGTACCTCCAATTGGAAAAGGAATATCAAAGAATTTTTAAAAAAATGGACTCTGCAATATACAAGCATTCCCTCTGCAATATGGTCGGTACCGCACGACGATGCCCTACTAGTTCCCACAATGCAATATTAATGTGTATTTGCTTCCGATGACGAAGAACATGATATTTCTTTAACGCGTTCTGGTTACTGTTGTACTGTGACAAAAAGCACCTCACCGATTGACTATAACAAGTAAGCAATGAAAGATTGAACAACTACTGAATAATGACAGTAGGAGCTCAAATGTGCGTTCTTGAAACACTGTATGTCAACTTTAAATATAGTGTTTGTTTGTTCTAAAACTGTGTGGAGAAATATCACTTAATTTAATTAGCAATAATACCTTTGGAAATGCTAAATTGTAATGAATAACTGTTCACCACGAGATTGAAGAAGTATAATTGAAATGTGTATTGTTGAAATTTACATTCGTTGTACATTTTGTTAACAGAGCCAATTGGGAAATTTCATTATGATATTAGAAATGAGCATGTCAAAGTCAATAAGAAATGATGTATTTAAAGTGTGGCAAAAATACTTAGAAAATGTGTTGACTAGTGTTATCGATGATCGTCTTGTTCTTCTTGTTTCTGCTGTATTAGTTAAGAAAATCTTGCCGGATGGCACGATGTAGTCCAGATGGCGGAATGAGTTTTATCGTGGTATACAGTTTTGTTTTACGTCGTCAGCGAAAATATAGCAGTTTTTGTAAACAATTGTATGAGCTGTTACATAACTATTGATGAGAGTGTGACAATTCTAAAGATATGCTATATTTTTTTTAAAGTTATATAATATACAAGAGCCAATACGAGAATGCTTATTGTAATAACTATTGTGTAGTATCATTATTACGCGTAACAGAGTAGAAAATGTTTTAAACGGGTGATATAGAAACGGCTGCCTACGGTAGCTCAATGCATACTTTTAAAGACACATTGTTGGTTCAGATCTGGTAGGTTTACGATATATGTGATATCCAATATCAGACAGCTCCACGGAGAAAAAAAAATATTTTTTATTGTATAGGGCACATGGCGTGATGAAAGTAGCAGCACTGTGACCTGCAATGCAGACGAGTAAGGATTTCTGGGGTGGGCTGACGTCCAACGATATAATTTAATGTGACTCATTAGTCATGCTAAATTTGTTTAACTTGAATGATACAGTTATTGCTGCGAATCTTTAAATCATAACATAACTTATGTCTTTCTCTGTATTACATTCTGCTAGTAGCGAATCTCTAAAACATGACACAGCGCATGTCACTCTCTCTATTGCATTCTGCTAACTAGTAGGAGTTTAATAACATGATTTTAAACATGCTAGTTTCTGATTGTCATTGTATTCTTAAATTGCCTTTTTGTCTGAGAATTCGCAATCATGTATGTGTCTCTTTAATGTGCATTTTTAATTAAATTAGCAATACACACACACACACATATATATGTATATATATATATATATATATATATATATAGTAAAGTAAAGTAACCCATAACATTTATTAATGCCGTAGGGATGTGAGATGTTAGCGATCTCACATTTCACAGGCTCTGCAAATGAGGGCGGTAGCCATCTCCTCTCCCTCGCACTCTTTACTTCCCGGATTAATCCGGTACCCATTTAAGGCTGGGTCGACCTGGGAGCCGTTGCTATCTGAAAACATTTCCGCCTCAGCTGGGGAATGAACCCAGGACCACTCATATGCAAAGCCAGTGCGCTAACCACTGCGCTAATAGTATATATATATATATATATATATGCTATTGTAGACTGAATTATTCATTCTGACTAATACACATGTAACTAGAATCATAGGAGGCAGTTCCTGGTATTAAATCACCTCTGTGTATACATATCTAGCCTCTGATTACATTTTGATATTAGTATTGCATTTTTTCTTCTCAAAAGTGTCTTTGTTAGAAATGCCGTATACATGTGTCTACAGTGCGAATAATTTATGTTATATGTGTGATGAAGTGACTTGCTAACACAAAGATGAAATATGTCTAGATTGGTTAACAAGTAAACTTGTATTTTCGCTGCAAGGTACAAATCAAATTAAGAAGTTGGAACCACGCATATGCTACACTACATGTACTTTTCTTTCTTTAATTACTGCGTGTTTTCCTGTTAAGGAGTGCAGGGAGGCTGTTACGGCTGTGGAAATAAAGGACGCTTTGCCAAATATGTGCACCTCCGAAAGATACAAATTCTTGTCCCAACCGCGGATTGAACCCGAGACCTCAGGAATCTGAGCCGGGCGTTCTAGCCGTACAGCCACACGCTCCAATATTTTGTACTGCACATCACTGAGGTTAAACTTAAACTGAGGTTGTCTGACAAAATGCAAACTATGTCATTTAAAGTTTCAATGATTTGGAGAAAGCCCACTGATGATATCAACCAGGTACTTGTGAATGGTACCTCCAATTGGAAAAGGAATATCAAAGAATTTTTAAAAAAATGGACTCTGCAATATACAAGCATTCCCTCTGCAATATGGTCGGTACCGCACGACGATGCCCTACTAGTTCCCACAATGCAATATTAATGTGTATTTGCTTCCGATGACGAAGAACATGATATTTCTTTAACGCGTTCTGGTTACTGTTGTACTGTGACAAAAAGCACCTCACCGATTGACTATAACAAGTAAGCAATGAAAGATTGAACAACTACTGAATAATGACAGTAGGAGCTCAAATGTGCGTTCTTGAAACACTGTATGTCAACTTTAAATATAGTGTTTGTTTGTTCTAAAACTGTGTGGAGAAATATCACTTAATTTAATTAGCAATAATACCTTTGGAAATGCTAAATTGTAATGAATAACTGTTCACCACGAGATTGAAGAAGTATAATTGAAATGTGTATTGTTGAAATTTACATTCGTTGTACATTTTGTTAACAGAGCCAATTGGGAAATTTCATTATGATATTAGAAATGAGCATGTCAAAGTCAATAAGAAATGATGTATTTAAAGTGTGGCAAAAATACTTAGAAAATGTGTTGACTAGTGTTATCGATGATCGTCTTGTTCTTCTTGTTTCTGCTGTATTAGTTAAGAAAATCTTGCCGGATGGCACGATGTAGTCCAGATGGCGGAATGAGTTTTATCGTGGTTTACAGTTTTGTTTTACGTCGTCAGCGAAAATATAGCAGTTTTTGTAAACAATTGTATGAGCTGTTACATAAATATTGATGAGAGTGTGACAATTCTAAAGATATGCTATATTTTTTTTAAAGTTATATAATATACAAGAGCCAATACGAGAATGCTTATTGTAATAACTATTGTGTAGTATCATTATTACGCGTAACAGAGTAGAAAATGTTTTAAACGGGTGATATAGAAACGGCTGCCTACGGTAGCTCAATGCATACTTTTAAAGACACATTGTTGGTTCAGATCTGGTAGGTTTACGATATATGTGATATCCAATATCAGACAGCTCCACGGAGAAAAAAAAATATTTTTTATTGTATAGGACACATGGCGTGATGAAAGTAGCAGCACTGTGACCTGCAATGCAGACGAGTAAGGATTTCTGGGGTGGGCTGACGTCTAACGATATAATTTAATGTGACTCATTAGTCATGCTAAATTTGTTTAACTTGAATGATACAGTTATTGCTGCGAATCTTTAAATCATAACATAACTTATGTCTTTCTCTGTATTACATTCTGCTAGTAGCGAATCTCTAAAACATGACACAGCGCATGTCACTCTCTCTATTGCATTCTGCTAACTAGTAGGAGTTTAATAACATGATTTTAAACATGCTAGTTTCTGATTGTCATTGTATTCTTAAATTGCCTTTTTGTCTGAGAATTCGCAATCAAGTATGTGTCTCTTTAATGTGCATTTTTAATTAAATTAGCAATACACACACACACACACATATATATATATATATATATATATATATATATATATATATATATATATATATATATATATACATATATATATAAATGTCAGCTACCTAATGAGAATGCGCCCATTATTGATAAACGACAAAAGCATACATCATGAAAACAGCAAGATACAAGGGAATACCAAGAAGAATGTGGATTGAAGGAGTTACGAACATTCTGACACGGTACAGAACTACACATTATATTTGGTCTGGTTGGTTTGTTTGATCCAGCGGTTAAAGTCTCATGCACTTTCACGCAATACTTCTATGTGATACATGCCTGTGTTTGTGAGCTTTTGTTGTTTTCCATATAATGTGTTCCATTTCTCTGGACATGGAGAGAGAAGCATTTTCCTGACGTCCAGAGCTGGCCATTACAAAAGGTGGGGGTCATCAGTTTCATAGGGATGCGTGAACAGTGGGCACTCTGGAGTGTGGTGTGGTTGTATTCTGCTCAGATGTTTGTTAAACTTTGTATGTTTTATGCTAAGTAGGAACATGATACACTGGTATTTACTTCCCAGTTGGTTAGTCTAGAGATTCCACATCTGTCTTGGAGAATGTTATCAGAAGTTAGCCGTTGTATGCTAAAGCAGAAATAATTTAACCACGATATAGTGATCTACGTGCATCGTTGTCTGATTATCTAAATGTACCAGTGAGCCTTTTCAGTAACTGTAACCGTTTAAGTGATTTATTTTTGACATGTTATGCATGCTTCTTGAGGGTTAGCTGCCGATCGAACGTTTGCACCAAGATAAGTGGGTGTTCTTTTCTTGGCAATGTATGTGTATCTAACCATAGACTCATATTTTCTTTGGCTATTTTATTACTTTTGGTAAAGATGACATAGATAGTTTCCTCACATTTCATCTTCCATGTATGACATTACACAATCAGTCTTCTTAAATCTTCATTTAGGCTTTTGGCAGCACTGTCAACATTATCATGGCTCTGCCATACATTTTCGATAAGTTGCCATGTTGTTCCGACAGGCCGACGTTGTGCGTGAACTAGTTACGGACATGGCGTGGGTGGGCGGAACAACAAAGGAAACTGTCGCAAGGGACAGAGGTGTGCCCTGATGTTGACGTCTTTTTCGGCAGCATTAGACACGATACACCATCGAGTCGAATGGCTGTTAGAACAGAGGACGGAGCAATTATGGGAATGCCCCATGTGCTGTGAGGACAACTTCTAATCAAGAATCAGCATCGATGGCTTTTTCAGGTTTCATATGTTTGGTTAGGTCATTAATGTAAATAAGAAATAGAGTGCAGCTCAATTCAGAACTATTTGGTAAGCTTTCTTCTAGGACTCCTTTAGATACAACTGCACCATTTATCTTTGTCTGGATTATTTTATCAATGAGGAATAACTATATACAGTTATGTAGCTTTCGAAACGTTGATTTCTGTGTTATTATGTGTGTTATTAAGTATTAGCAAAACTGTATTACCCTATTCATGGATCTACCTGTTTAGTATTGATATCTAGCGTTCCACTCATTCTCATCTCAATGATCTTCATCAATGGACCAATTCGCCATACTCGATCATATGCATGATGTGCATCAAAGAAGATATCTACAGTGTGTCTGTTTCCCTGGAATCCGGTATGAATTTTATGTGTTAATATGTACTGTTGGTCTGCTGTGCAACTACTTTTTCTGAAGCCTGTCTGTTCATGTTTGAGCTCTCAAGAAACCTGTAAAGTCGCACATTAACCATTTCTTCTGTCATTAGCCAATTTGCCAAGACATGATGTTAGTGATATGATGCGGTAGCATTTGGGTTAATCTGAAGATTATTTTACTTTTCAGGATAGGAAAGATGTGATAATTTCTCAATTTTTAGGCATCTTTCAATTTCTCCAAGAAATATGCATTATTTTAAGGATTACATGTTCCCGTAATTCGCCCATCTGTTTTAACATTTCAACATACATTTTGTCTGACAATGAGATGTTGAAGGCTATAGTTTTTTTCAGCCCTTGTTGGAGTTCCTCGTAATAAAGGTATCTTCAAATATGGATGAATTAGTAGTTTGGAGCTTTTTTGCTGCTTCCGTCTTGACAGCCTCGGACAGCTTCCCAACTCTGTTCACACTGGCAAAAAATGATTACATTGTTCTGCCTTTCCCTCGTTTTTGCTGATTGTTCTGCTTCCATCCATTACAGGTTTATCATTTGTTATTCTTCTTTTGCCAGAAATTATAATGTCAACATTGTGGACTACATTGCATCATTTTATAACGAATACAGATCATACCATACTCGGCATCCGTTATTATATCTTTATAATATAAATCAAATTGAATGCACAGTGTACAAGTTAATAGAAACATATTACAACAAAAATGGAAATCATTGTGTATTATGGACATTGCATTTATTTTCAATTATTATAGATTTGAATGACACAGCTGTTCCATTTCATTAACAATGTTTGTAAAAAAAAGCACGACCCACACTTCTTGTCAAACCACGACCACTTTCGTTGTAGCTGGAAATATATGACTGCATCACAATCGTTTCTGACAATGAGTGCCTGAAATAAATTTCAAGATTGCTGCATCCGTTATCATGCAGAAATATATTCATGTTGTTTTAGAGATATAAAACCTGGTAAAGAAAAATGACCAGTTACACCTGATTACTGTCATAAAGTCTTACCAATTAACATAATGTGTTATATTTACTTCTGTGACTGAATTAATCTTGTTTTTTCTCCTACTAAATAAGTGTTAAATCTGAGTACAAAACTGTGCTCCGATCACACCAAGATGACGATACATACAAAGTTATTCAGTTCCTAAAATACAAACCGTGCATTCTTCACACCAAATCCGTTTTACAGGTCATATGTATTAGAACAATTTTAGGCATGCATCCTGTATTATTACATTGATGTCAAAGTCGGAAATTGTTGACCTCATGTAGAACATGGCAGAAAAAACATTAAATCTGTGCAACGAAGTAAATATATGCACTAAAAGTAAGTAATCATCATATAGCGAGACCACACACAAATAACCTAATACAATGTTAGTGTATATTTTATGGTATTCAGACTAGGTGGGCAGCAATTAATCGCAGAAGAAGAGGACCAATCTAGAAAAAATAGTCAGAAATGCGAATGTAAACATCTTAGTGTAAACATATCTCAAACACTGTCACAGGTAATCTTGACAACATATGGCTAACATATACAAACAATTTATTGTCATACAACGATCTGATAAGTAACGAGAAAGGTCTCTTCCTAAATATCAAGAAAAAAGAAGTAATGGTTATTTCAAAGAAACAAAATAACACACATTGCAAGATCAAAGTGAATGATATAGTATTAAAACTGGTCCACCAATTTAAATGTTTAGGTACAATGATTACAGCAGATGGAAGAGGTTCAACATAAATAAGAATAGGACAGGCAAAAACAACATTCAGAAAAATGAAAAATATACTGTGTAATATGACCTTGTCATTAGAAGTGAGAGAGTTCTGCAGTGCTATATTATAACATATACCAATATATACATATATTATACCCATATACTAACATATGGGTGCGA
The DNA here is from genome assembly GCA_034231615.1 of Meghimatium bilineatum. Classification (NCBI taxonomy): domain Eukaryota; kingdom Metazoa; phylum Mollusca; class Gastropoda; order Stylommatophora; family Philomycidae; genus Meghimatium; species Meghimatium bilineatum. Next base: position 77,672,747 of record CM067322.1, read on the forward strand.
GTCTTGAACAATAAACAAACTGGAAAGTGGGAAATTAGAGGCAACAGAGATGTGGTTCTACAGAAGAATGCTGAGAATACCATGGACTGCCAGAAAAAAACTAATGTAGAGGTGTTGAAAGAGTCAAATGCGAAACGGATCTTAATCAAAATTATAAGAAAAAAAGACAATCTTCATTTATTGGCCACTTCATGAGACATGGAGATTTGGGGAACATAGTCACAACATGCACAATTGAAGGCAACAGAGACAGAGGGTGAGAACGTGAGAAAATATTAGACAGTTTGACAACCTGGCACGGCAGGGAAACAACAACGACCCTGATACATAATACTGTGGGCAGAGAGCTGTGAAGAGCCATGACCGTCTACGGCAGACGGTATGACACCTGATGATGATAATGACAACAATATGTCTTGTATACATTGGGAACTAATTATATATCATAGAGTTAAGATACCATGGTCAACTACTCATGCACAAACATAACTCAAATCGATCTATACTAATCAAGAATGGTACAACTAACAAAGTAATTGTAATTTCGTAAACAAAAGTGTACTGTTGTGTGATAATACGGCGAAAACGTTTGAGTATACTTGTTTTAAGACCATCATAGTATGGTACTAACAGTAACACCGCCATATCTGTGTAGATTTAACTAGCATTGATTAAATGCTTGGAACGTGCTACTAATTCCCAAAGTTGTTATTATAATGTTGTCTTCGTTCATTAAGACATGTTACGACAGCTGACAAATATTAGAGTTATACTATTGAGTGTAATCTAAAGCTATTATTGTATGGTGAGACACTACAATTACCTTGGATAACTTATTCGTTAGTTCAAACATAATTGACGGTTCTAATGCGAAGCTAGAGTTTTGACAGTGTTTATGAACGATATACTTATTTGTAAAATGATGGATCACAGTAATCAAAGAAGCCACAGGAACAAGCTTACAAACAGCACACTAGAAGGTCATCTCCAGAGAACTAAACCACCCCTGACGCCGCAAGGCAAACAAGGGCCACAGCGTATCGATATATTTATATTATGAAATTACATAATTATAATGAACAGTCATGATTGACATATGTGTTCCTGGTTATGCTGTAAATGTATATAATTAGTGATACATTTTATGTTAATGTGTTTCTCTGTCTGACGTACTAATATAACATCATCCCATTTGAAAGTGAAAAAAAGAAGAATAATGCAATGGTACATCTAGCAAACATATAAGACGTGTATAATATCGCAGCCGCGTTCAATCATCATCGTAAGACTCTATATATAGCGCACCTACGTCACGGAATTCCCGTGCGACATTCAATCAAAAGGATTGGTGTAACGTTTTTCAAGGAAGACAACATTTTTATCTACATTTGTTATTAATGCGCTAACACGTAAACTTCTAAATAGACTTGTGGTTAAAGTTATCTAAAATATATTTAGTAATTTTCTAGTATATTCAAAACATACATATAATTAGTTTTAAATGATGGATGGAGATGATCTAATCACAAAAGAGCATAAAAAAGGAAATGCACGAAACGTTACATGACCTTAGTCGACAAAGTTAAGTGTCACTCACTTGGATTCGTGCCGCAAATGTTGCAGAGCATAGACACATAATGGAAAGAGAGATGAAAATGATTGATCAAGAATCCCTTCAACAAAGACAAATACGACTTGCTAGGAATGCTGATTTGCTTCGATGTCGCGCTAAGCTAGACTTCAATGGAAAGAGAACATCGACAAGTTATGAATAAATAGTACCAACGTCAACACAGACAGCAATAAACTGGTGAGCAAACGAAGAGACGGCGAATTGCAGATGCCGAGGCTCACACATTGTCACAAATACGTAGAATCATGCTATTTCCAATTAAGCAGCAAATTTAGCTGTGCATCGTATTGCTGCACATAACTTTGAAATTTTCGATATTATATGTCAATAATTTAGTGGCGTTTAAATGTGTTTTTTTTCAGTTGACAAATTGTTGCCGAATGAGAAATAACATGCTCCAAAAGCAACAAGATAGTAATAGTAATAAGCTGGAATATCCAGACTTCTTACGGTTGATGCTTTCTAATAATCATCATCATCATCATCAGGTGCCATGCCGGGTGGCGAAGGCGGTCATGGCTCTCCACAGCTCTCTGTCCACAGTATTATGTATCAAAGTCGTGTTGTTTCCATGCCGTG
>CM067322.1:77675058-77756229 GCA_034231615.1 Meghimatium bilineatum
AACATGAGCTTCGTCTTTACATCTGAGCTTCTTCTTTAACGATCTGAAACCATTCTTTTCCACTTGTATTTTATTTTAAAATAAATGATATTAGGTTTGCCCGTTATGGATGTGTCTTCCGTATCATTTTATGCATGTATTGTTACATGTATATAAATATTATATGATAATCATTTATATGTGTTAATAGTGTTATCTATATATTTTTTCAACAGATTAAAACTCTGATTACCACACGACGGATATCTGCTGTTGTCATCTGTCTTTTCATTTTGTCTTTTTTAAGCAACGCGCCTGTGTACGTAGTAAACACACTGGGTATGAAATATTCTCCTTATAAAATCGAACAATATTTGGTCTTATCTACTTGAACGATCGTGAAAATGTTGAGCAGATGTCTTTTATCATAAATAACTTTTTCATGCCTTTCGCCGCATTTATTATTGTTTTAATATCTACTATCATTCTAGTTTTTAAATTGAACAGCAGTACTAAATGGCGAAATCAGTCTGCGAATACATTACAAGCGGAAAAGACTTCAAATCGTAACAAAAACTGTTGCAAAAATGGTTGTTGTGATTTCTACTTTGTTTATAGTTTGTTTTGTTCCAATCAGCGTCAGCATGTTTGCTCTTGCGTTTGTACCTGCACTATCATTTAACGGCGTATACGTAAAGATCGATTGGTGCTATTTGGTTTTGGGTTTGCACTCGAGTCCATCAATGCTTCTGTAAATATTTTATTTATTATCACATGAGCAGCAAATATAGAGCCGTGTTTGATGAGCTCTGGTGCAAAATGAACAACTCATTAACAATCTAATATTTTTTAACACGTGTTTGTATACAATGCACAGAGAAGATATGCTTTTATTTTTCATTTTTTTTAAAATGGAAAGCGATTTTCTGAATGAAGTAATAATACCAAATTAAATTATCATTACACATACTGTGTTTACCATCTTTTAAAATAATATATGTATTTTAATTTAGAATATACGGTCCACATAATGACAAAAGTATGAATACGTCATGTTTTGGGACAATAAAATATTTGATATAAACGTTGCATTGAATTTTACCATTGTGCAAACACAGTGTAATAAATTTGTGTGAAACACACAAAATATAAATGACTCGTTTCAATCAAATGTATGCTATCAAGTGTTATGTGGGAATTGAGTTGTTTATTGTTAATTTTTATTTTTTTTAGTGTGACGAAAGTCTGAAAGGAATGACGTATGTCTTATTCTTCTTCTTCTTTCGTTAACTTGAAACATGTCTATATCTGTAATTCTGTCTCCTTAATAAAAACTCACTGTCTTTTGTAGTTCATACAGTGTCCCCAAAGAGCTTTGATTCCAGTGTTGTTTCCTCTGGCCAATATGTCTGCCTCAGCGTTTCATGCTCAGAACACTCTTGAAGTATATGTTTGACACTCTGTGCTGCCTGTCCACATGTACACATGGCAGTGTTGCCAATCTTGAACTTTGTATACATGTGACTGCGGATTCGGTTGTGTCCTGTTCTAGACGTAGAATTATAACTTGTTCTAATCTGTTCATTATGTGATAGTCATCTTGTGTTGGTGTTTGTTGCTTTCATATTGACATGATCATCTGTTTTTTTCTGATGGTAGGTGATTGGTATATCTGGTTGGTCTTCGGCAGCACCTTCCTTAGCCAGTTGGTCTGCTTTTTCATTTCCTGGTATTCCACAGTGAGAGGGTATCCATTGCATGGTTACCCTATACTGGTACGACAATTCGCTAAGTAGTTTTTTTTTTAAAGTCTGTTAGTTTTCCTGACTGGAGAGCTTGAAGCATTGACCTTGCATCTGTCAGGAATACCACAGGCAGTAGGCCAGAGTTGGAGTTCAGCCATTCTTTACCTGCCACACTAATTGTCTGGATTTCTGAATCATAATTATTGCAGAATTTCCCTGTCGGTGTTCTGATTCTATCACTAGGCTTTAGTGGATATTATATATATATATATACACCTGCACCTCCATTCCTCACATCATTCTGTGCTGACCCATCTGTGTATACTCTGACCCATATATTTTGTGGATATTCCTCATCCAGGAAACTGAGTGTGACTGTCCTTCGATGCATACTGTTCTGTTCGTCCTCGCTTAGTATTCCTTTCACATGGGTCTGAATGTATATTGACATTCCATGCCTTTCACTCCACGGGGTTTGTTCTGGTACAGACCTTAAGGGGCTGTCAATTTCATGTAGGTCTGTAAGTTGTTTACTGAGTCGTTTAGCTTGATGGATAAAACTGCTTCTTTTCAGTCGCCCCATTGCTAGATTTTGAAATCTTTCCTTCATTGGATGACTTGGCATACTCTGAAACTTTTCTGCTTGAATTAGTACTTTTGTGTCTCTGCGTTCGCCAAGTGTCTTATTATAATGGTGACCCATGTGGTGTTGAAAGTCATGCGTAAGTTTGTGTTTAAATTGTATATTTGATGTATCATCATCATCAGGTTCCATGCCTGATGACATAGACGATAATAGATCTCCACAATTCTATGTCTCCAGTAGTATGAATTAAGATCGATGTTGTTTCCCTGCCGTGCCAGGTTGTCATAATTTCTAATATTTTCTCACGTTATCGCCCTCTGTCTCTGTTGACTACAATGTTGCCGGTTGTGAGTATGTTCTTCTGTTCTCCAAACCAAATTTGATGTATACATGTATATAGTTGTGTGGGTGGTGTACCAGTGGCTCTCCTTGTGGATATGTTCTTCATTTGTCTATGTGAAAAACGTAAATTATGTGTGTCTAGATGCAAACAGATGTAACATATGTCCTAACAACCAAGCACAACATATTTAATTAGTAATGGGTTCACATGTTCGTAGGGACTTCAACATGGATGTATAGTGAGACTGGTGTATGCAATTATATCTTACATCCATACAAAACCAGTGGAATATAGTCAGTACACAAAGATGTGGAATTAAAGAAACACAACTTGCAGAAGTAAAACGAAGAAAACTTGAACAGTTTTAAGCGTGTATGCTGAGAGGATTGTTTCTTCTTCTTCTTTCCTGCCTCTTTTACCCTTTACGGGTGATGAGGGAGACACAATTGTTCATGTTCTCGGTTGTTTGGCAGCTTCAGATAATATTATTTGGTGTTCGTGTAATGTCTCTTTGATGTTATCGATCCAGCGTACTCTATGTCTAACCACTAGCTCTTCTTTCTGCTTCTCCTCTCTTCGTATATACTTTATAAACTAATGAATCACACGGCATTCTGTCCAGATAACCAAACCATTGTATCTGTTGGTTTTTTTATGTATTGTAGAATTGATATGACACCCACTATTTCTCTTATGACATCGTTACTAATTATGTGTCTTCTGGTCACTCATGTGACTTTTCTCAGACATCATGTCTCTTGTAACCAGTTGTCTCTTATGTTTTGTTGTTAATGTCCATGTTTGACATTGGCAGCACAGGGTTGGAATGACGATACTTTGGATAACATGTTTTTTGTTGATATTGGTAGAATTGTGTTTTGTTAAGACGATTTGCTATAAAAAACGAGTTTCAGACATCATTTGAAGGTGCAAGCTGCAGAAGAGAAGAAGATTGTTTGTGTAGACAACAACAACGACTGAATCAGTCAACATTTTGCCAGATTTATAAAATTACTGAAAATAGAAATTATGGAGCACTGTGTAAGTGAGTGTGTGTGTGAAAATGTACGTCATGATGGTGTTAATATTTATGCATTGATGGGTGAGCTATTTGTAATACATTATATCATTGTCTTTTCAACATGGGATTTTGTTATTTATCTATACGGATTTCCGGTAGTGACGTCCGTTGATGGAGGGTTTTTCCTAATGAATTCTGGATCATTACATCGATCGTTGGATTAATCAACTAACACCGCAAATTCCAGACCGATTTGTGTAACAGAAGTTAGTTCATTCCGATTTTTTGCATTCAAATGAGTCAGGGGTATACCAAAAGAAACATTCAGGAGAGCAATACTTATATAAAGTAAAACAATCGATATGCATACCATTGAACAATTACAGAGAATAGCTTTGAATTGTAAATCGGATACGTTTTATTTTGCATAAATGATATTGATAATACAGTTGTACAACAATCTCACTTAGTATCGATTGTCATATAATACTAAATATCAACCCATAACTAAAGTCATCTGTGTTGTGATATTATGTGTTATACATTGAGAATGTCTCAAAAAATAATATAAGTGTATTTCCTGACCAGGTGTATTTGCAATGTTTTCCTCTTTGTTGATGTGATCTTCTTTTATTATTCTGTCCATGTATATGTTAAAAAGTAGGGGTGAAAGTACGCATCCTTGTCTTACTCCAGATCTTGTTTCAAAAGGTTCAGTCATTCCATCTATTGTTCTTCTTGAGCTTTGGTATTTTTGATATATCGCTTTTATATTATCGCTTCAAGCGATAATATCCAGAAATGTACGAGAAAATGCAATATATAAAGAAGACATCGCGATTAAAACCTGCTTTCTCTTGAACCATAGAGACAACGGCTTGACTACTACGCAAAGGATATTCTCATCGTTTTCAATCCAAAATTTCCTGAGCCCTTTGACGTCTTCGGCGCAACATGTTTCTTTTATGATTACTTTTTATTAGACATGGTGTCGCTTTCAAACTATCGTTTCAGCAAAGTCAGTCGATATTAAACATAAAATAAGATTAATATAAGCCTAAATTACTCGTCTAAATGATGATAATGATAAAATGATCACTTTAGCTGTAACAGGTGAATCTTAACAGTCAATTACACAGCACGTGTACCTCAATATTAGTAACCGAGATAAGATATGTGCTCGTATGTGGTTCGTTGTGTGAAGGAATGGGTGTGTTTGGAATGGGGTTATGGTGTAATGTTTAATTCAAGAATGATGGCATTCCAGAGTAGCATAATCAGGTCGTGTCATGCACGTAACATACATATTTTGGTTAACCTGTTCATCATTCTTCTATCAGAGATGTTACCCATTTGCGATGACGGACCATCTATTTCCCGCCACCTGGAAGTTCGCCAAAAATATAGATGTACTGGCCATGGTAATGCGTCTATTCCTTGTGTATGAGGTTCGTTTGAGAGAAAGAAAAAACATATGAACTAAAGACGAGACACGTAGTAACAATATTTGTTTTCAACGGTGATAAATTAGCTGTCTCTCCTTCTACTTTACCTAGCCGCCTCCAACGACATGCCTAGAGAGAAAACACTGGCCCTATTCTTTTCATCCTGTACTAGAAGTCCAGGTCCCAGTTGCATCATAGGCTTCATGTTATGCATAACATATTGAGGAGTGCATTTACCCCTATAACAACATAACACATCAACATATGCCGTGTAAAACTGAGCACATGAGCTAGTGTTTGGAGAGCATTGGCTTATATTCCTAACACAATAAAAACATATTATCTGAAACACGTCTCGAAATACTCCAGTATAGTGAAAATTTCGATCACATTTATTCTATACGTAATCTATAATACATTCTACAAAAAGACATGCATTTATACGGCTGTCCCCTTTATTATAAGCAACAGTAAATCGATTTATTTGTCATAAATACACAACAAAAATACAATGTCTATTCAAAACAAATAAATATATACTGTAAATAAAACTCACTTGATCAATTTAGAAGCACAACAACTCATAATTTACTTTTTCAGTTATGAAAAAAGGTTGTTCAACGTTTATTTATTCTTTGCATAATTATCATGACCTGCTCATCACAAATCCGTTCACACATCGTGATTGTAATTGTGCGACTTTGAAAACAACAATGCAAACATTCCGCCATGATGTTCTGTTTTAGTTTCCTTGTTTGGGTGTGAAGAAACTTAGTCATGTCTAATCGTTAATACTAACAATACATATTTTGTGTCCACATCTTATTCTCCAACGTCTACCGCCCCCTCCCCCCTACATTACAGTCATGGACATGATAAACATGTCTCAATGCATCCCTAAATCGCATATGTTTGTTAGTCTTTACCATTGTCAGGAGATGGCGTTGTTGACTTGCAAATAATTGCTTTCCCCACATATAAATAATTTTTGTCTGCACTATAAGTTCAACATCATGTGTTTTGTCGACTCACAAATGCGATCATGAATCAGCAAAACCTGTATTACTTCAGTATCTTTCAGGATCGTTGTTGACTTTTTCCGATCACGATGCAGATATAATATATTCTCACACTTAGTAATCATTAATCGCAATTGCCTATTATGTTGTTCCTTCCTTTTTTTAGAAAAAGCATGTGTTATAAATATCTGGCAGCAATCATATTGATTTATCATATTTTGTCTAAGATACGGCATATTCATCTCCAATAAAGACCTTTTAATTTAATTAGTTCAGCCTTCATTTGTAACGTTTTTAATTATTGTGTCGTTTCCGTTGGTCACTATTTATATGACTGGAGTCGCATTGGATATTGTATCATGTGATTACAAGTATATAAATAGTGACCAACAAGAACCACGAGAAAAATCAAGGAAATAAATTAATCTAGGCATGTAGGCCTAGTTAATTATATTGAAAGTTCGTAAAGTAAATACTGTCGATAGTTACGATGGGGGTGTTAGCAATGTTTGGAAATAATGGTGGATGTACAAACATCAATGGGGTTGCAAACTTTAATTCTTGAAAGATTTGAAAAGAGGGTCAATCATTGGCAAATGATTTGTTGATGTAATTTATGGAATGTCCTTTACAGTTTCTCAATATAATGAGATAGTTAAACGATCATCCTGCGAAACAAATGTACGAAATAAGTAGTTTAAATAGTAAAGTGATGGAGACCAAAAGATAGACAGAGATATACGCGGTAGTGCAACATCATGACATGGACAGGATATAACAGGGTATTGCTTCAACTATCACATTTGGTGTTCTGGTCTTCTATACCAAAGATTCATTCTAGCATCCGCCATTCATTCCAGATGTATATAATGTAACAACAACTTTGTTGTTATCACACAGGAAAAATATGTATTTACTTTACTGACTCTTACAACATGTCAGCAGGCGTGAAAAGGTAAAGGTGAACCTCAGTTGTAGAATGACATACATCATACACCTAGTAAATATCAGGTAGAAATTATCTTTTGGACCAATCACCAACAACAATGTTATTGTTTACCCTACGGACTATCTCTGTTACTAACATGTAGTGATTTGGGACAAATACCCCGATGTAATTACTCTACAACTATTATACAGCCCATATAAAGCGCAACGATATCTGAATTCTATCATATATCTTCTGTGACGAATAGTCCACAGTTCTCCAACACAAAGTTCTCACACGCTCTGTTAGTAATATCGGAATGTAGAGTTCATTCTAACGTTCTGCGTGGAGTCCAGTTGGTACCTACTTTCCTCTCTGCACGATGGATTTTCCTAATCTTTAAACTAATCGCTCTGAAAATTATGTCCCGCTCTGAAAACTATGTCCAAGTCTAGTTCTCAAACTAACCTAAACAACTACTTCCAAGGCTACGCGCCACTAACCTAACTCTAGGCATCAACAGTCACTCTAACTCAACTCTAGGACTCTTTATCTCCAAACCTGCTACTGAGCTAAGTCTGAATCGGATGTTTGTTCCCACACTCAACACACATCCTTCGTATCCTTTCAGAGTTCATGATATGCTCCAAGCCAGATTAAAAAATACGAAACGTCTCCCTTTAACCGGATTCTTTTTTTGAAAATTTGCGTTATTGATGGTGACTGTTTTGAAAATGTGATTATTTGTTGGTTGTTAGAGATATTTAAATAATATTTAAACATATACATAAAGAATTGGATTATGCATATATTGGTGTAATTTATGTACGTGTGTGTGTGATACCAGACGTATGAGAAAGTGGTAAAGACGTTTTTCACAAAAAAACATATATTTTATAACAAATAAAGATGAAAAAAAATAAGGAATAAATAATAACTTACCTTACATATCGAATTCCTTGGCAACACTGTAAACTAAATCACGCAAATCTGTTGTATTTATGTTCTTTCACTGCGAAATTATCAAAATATAGCGGGGGAATTGTATAAAACATGTAGATTTGCAGTAAAATAGTTCTTTGAGCTTAGGCCTAAAGTTATTTTTTCTGCCACTTCAACATATTCGATATCAAACGTACACGTCCCCAAACCAACACGGCATTCTGTATATTCACTGCTGTGAAACTAAATAACCTAATAATTCATGATTCAAGCCACGATTCAATGTTATTTTATTCGAAATACGATGAAATAAAGGTCTATAATACCGATCCACCATCATGGCATCGTACCAGTGTGCAGATGTGGTCAGATTAAGTGCTCTTAAACGTGTACGAATAGCTAGCCATTCTCAACAACGATCATTTCGGAAGTGGGGATGTACCGGCTTCGATTGCGCATTTCTACAGCTATGTGCACGGAATGTGGTACGTGTAAATCTCACGATATTCTCGTTGGATGAAGCGGGTCGCCAACGGCGCACGTCGCCATTTTGGTTTTTGGCGGCAGGGGTTGATATAGGCTTGGTTAAGGTTTTAATAGAGTGATTTTTAAATCTTCAGAATGACATTTTTTCTTGTAAACGGTGTGACCAAACGGGACAAAGAAGCACATCCCATATACACTAACCTGCCTTGACCGTATTACAAGGTTACCTCTATATTCTATATTGATAATGTGTACTTGCTACGAAAAACTGATTTCCAACAAGTAGATCTAGGAATAGGGTAACAAAGTTTTGCTAATACTTAATAACACACATAATAACACACACACTAATCGATCAAATGGCCTCTATCAAGACAAACAATTGAAACACAATTACAATGTTCGCTTTCTGTTATGTATTTTAATTTTGTTTCTAGTGTCTGTCTTGATAAATACATTTTGGTCGAAACGTCAATTTGTGTGTGCTATTATGTGTGTTATTAAGTATTAGAAAAACTGTATTACCCTATTCCTGGATTTACCTCTATATTTACAGCTTTCACCTGTGTCTGAGCACGCTAATAAATCACTGTGCCAGTCTAGTATACGATTTTTGCTGTCACAGGTTATTTTCATGCAGTGGCGTAGCGTGGGTCAATGGCGCCTGGGGCGGAATCATAATTTTCCGCTCTTGTGATATTAAAAAAAATATGTCAGTGATTGTGAAAGACTGGAGGCAAATAAATTTTCCGCCCTCCTGATGATGCCGCCCGGGGCGTCCAAACCTCCGCCCCCCCCTCGCTAAGCCACTGTTTCCATGACATCTTGTAAAGTTCCAGGACCGTCGCTGGAGAAACTGGTAACCAGATACTCTCAACCCAGCAACAGGAATATTGAAGAATTGCATAGTCATAAATACAGAGGTCATGTCTGGGCTGACACATTGATTTCCACTGCTGGTAAGAAAGAGTTTTCGAACTCTGCCGGTATGGCAACAGACTGCATTTCACAGCTGGACTATCTGACATGTAAAACAAACGTCCGACACCACTTTCGAATTTGACCTCATTCCTCCAAAAAATGTCCAGATCTTTTATTATCTGCGATGTTATCTGTGTTCTCGCCTTACTTCACCTGGAAACATATTCTCACTTAGTTAAATAAGCGTATAATTTAGCTTTTCCAGCCCGATACCTAATACTATTTCATCTCTCTTCGTAATATCAAATGTTTTGTTCTGAAGGCAAAATATTTCACTCCCAATCCTCTCTTAAGCACCTCCAGGGAATACCGCTATATCTCCATCTCGGACTAAATAATATTAAAACAGTGCATCATACAATACTACAATCAATGCATACATACAGTTCAGATGTGCATGATACACGTTCATACTTTGCATGAAACAACTATATTGAACAGGATTGCCATTCAACAAATCTGAGGACATAATAGTTACTGTAAGAAAATGTGTAAACCAAAAGACGTCCACTCTCCTGATAATTTTTCCTTGTCTTCACTTCCTTTTCAAAAAGGTGATTCTCTTCAGCTAGTCACTCACGATCAGTTCCGTCTTTCATGAATAGTCAAGCAAAATGAATTAAACATGTTACTGAAAACACTTACCTTGCCAATGAATAAAAATATATAAAAAAGTGTATATATATATATATATATATATATATATATATATATATATATAATATATATATATATATATATATATAACATACAATAAAACTAAACAGGACAATTCTCCACGTATCGGCTCCAATGGAACCTTTTTCAAGAGACAAACAACAATAAACACCACAATAATAAACAGAATAGATGACAGTCTGTCTAAAGCCACATCTCCAAAACATAAAACCTCGTCTCCATGACGTAGAAATGGAAACACATCTAATAAAAGAGAAAATGCGTGCATTCATTATAAACAAACTGAAAGTGGGAAATTAGAGGCAATATAAATGTGGTTGGGGTGTTTATAATGAAGGCAAGAATAATATAAGAAAAAGACCCCTTTTGTCACTTTATCAGGCAGGCAGGTTTTAAGAACATAACGTGTTCTTAAAACATGCCGTCTTTCATGACATGTACGTTAAAGTCCCATTAGATACGCCAATTCCCTGCTGCATTCTGGATCAATTCAACTTAAAATAAATGAAATATACTACACACATTAATATTGTTTTCATAGACTGAAGCACGCTCAGTATAAAAGTATATTGCATTCCGCAAAATCATTTAGTAAATCTGAATATGATCATAAGAAAACGCAGATGATTCTCTAACGCATCCGATGCAAGAGCGAGAGCAATTCTGAACATAACAAAAGCATATTGATACACACATTTCCAGAAGAAAGAATAATACTGGAGTTTTACTGTTCAAACTGTTTTTTGCTTATATGTGCCATGAACATTAAACTCATTACAGAGCAACTACATTAATATCGAACAAAAATGAATCGGAGTTGCCTAGTCCTGCTGGTACAGTTACCCCGTGCATCTGCATATCTATACTAACATCGCTCTGTGATAAATATTTAACATTGTTATATCGTGCCATTCTTCATTTTCTGACGTCTTAACTGTCTTTTCTAGTCCACATCTTGGCAATTCATTCGTAAATAATGTTAGAATATTGCATTATATGATGCTTTATCTATCGTTTTGTGCCCATTGCTGGCTATTTATGTTTTATAATTATTTTTCTCGAAAACATATTATTGACATCTTGTCAATAATAATTTTTTGCCCTTGTGATATTTAAAAAAAATATGTCAGTGATTGTGAAAGACTGGACGCAAATACATTTTGAGACCTCCCGATGATGCCGCCCGGGGCGTCCGAACCTCCGCCCCCCCCCCTCGCTACGCCACTGTTTCCATGACATCTTGTAAATTTCCAGGACCGTCGCTGGAGAAACAGGTAACTAGATACTCTCAACCCAGCAACAGGAATATTGAAGAATTGCATAGTCATACATATAGAGGTCATGTCTGGGCTGACACATTGATTTCCACTGCTGGTAAGAAAGAGTTTTCGAACTCTGCCGGTATGGCAACAGACTGCATTTCACAGCTGGTCCAACTGTCATTTAAAACAAACGTCCGACACCACTTTCGAATTTGAACTCATTAGTCCACAAAATGTCCAGATCTTTTATTATCTGCAATGTTATCTGTGTTCTCGCCTTACTTCACTTGGGAACAGATTCTCTCTCAGTTAAATAAGCGTATAATTAAGCTTTTCCAGCCCGATACCTAATACTATTTCATCTCTCTTCGTAATATCAAATTATTTGTTCTGGAGGCAAAATATTTCACTCCCAATCCTCTCTTAAGCACCTCCAGGGAATACCGTTATATCTCCATCTGGGACTAAATAATATTAAAACAGTGCATTATACAATACTACAATCAATGCATACATACAGTTCAGATGTACATGATACACGTTCATACTTTGCATAAAACAACTATATTGAACAGGATTGCCATTCAACAAATCTGAGGACATAATTGTTACTGTAAGAAAATGTGTAAACCAAAAGACGTCCACCCTCCTGATCATTTTTCCTTGTCTTCACTTCCTTTTCAAAAAGGTGATTCTCTTCAGCTAGTCACTCACGATCAGTTCCGTCTTTCATGAATAGTCAAGCAAAATGAATTAAACATGTTACTGAAAACACTTACCTTGCCAATGAATAAAAATATATAAAAAAGTGTGTATATATATATATATATATATATATATATATATATATATATATATAAAACATACAATAAACCTAAACTGGACAATTCTCCACGTATCGGCTCCAATGGAACCTTTTTCAAGAGACAAACAACAATAAACACCACAATAATAAACATAATAGATGACAGTCTGTCTAAAGCGACATCTCCAAAACATAAAACCACGTCTCCATGACGTAGAAATGGAAACACATCTAGTAAAAGAGAAAATGCGTGCATTCATTATAAACAAACTGGAAAGTGGGAAATTAGAGGCAATATAAATGTGGTTGGGGTGTTTATAATGAAGGCAAGAATAATATAAGAAAAAGACCCCTTTTGTCACTTTATCAGGCAGGCAGGTTTTAAGAACATAACGTGTTCTTAAAACATGCCGTCTTTCATGACATGTACGTTAAAGTCCCATTAGATACGCCAATTCCCTGCTGCATTCTGGATCAATTCAACTTAAAATAAATGAAATATACTACACACATTAATATTGTTTTCATAGACTGAAGCACGCTCAGTATAAAAGTATATTGCATTCCGCAAAATCATTTAGTAAATCTGAATATGATCATAAGAAAACGCAGATGATTCTCTAACGCATCCGATGCAAGAGCGAGAGCAATTCTGAACATAACAAAAGCATATTGATACACACATTTCCAGAAGAAAGAATAATACTGGAGTTTTACTGTTCAAACTGTTTTTTGCTTATATGTGCCATGAACATTAAACTCATTACAGAGCAACTACATTAATATCGAACAAAAATGAATCGGAGTTGCCTAGTCCTGCTGGTACAGTTACCCCGTGCATCTGCATATCTATACTAACATCGCTCTGTGATAAATATTTAACATTGTTATATCGTGCCATTCTTCATTTTCTGACGTCTTAACTGTCTTTTCTAGTCCACATCTTGGCAATTCATTCGTAAATAATGTTAGAATATTGCATTATATGATGCTTTATCTATCGTTTTGTGCCCATTGCTGGCTATTTATGTTTTATAATTATTTTTCTCGAAAACATATTATTGACATCTTGTCAATAATAATTTTTTGCCCTTGTGATATTTAAAAAAAATATGTCAGTGATTGTGAAAGACTGGACGCAAATACATTTTGAGACCTCCCGATGATGCCGCCCGGGGCGTCCGAACCTCCGCCCCCCCCTCGCTACGCCACTGTTTCCATGACATCTTGTAAATTTCCAGGACCGTCGCTGGAGAAACAGGTAACTAGATACTCTCAACCCAGCAACAGGAATATTGAAGAATTGCATAGTCATACATATAGAGGTCATGTCTGGGCTGACACATTGATTTCCACTGCTGGTAAGAAAGAGTTTTCGAACTCTGCCGGTATGGCAACAGACTGCATTTCACAGCTGGTCCAACTGTCATTTAAAACAAACGTCCGACACCACTTTCGAATTTGAACTCATTAGTCCACAAAATGTCCAGATCTTTTATTATCTGCAATGTTATCTGTGTTCTCGCCTTACTTCACTTGGGAACAGATTCTCTCTCAGTTAAATAAGCGTATAATTAAGCTTTTCCAGCCCGATACCTAATACTATTTCATCTCTCTTCGTAATATCAAATTATTTGTTCTGGAGGCAAAATATTTCACTCCCAATCCTCTCTTAAGCACCTCCAGGGAATACCGTTATATCTCCATCTGGGACTAAATAATATTAAAACAGTGCATTATACAATACTACAATCAATGCATACATACAGTTCAGATGTACATGATACACGTTCATACTTTGCATAAAACAACTATATTGAACAGGATTGCCATTCAACAAATCTGAGGACATAATTGTTACTGTAAGAAAATGTGTAAACCAAAAGACGTCCACCCTCCTGATCATTTTTCCTTGTCTTCACTTCCTTTTCAAAAAGGTGATTCTCTTCAGCTAGTCACTCACGATCAGTTCCGTCTTTCATGAATAGTCAAGCAAAATGAATTAAACATGTTACTGAAAACACTTACCTTGCCAATGAATAAAAATATATAAAAAAGTGTGTATATATATATATATATATATATATATATATATATATATATATATATATATATATATATATATATATATATATATATAAAACATACAATAAACCTAAACTGGACAATTCTCCACGTATCGGCTCCAATGGAACCTTTTTCAAGAGACAAACAACAATAAACACCACAATAATAAACATAATAGATGACAGTCTGTCTAAAGCGACATCTCCAAAACATAAAACCACGTCTCCATGACGTAGAAATGGAAACACATCTAGTAAAAGAGAAAATGCGTGCATTCATTATAAACAAACTGGAAAGTGGGAAATTAGAGGCAATATAAATGTGGTTGGGGTGTTTATAATGAAGGCAAGAATAATATAAGAAAAAGACCCCTTTTGTCACTTTATCAGGCAGGCAGGTTTTAAGAACATAACGTGTTCTTAAAACATGCCGTCTTTCATGACATGTACGTTAAAGTCCCATTAGATACGCCAATTCCCTGCTGCATTCTGGATCAATTCAACTTAAAATAAATGACATATACTACACACATTAATATTGTATTCATAGACTGAAGCACGCTCAGTATAAAAGTATATTGCATTCCGCAAAATCATTTAGTAAATCTGAATATGATCATAAGAAAACGCAGATGATTCTCTAACGCATCCGATGCAAGAGCGAGAGCAATTCTGAACATAACAAAAGCATATTGATACATACATTTCCAGAAGAAAGAATAATACTGGAGTTTTACTGTTCAAACTGTTTTTTGCTTATATGTGCCATGAAAATTAAACTCATTACAGAGCAACTACATTACTATCGAACAAAAATGAATCGGAGTTGCCTAGTCCTGCTGGTACAGTGACCCCGTGCATCTGCATATCTATACTAACATCGCTCTGTGATAAATATTTAACATTGTTATATCGTGCCATTCTTCATTTTCTGACGTCTTAACTGTCTTTTCTAGTCCACATCTTGGCAATGCATTCTTAAATAATGTTAGAATATTGCATTATATGATGATACTTTGAGACATTTAGCATTTTCGTCTAGTTTTCTTTTTAAACTTTTTCGTATGAGTACTTTTCACACAGTTCATGTTGCTTCCGAACATATGCTATACCGTTTTTGTGAAGAATATGAGATATGTAAAATACTAGTAAACAGCGTTCCCAGTAATGTCACCATTGTTCGCATGTGCGTTTTTACATGTTAACAAAATAGAAATAAGTGACTATTTACAATCATTTACCGTAACATTGTTAACATTTGTTAAAATATGTGTATAAATATGAGAAAACAATAACATCAATATTTTTAAGTATACATTTATAATTTACACACACTCATTTTCTTTTGACATTTATATTTTAATAAACTCAAGACTTAACGTTATAAACCAGCTGCTTATCAAATTGCATGTAGTATATCACATACACGTGTTAATTAATTACATTTGTCATTTAAATATCGAATTACAGGTTATTCTAAAATTTAGTGCACACGCTAAAGAGTCATGTTTGTTTGTATGTTTTTTTTTCTTCCGTTCGCTCCATTGTAACCATCACGGATATCCGTGCGATTTACGCCAGGAGCGTGATTACGTTGTGCCACCGTTATGGGCATTGTAGGCCTAGCACATCCGATTTCGGCATGCCTTGACAATTCGGGTGGGCTACCCTTAGTCTGTGACAGCCTCTATATCTGTCTCCAAGCACGTGTAGTGGCGACTCTTCGCCCAGACGATTTTTGCTCTTGTGTGACTCGCACGAGGTGTTCCACTGTCTATGAACTTGCCTCGTGTAATTGGACGTGCTGTGCCTGTGTCCATTGGGTTCTGAACCGTTTCTCATCCGTGAGCATGGTTCCTTAAGGGGAAGAACTCAACAGAGGAGTTGGACCCTGGCTCTTTCGCCCTCTTAGCCGAGGTGTCATTCACCGACATCGTGTACCCCTTGTCCAAGTTCGAGTCTCACACCCCGCGTTTGAGAGCAAGGCGTTCTCGAGCTGAGCGTCCTTGTCACAGTAGCACCTGAGCCCATCAGGTACTGAACCCTTTCTCTCTTCAAGTGCATTTCCGGTGTAGGAAAACCTGACAGTAGAGTTGGACCAGGGCTAAATCGTTGTCCCTTTTGTGCCTGATCCCATCGGGTACGGAACCCTTTCTCTCTGCAAGTGTACTTCCGGTATAGGAAACCTTGACAGTAGAGTTGGGCCAGGACTACCATCGTTGTCCCTTTCTTGCCTAAGCCCATCGGGTACAGAACCCTTTCTCTTCGCGAGCATATTTCCGGTTTAGGAAGGCTCGACATTAGAGTTGGATTAGGTCTTATTGCTTTACCAAACGCCAATGAATCGGTCTGGGTCTCTGCCTGTAAGGAACACAGGTAACTAGAAGCTCGACTCGAGCTTACGGAGCTTGTAGTTCCTCTTTCCTATGGGCTTTTCACTTTCTATTTGCAGTTCGTGCTGCCCTCTAGCGCTGTTCTGCCCTTTCATTGTTTCATTGTACTCGGTATGAAATCTATTTTTCTCTCGCCATGCATCTACCTTTACGTGCATTTTACATTGACCGCCCCTCCAATGTTCGGACAGTATGTCGACAGTGAAGTCAAATCTCTTTCCATCTGCTACAATCACATTCTCGGACACGATCCCCAAATGATTTGGCCAGAATCAGCTCGAGCTGCTGTATTTCTGTTTCCAGGGTGCACCGCGTGGAGGTACATTTGGGAACTTGGTTATCTGCTAACCCTGGGTCCGCCTAGATCAATGCGTTTCCTTTGCACCCCTAAAGAGTCATGAAGATTTGACATTCAAGTATTATATTGTCTTTGTTCTATCAGTCACTGGAATCAGGTCTTGAAGCTGTCACTGTCACATTATGGACCTGTACTGATCTTTTTTTAGTTGCTCAGGGTTGTTATATATAATGTTGTCAAATTTAGAATGTTTATTGGTGAAAGAGTATGAGTATGCCCTATATCTTTTGGAACATAGTAGGATATCAGGTAGTGCTCCACTGTCTCGCTTGTGTAATGTCAGAAAGATTGGTAATTGTGTGGGTCGATTTTTTTCCGATAGACAATATGACATTTTAATGATAACTTATGTGCCCATCTTTGTTTAATATGTACACTATATAAAATATAGTTCAATCATATGCATTCAGAGAGATATGTGTTGCGTGTGATGATTGCATTATGTTTTTGTAAAGATAGATATAAACATGTGTGTGTCAATGATATAGAGAATGGGTAAATCGTATAATTCGTCAGCAAATAAAATGAAAAGAAAGGGAGAAATCATTTAGTCATCAGTAGATTAACGAAAGGCACTAAAACGTAACATATATAATACATTAATACAAATATGGATTACACGTCATAAGAAAGCTAAATAAACAGGAGAACACGAATGATTAAAAGAAAGTATTTTAATTATCAAGATACACTTAATTTTTAAACCATTGACAGACAAATACAAAAAAAAACAAATATTAATTATAAAATTGTACTTGTATTCTGCATGAATGTATCACTCAGAAACGTGGATAATAAACACATACCTATAAATCATTATTGATGTCTATGAGAAGTATATATATATATATGTATATATATGTATTACATATATATATATGTATATATATGTATATGTATATATATAAAACGTTGAAAGGATAAATATTTGTGGATTAAGAAAAATAGCATAATACCTTATATGAGATATGAAGAAATGGAACAGTTCAATTATAGTCATATCATACACCAGAATAAAGATATTGCATATAAACGACTGCTTTCAAACACACACTACTATATACCGAAGTTAATCCAAATTCACGCGTTAAGCATGGCGTTGAATTTATAATAGACGCAGTGTCCTCTAAAGGACTACTGGATATCAAGGATGCGTCAGAAAGGATAACACTTTTTGTAATAGGGAAATATGTAAGTACAACCTATATTCAAATGTACACACCATCTCTTATGACAGCTTAAATGACACATTTAACACCGTAAATGGAGAAGAAAATGTATGTATCATGGGAGACGACAAGGCCCACTTAGGAAATGACAAGTACGGAATAGAGGAATGTCAACGATTTGGTGATAGAACGAACGGTACAAATGACAATGAATATATACTGTTAGAGAAATATAACTAATGTAAGTTATTCCTTACAAACACTTTATTCAGAAACAGCGAAACCCAGCCATACACGTGGTGCAATTAAAGCGACCATAATTGCAACAGTCAAACAGACTGACTACTAGAAAACAGAAATTACAGATGACTTCATACCAAATATATGTGTATACACAGACCGCAATGCAGTGATAGCATAATTTAAACTAAAAAAAAAGAAATAAGACCAACATGGGACACAACAAACCAGCTAAAACCAACATGCAAGTTAAGCTAAAATCCTCCTGGATACTAATATATGAGAACAATATAAATGCAGATTCTTAGAACAATTTGAAAAGTTACCAATAACTTCCAAATCTATTGAAGAAGAATGGAAAATATTCAAGAAAACCATTAAGCAAAAAGCGGGAGAAACATGTGGATACATGAAACATAACGGTAGAACACCCGACGTAACACCATGGAGGAACAAGGAAGTCATAGGGCATAAGAAACAATAAATCAAGAAATGGGCTGCAAGCAACGTCAAGAAGAGTATATCGAGTACATGTCAGCTAAATCAATTACAAAGCAAAACATTAAAAATTCTAAAACTTGGCAAGAAAATGGCGAATCATCAAGTACATATTGCAAATACGTACCAAAGAAGAATATGAGAAGCAGGAAAGATAAATATGAACCAATCGGAAAAAATGATGAATATTGAAAGTAAATCAATGACCAGAAACGATTCATGGAAAGTTAGCAACAGTACTTTAAAATATTGCTAAATCTGATTGATGTTGCGGACGACAACATACTAAACAATATAACGTAAGCGATAGGACCAACTATATTGCTATCAGAAATAGAAAATGCACACGAGCTCCATCAAACAATAACTTAGCATCCCATAATATACAAGATAAATAAAGCAAATCAGCGGCAGATGTAGGGATGCAATTAGTACATACGACGTTTAATATAATATGTAGCACCCAAGAAACACAAATAGCCTGGAACATGATGCATTAATATATATCTGGAAGAAAAAATGCAGCAAAACGGATTGCGAAAAATACAGATGTATTTCACTTCTCAGCCACGCTGGAAAAATGTTCAACAGAATTCTAAAAGAGAATTAAGAACATTCATAGAACCACAGCTTAGCAACACTGTGGCAACTGGCAGAAAAAAACAACTGAAAACAACAAAGAATATGTATATCGCGACGTCGCACAAGAAACTGTGGAAAATACTATCAAAATATGAGGTTCTACAACATCTAATCAACGTCTTGATTCATGACTAGAAACGAGCTTCACGTGGGGCATTCTCATAAGTGTTCCACTCTCGATTCCAGCTGCTATCTCAGTCTTTATAGTCTCACGAGTCCCGATCAAATGATAAAGTACCGTCATTTTTATTACGTGATCTTCGGGGCCTTTAAAAGTTTCCTTTTCCTTTCCCTCTAGATACTTCAATTTCTAACATTATCTGTATTCGTACTTTCTCAGCCTCTTTAAGATCATCTTCATCTAGAAATGAATGTATTGCTTCCATGATCAAGCCTGCTGTATCACCTTTCAGCATTGTGACCTCTAACACCGCATTGCCTGCCAATAAGTCGACTCTCTCATGTCTCTGACACCAGCATGACCATGGCAGTATATCATGTAATTCTCTGGACAATTGAGTTGTTCAATAAGAATCACCATTCTTCTCTCAGCATAAACGTTTCTATCTTGCGCAGCATACTTTGTAATCAACTTGTCTAGACGTAGTTGTTCAGGCATTCAATATACAATCAGTACGATTGTTATTCTATCAAACAGATATTCAAATAAAATAGAGTGCGACATGGATGTCTTCTATCTCTCTTATCATGCATTACATATATCCATTGTATATGTAAACTATTACCAACACTAATGAAGAAGAAACTATAAACATTCTTCTGAGCAAAATTAGTTTTTGCAGATGACCAAGCAATAATCTCAACAACATAGGAAAAACTACAACAAACAATAAATAGACTCCACACAATATGTACACAGAAAACAACGAGGTAAAGTCAATTGCAAAAAAAAACCCACAAAAACACGCACACACTAAAAGATACACTACTATTCTAATTGATGATCAACAACTTAAACAGTTGAAATACTTCACTTATCTTGAAAGCATCATATCTTCGAATGGGAAAAACACCATAGAAATATAACACAGATACAGCATAACATACCGGATCTTTAATATGGCTCATATTTAAAGAAAAAACACATATGTCAGCATGAACACCAAATATACACTATATACATCGATCATCATACAATCAATATGCTATCAATGTCAAACGTATACACTAACAACTGAATCCAAATGAAATCTTTTTTTACAACATAAATAACTAGTCAGCGTAGAATCCTAGTATAACAAGACACAGAATCAGGAACTAAAACATCAGAGGACTAACACACATACACACATACAAGGATAATCTGGATTACATCAGAAGACAATATATTAATTTTTTTTCGCATACTACCTGATTACAATGAGAAGTGCCCCACCAAAAAAAGTTTACTACACGTACACGATGGATACAAAGCATGCGCAGACCGTGAAAAGACGGATTACAGAAACAAATAAAAGCAGACAAGCATATAGAGGGGGATAGGTAAAGAAGAAATAGAAAAGAAGAAAGAGTTCCTTGATGTTGTTAACAATTATGACAGTGTATTTTGGAAGTAACTAAAATCAAGCAACACATACTGCGACGTAAACTACGTGTTGGTTAATCGTAAACACTCAATTTTCATGTGTTTATTTGATATATGGTATTTCAAAGTAATAATGATGTATTATAAATGTATTGTTTTTCATTTGTAACGTTTTCAAAGCTATACACATGCATTTTCCATTTCTCGTCAATAATTTTTTGATGTTTATTTGCACGCACCACAAATAATATTAAAACCGAATTTATTTTAAATTTCATATTTGTAATCCTTCTTACGCTCACGCAAAATATATCTTGTAAATGTAACAGGACAATGACCAACCTCAATATTCAGCAGTGTGTAGTCCAGAGAAGAGATGGTGGTCATTATAGAACTAATACGAATATTATATGTCATATATTTGTTGTTACTGAGGATACTTCAATACATGTACGGGATGTTTGTTGTTGTTGTGATAGTCCGTGTCTCGATTGGTCCGTCCTCAGTGACTTGAGTGAACGGTTTGAATGTCTTAAATAAATCGCATCTTTACTTGGAGATGCGGTTAGTCAAGTACTGAAACATTTCGTGTGAATTTCGAGTTGCTTAGTGATTAGGTGCCGCTGAACGGACTGGTTCAATTCCCGTTAGACTTAATAATTTTCTTGCTCGCGGAGCGAGTTATTATCAGCTCCAGAACAAGCTTCCAGGTCACGGTGCTCTTGAAAAATGTATAGATTCAGAACTGGACTGGGGATTCACGATATCGGTGAATGACACCTCGTCTAAGAGGGCGCACAGACCCGGGTCCTAATCTACCGTCGATGCTTTCCTATACCGGAATCATACTCGCGGAGAGACAGGTTCAGCAACTGATTAGCACAGGCACAATACATCTAATTGTCCAAGATGAGTTCACATGCAGGTTTTCATGGAACACCTCGTGCAAGAGATGCATAGCCGACCTAAGCGTAAATGTCTGACTACCATCTCCTCGGAGAATGTCACTCAGGGACATGTTGTGGCCTGAAAAGTTCAAGGGCACATGCAATGATAAACCGTCACGACATAGAACCGATACACATGCTCTGTCTGGCGACCAATATCCAGGTTATCAAAGGCTAGGGAAGCGCACTACCCGAATTAAAACCATGACGAAAACGGACATCGGATTGACAGGGCATGATATATTCTGGACCAACACCGCTTCCCGGAGGAAATCATACGAATTATCGTGGTAGTTATCAGGCAGCGAACGCACAAAAATAAGGGAAAATGTTTTTGATATACGAATATATGTATATATATAATCATATATCAATCATTTATTTTTACTAAATCCAGCCTTCATTATCAACGTCAAACTCTAACTCCTGTATGTTTCATTCAATTTTTGACGTCGTTTATTGATAAGCCCCATCTTCATTTTTGCCTTTTGTGATCATAGATATGCACACTACTTTGTGTGTATGTATAGTCTGTGTGTACCTATGTCATTAATGAATTGAGGTATTCACTTGATCTGATTTTACTCTCATTATTCCTTCATTTATGGCATTGCGATTCCCCAGTTACATTTCCAATTGTATATGTATACAGAATGCACATTTTAGATTTCACAGATATAATAAGTAACTAAACATGATTGCTTCTTGTGTTTTTCTTTGTGTTTTTTTTTCTAATACAGCGATCTGAAGATGTTGAATTCATCTCTCTGTATTTTCATTTCATTATGTGTGTTTATTTTCTTTATGTTCGTTACTCGATAAAGGTCCATGTTTGACCGTAACGTATAAAAAGTCTGTGTTCCTTTGCTCTTTGTTATTTATCTTTCACTTTAGTCTAATTTGTTGTTAGCTATTAGTTAAATCAATAACAATAGTAAGTTGATTTAGTAATCACTTCTTGGTTGTATCACTGAAGCAATCTCTACGTTGTAGGAAATATTCGCTGACAGTTTGGTTATTTATACGTCTTTGCAATGTGGAACAAATCTTACTTTGTGAACACATAAATTAATCACAATGTATGACTGCAATTGTGTTTTGTTAAACGAAATCTCACCAAGTAATATATGATTAATACCCATTAAACGAAATCTCTCTGTGGTGTGAATTGCTTAGAGAGATGTTTCTTACTAAGAGGGATAACCAGATACCTATATATTACTCTGTTCACGTTACTAATGAAGTGGGTCTAACACACCCTCACATTACTCCGCGACAACATGTGATTTTTAAACACCTGATGACATATACAAGCAGTATTGTTTAAAATATTTCAAACAAATAAAAACAATATTTATACATCATTTTTTTTAAAAGTTTTAAAAAAGAATTTCAAAAACACTATTATTGGGTACTTAACAATCGATTAATGCGTTCTGCTTCAACAACCAATCAGAAGCACTGGCCCACTTCATTTTTAGAGTGAGCAGAGTATAGATGAAATTGCATGGACTTTTCTTAAGAAGTAAACGTGACTATACAGCAAGGATTTGCAGAGTTTTCGGCCACACACGAGAGTCACATGAAATTGTTAGTACACGCGATCACTTTTTAACCCACACTACACCAGGTCCTTATGGCATCATTAAGGCACACACAAGCACCATGTTGCGAATGATTTCTGCCAGTGCATGTCTTCTACTAACGGTTATTCACTTAATGGTGTGTGACCTGATGAAGAACTGTTGAGACCATCCCACTTTCCTCACACTAAAAACTCCGTCAATAAATATGATATTTACTGTGCGTTTATTTAAACATTAAGTTGTCTTTGTTCCAATTATCACAGTTATTGATAAATATTTTTTAAAGTGTCTAAGAGTGTGTATTCATCAACAGGTCTATCCATCTCTGACCTAGGCTGCCTTGCCACGCTTCTGTTCACAAACATAATATTGTTAACACCAATAATCAGCTCGAACCTGCCCTTCAACCCCTACGATATTAATTATCTCGTTACCTTTATGCCACATTTAGCCTTTTCAAGGGTGACTAATTGGATCACAGCCATTATCACACTGGAGAGATGTATCTGCATTGTATCGCCTTTAAAGGTTAGATGATTACATTAGCTCGCTTTATTTTTAATGCACAGTTTCTTCAATTATATTAAATACTTTCAGATTATCAATGTAGCATGTAACGTAATCATATCTTTTGGTTATTGTTCGTGATATACATTTTCTATTCTACACGAAACATGCAACACGAAGCAATTAGATAATATGCACTTTACAACTCATTTAGAAATATAGGGTCCAATAATCTGCATCAACACTAACATAAAAATCCATTATCTCCCAGGGTTGTAGTCTGCCACTCTGGAAACATTAATATAAAGTTATCGCAATAACTCGTATGTTATCAGTTGCGAATGAAATATGCTTGTCTGGAGAGTCGTAATCTTGTTTTTAATATTTTCAATCCATGTTTTTTTCTTCATTGGTGTTGAATATTCAATATGTCATCTCTATGAGCATGACTTTCAGAATTGTATATGACCTATCATTACTGATTATTCAATACCTATGTTTCACTTATAGAAGAAATGGAGAATTAAAACACATATAGTTGTGAACTCTTTATAGTGGCCAGGTTAATCAACGATATGCTTTGATCTAACAAACAACAATATGTGATATCGGGAACATTAAATGTATTGCTATTCCATAACATATGTTCGATCCACAAAAATAATTATGTCTAAATACAATTAATAAATTCTAGGATATTATGTTGACACGAAATAAAACATCCATTGTGTATAATGGCCATGCTATTTTATAATTAGTGTTTATTCATTTGTACTAGGTATTGCAGAAAATTTCTTAAATCTTAAGTGTTAATTTTAGGATGCAATTTTCAATCTCTAGAACGTTAGTTATGAAATTGACAACGTTCTCTAGATATTGCACAAGAGTTCATACTGAGCAGCACAGACTGAAATTGTTCGGCCAATTGATGAAATTGAACATATATTTGCGAGAAGATAATATTTGATTGACATACAATAGTAACAGGGTCCGTTTCAGCGGCACCGAATCTCCTCGCAACGTAAATAAACAGGTTTTCCGCACCTGACCAAACACATCCCCCTAAAGAATGCGATATCGTCAAAACATTCAACCTATGTACTCAAGCCACTGATAAATGACCAATCGAGACAAAGACCACCATACAACAGCGAACACAATGATTGAAGTATCCTCAGCAACACAAACCTATACCATATATATATCCGTACCACAATGACCTGTCAGCTGTAAGAACTATTTTCTTTTATCATCATGCTTCTTACTTGAATTTATTTGTATAACTTTTAACCAACATTTTCCGCCGTGAAACAATTAATGTACTTGATTAACAAGTACTGGGTCATGAGCCCATGGACCGCTGGATCAGCAACCAATGAACCAAACCGTTAACAAGTACACTAATCATATTTGTGTACTCAACTCTGGAGGAAGTTGTGGCCATATTACATGAACTACGACATCCATTATCTGATTCCGTGAAAATCAGAGAATTAACTAAATTGAATATATATTTTAGTATATTTAATATTAATATATATTATATATATTATACACCCACAAACACACACATATATATATATATATTATACACCCACAAACACACACACACATATATATATATGTATATTAAGGGTCTATTTTCATAAAATTCAGCGGTTGTTCCCACACTGCAGGCTATGTCCTAGATACAAAACGGATAGCGAAATGGTAATTTTGTTAGAGATGTAGACATTCTTCTACAGTCGCAAGGACTGCTGTAGGAACCAACATTTTAGCACTGTACACTGAGAGACTCTCTTCTCCTCCCCCCGCCTACATAATCTGCTGAGTCATCCCACCCCCTTGACTCAATCATCCATAGATACATGCATAACTGGACACGAAACTCTGATCGGTAATCAGAGATCCTTAAAATAAGGGAAGTAATTTGCGAGGAAACACATGCTTACATATCGTTCCACTTCTAATTATGTATACTTTTATTTATGTAATAGTGTAATATATATGATGTTAATTATGGGGATAAATGACCGCGTTATGAAGGTAAAATGCATGTATTATGTAAGGAAACGAACTTTCGCTAAACATGCATAAAATACCTCATCCATAGGTACGCCATGAAATATAACACACTCAATTCCCCCCAACCCCCAATTTTCTGTCTTAATGATCCTCGGGGATAGGGTTCTCAGCGTGTTGTGTGAAAATCGATTTATTGTCTGCAGAAGTTGCGTTTTTAAATCTCCGATTCGCGAAAGTTGTAGGAAATTACACATACTATTAAAAAGTTGAATATGGACACGTGCATACATTTACCCATGCATACATGTTTGTTTAGGTTTTCGTGGCACTACTTAACATTATCCAAACAGATTATGGTATAATGTTATTCCTGCTTTCCAACAAACATATGCATATCATATTACTTATGTTTGCTGTGTTGTTTTTTTTCCGCAGGTAAAAAATATGATTACACAAAAGCGGATGGCCACCATCATAATATTTACTTTCTTCACTCTCTTCATCAGTGGAACACCAGTATATGCTGTTAATCGACTAGGCATGCGGTACTATCCACACTTGAATAAATCTATTATTGGTTTATTTTATATGAATGGTAAAGAAATTGTTGAGACAGTGTCCTTTAGCATTGATAACTTTTTCATTCCCTTCACGGCGTTTGTGATTGTAATCATCTGCACAGCCATTCTGGTATATAAGTTACGTAAAGTGTCTGAGTGGCGACAATCATTAATCCTTCAGGGAACATCGGATGTGTCCAGTCGTAATCAAAAAGTGGCAAAGATGGTTGTCATGATTTCTACCGTATTTATTTCCTGTTTTACACCACTTAGTATTGTGATACTTACGCTATCATTTATTCCAGAACTTTCTGTGTATGGAAAGCACTTGAATATAGGGATAGTTCTAGCATCAATAGGATTTATTCTTGAATCAATTAATTCATCATCAAATGTATTTATTTACTATCACATGAGCAGTAAATACAGACACACATTTAATAGTCTTTTTTTAAACTCAGAAGTGATAAAAGATTGAATAATAATTCCAGACATATATATATTAGGGGTTACGTGTTCTTTTCATAACGTTGGTGTCAACAACATTATGTTAGCCTCCCAGTTCTGTGCACGCTGTCCCGCTTCTGTTAGTGTCATATTTAGAGGAAAGAAGGAAATATATCTTAATTTGTCAATATTACAAGATTACGAGCATGCCGTTGAGACAATCAATTCAACCTGTGACCCCTGAGGAGTATTATATTTCATGCCCCACATAACAAGTGGGGTACAACAGACCAATATCACCAGGTTGTATTTCTTAGTAATGCTATGTTTGTCTTACAAGCAATTGAGATCGGTACACTGCCATACCAGAAGGAACCCATGCGGGAAGTGAGCATCCAAAGAAGGGTAATACTACAGAGGTTACCATCCCACTGTGGCATACCTGGAAATAAAGAGGAAGTTTCACTGGAAAAAAGATGGAGCAACGTAGGAACGAAAAGACGAAGTAATCACATTCCAAGAAAAGAGGACCCTCATCAAAGCCATCAGGGAAAAAGAACACCACACAAACAATTGCCACTATCTAGAAGGAGCAGAGAAGGTTATTATCGTCCGCCTCAGAACAGGACACAAAAAATTAAACAGCCATGTAAATAGACTACGACTTTCCCCATCACTGACCTTGTGGGCAGGCAGAACAGCACGACGAACATATCATGTAAGACGACAATACTTTAAACCAATTAAGGAAAGAACACTGACCCACACAGATGGATATCTACAGGATGATGTATGGGAACACTGAGTAGCTTTCAAATACAGGACTTGCTGTGTAGATATGTCAAAGTGTGAACGAGAAGAAGAAGACACGTGTAATGTTGTCATGCAGAGCCATGATACGTGACACTTAGCAAGTTGCGTACGATAAATGAGTTGTTGGTTGTTAGATATTGCTACTTTCTTTTGTAATACCACAGTTCAAGTTTCATTAATAAATTGACACGTCATATTAAAGCGCTGTTGTATGGTTAACACTGATGATTTGTGTTTGCTATGATTGTGTCATAAATGTTCTTTAGTCAGATTTTTTTAAAATCGTATTATTATCAGTCTTTCTTGTTTATATTTTGCAGTAAGTAGATACAATATTTATATATTTGGTGGCTATACTAAAATTTTGTTTGGTATATCTTGACCTGAATGTATGATTCTATCAAGCAAAATCATATATGCTGTATTTAGTATTATTGCATTTTGCAATATCAATCTGTTACGGAGTTTTTCCAAGAGCGTTCCAGGTAGAGGGTTCAAATCCAGCAGCAAGAAACTACGCACCATGACTGTTCAGAATGCAATCTTAGTTATCTGATTGTAGTTATATTGATTTAGAAAGTATACGATAAAAGATGCGTTTTTGCTCACCATGTCCTCAATAATACCTAATTCCGACGCGAACTAAAGCAGGTCTGTTCTAGCGTCAACTTCAGCCATAAGAATTATTACCATTTATTCTCGTGATTCCTACTCCAATTAATCAATGTCAACAAAAGGGTGTGAATATCAAGCAAACATGGTATTGTTACAAAACAGACCCAGTTATAGTTTGAGAATGAGCATTGAAGAATTAGTAATATCGGAATGTATAGTTCATTCTAACGTTCTGCGTGGAGTCCAGTTGGTACCTACTTTCCTCTCTGCACGATGGATTTTCCTAATCTTTAAACTAATCGCTCTGAAAATTATGTCCCGCTCTGAAAACTATGTCCAAGTCTAGTTCTCAAACTAACCTAAACAACTACTTCCAAGGCTACGCGCCACTAACCTAACTCTAGGCATCAACAGTGTGTGTGATACCAGACGTATAAGAAAGTGGTAAAGACGTTTTTCACCAAAAAACATATATTTTATAAAAAATAAAGATGAAAAAATAAGGAAAAAATAATAACTTGCCTTACATATCGAATTCCTTGGCAACACTGTAAACTAAATCACGCAAATCTGTTGTATTTATGTTCTTTCACTGCGAAATTATCAAAATATAGCCGGGGGAACTGTATAAAACATGTAGATTTGCAGTAAAATAGTTATTTTTTCTGCCACTTCAACATATTCGATATCAAACGTACAAGTCCCCAAACCAACACGGCATTCTGTATATTCACTGCTGTGAAACTACATAACCTAATAATTTATGATTCAAGCCACGATTCAATGTTATTTTATTCGAAATACGATGAAATAAAGGTCTATAATACCGATCCACCATCATGGCATCGTACCAGTGTGCAGATGTGGTCAGATTAATTGCTCTTAAACGTGTACGAATAGCTAGCCATTCTCAACAACGATCATTTCGGAAGTGGGGATGTACCGGCTTCGATTGCGCATGTCCCTAGCTATGTGCACGGACTGTGGTACGTGTAAATCTCACGATATTCTCGTTGGATGAAGCGGGTCGCCAACGGCGCACGTCGCCATTTTGTTTTTCGGCGGCCGGGGTTGATATAGGCTTGGTGAAGGTATTAATAGAGTGATTTTTAAATCTTCAGAATGACATTTTTTCTTGTAAACTGTGTGACCAAGCGGGACAAAGAAGCGCATCCCATATACACTAACCTACCTTGACCGTATTACAAGGTTACCTCTATATTTATAATGTGTACTTACTACGAAAAACTGAAATCCAACAACTAGATCTAGGAATAGGGTAACAAAGTTTTGCTAATACTTAATAACACACATAATAACACACACTAATCGACGTTTCGACCAAATGGCCTCTATAAAGACAAACAATTGAAACACAATTACAATGTTCGCTTTCTGTTATGTTTTTAATTTTGTTTCAAGTGTCTTTCTTGATAAATACCTTTTGGTCGGAAAGTCAATTTGTGCGTGTTATTATGTGTGTTATTAAGTATTAGAAAAACTGTATTAACCTATTCCTGGATTTACCTCTATATTTACAGCTTTAACCTGTGTCTGAGCACGTTAATAAATCACTGTGCCAGTCCAGTATAAGATTTTTGCTGTCACAGGTTATTTCCATGCAGTGGCGTAGTGTGGGTCAATGGCGCCCGGGGCGGAATCATAATTTTCCGCCCTTGTGATATTAAAAAAAATATGTCAGTGATTGTGAAAGACTGGACGAAAATAAATTTTCCGCACTCCCGATGATGCCGCCCGGGGCGTCCGAACCTCCGCCCCCCTCGCTACGCCACTGTTTCCATGACATCTTGTAAAGTTCCAGGACCGTCGCTAGAGAAACTGGTAACCAGATACTCTCAACCCGGCAACAGAGATATTGAAGAATTGCACAGTCTTAAATACAGAGGTCATGTCTGGGCTGACTGCTGGTAAGAAAGAGTTTTCGAACTCTGCCGGTATGGCAACAGACTGCATTTCACAGCTGGTCCAACTGTCATTTAAAACAAACGTCCGACACCACTTTCGAATTTGAACTCATTAGTCCACAAAATGTCCAGATCTTTTATTATCTGCAATGTTATCTGTGTTCTCGCCTTACTTCACTTGGGAACAGATTCTCTCTCAGTTAAATAAGCGTATAATTAAGCTTTTCCAGCCCGATACCTAATACTATTTCATCTCTCTTCGTAATATCAAATTATTTGTTCTGGAGGCAAAATATTTCACTCCCAATCCTCTCTTAAGCACCTCCAGGGAATACCGTTATATCTCCATCTGGGACTAAATAATATTAAAACAGTGCATTATACAATACTACAATCAATGCATACATACAGTTCAGATGTACATGATACACGTTCATACTTTGCATAAAACAACTATATTGAATAGGATTGTCATTCAACAAATCTGAGAACATAATTGTTACTGTAAGAAAATGTGTAAACCAAAAGACGTCCACCCTCCTGATCAGTTTTCCTTGTCTTCACTTCCTTTTCAAAAAGGTGATTCTCTTCAGCTAGTCACTCACGATCAGTTCCGTCTTTCATGAATAGTCAAGCAAAATGAATTAAACATGTTACTGAAAACACTTACCTTGCCAATGAATAAAAATATATAAAAAAGTGTATATATATATATAAAACATACAATAAAACTAAACAGGACAATTCTCCACGTATCGGCTCCAATGGAACCTTTTTCAAGAGACAAACAACAATAAACACCACAATAATAAACAGAATAGATGGCAGTCTGTCTAAAGCCACATCTCCAAAACATAAAACCACGTCTCCATGACGTAGGAATGGAAACACATCTAGTAAAAGAGAAAATGCGTGCATTCATTATAAACAAACTGGAAAGTGGGAAATTAGAGGCAATATAAATGTGGTTGGGGTGTTTATAATGAAGGCAAGAATAATATAAGAAAAAAAAACCCTTGTCACTTTATCAGGCAGGCAGGTTTTAAGAACATAACGTGTTCTTAAAACATGCCGTCTTTCATGTTATGTTATGTTATGTTCCTCCAGGGCCAAAGGCGGCGCATAGGGCAGAAACCATAGCCTTCCATCTCTGTCTTTGTGTTGCCAGGTCTTTCAATTGTTGCGTGTTGTTTAGGTTCATTGACATGCCTTCTCTATTAATGGTTCTTCGTAGAGTTTCTCTAGGTCTCCCTCTTCTTCTTATTCCAGTTGGCACCCAATATAGTGATTGCTGGAGAATTCTTAGGCTGTTCATTCTGAGAACATGGCCGATGTAAGTCCAACGCCTTTGTCTAATGAAGGAAGATATATATGTTTGTTTGCTTTCCTCTCTTATAGTAGTGTTAGATTTAAAGTCACTCCACTTAACGTTCAGAATGGTACGTAGGCATTTGTTTTCAAAGGAGTCGAGTCTTTTATCTGTGGCTTTTGTGGCTTTCCAACTTTCGCACCCATATGATAGAATAGGGATGATGTTGGAGTTAAACAACTGGAGTTTTGTGGTGTTTCTTAGTGTGTTTGACGTCCATATGTTGCGTAGTTTATTGAAAGCACCCGCTGCAAGGGCAATACGGTGTAAAATTTCTTTTGATGAGTCTCCATCCAATGCTAGATTGGTGCCTAAATATGTAAAATTGTTTCTTTTAATAATGGAACATTTTGAAATTCTATGTTGTCGTTGGATCTCGTAAAATCTAGTATAATCTTTCATGACATGTACGTTAAAGTCCCATTAGATACGCCAATTCCCTGTTGCATTCTGGATCAATTCAACTTAAAATAAATGACATATACTACACACATTAATATTGTATTCATAGACTGAAGCACGCTCAGTATAAAAGTATATTGCATTCCGCAAAATCATTTAGTAAATCTGAATATGATCATAAGAAAACGCAGATGATTCTCTAACGCATCCGATGCAAGAGCGAGAGCAATTCTGAACATAACAAAAGCATATTGATACACACATTTCCAGAAGAAAGAATAATACTGGAGTTTTACTGTTCAAACTGTTTTTTGCTTATATGTGCCATGAACATTAAACTCATTACAGAGCAACTACATTACTATCGAACAAAAATGAATCGGAGTTGCCTAGTCCTGCTGGTACAGTGACCCCGTGCATCTGCATATCTATACTAACATCGCTCTGTGATAAATATTTAACATTGTTATATCGTGCCATTCTTCATTTTCTGACGTCTTAACTGTCTTTTCTAGTCCACATCTTGGCAATGCATTCTTAAATAATGTTAGAATATTGCATTATATGATGCTTTATCTATCTTTTTGTGCCCATTGCTGGCTATTTATGTTTTATAATTATTTTTCTCGAAAACATATTATTGACATCACTGATCACTTCAGACCCCCACTGATAAAAATTATATGTTTAACTATATGCCAAGTCTACTTTGCATATCTTCAGATCACAAGTTGAATTATTGCCATAATCACATTCGAAATAATCATGTACATATAGGAGCGCCTTTAAAGATAACTTTATGAAATAGTGTGTTTAAATTTGTAACTATATTGTCATCTTTTTGATAAGCAATTT
The DNA here is from genome assembly GCA_034231615.1 of Meghimatium bilineatum. Taxonomy (NCBI): domain Eukaryota; kingdom Metazoa; phylum Mollusca; class Gastropoda; order Stylommatophora; family Philomycidae; genus Meghimatium; species Meghimatium bilineatum. The sequence continues at coordinate 77,708,242 of CM067322.1, forward strand.
TGAGATCGTCCGTAGCATATAATATAATGAGACCGCCTGATGCGAACAGTGAATTTAGTTTTAGAAGACACTGTCGTATCATCACAGGAATAACCACTGAAATATATGTAGAAAATGCATATGCAGAACAGGTGAGTGTTGGATTTTATTGACAATGTCTCTTTTAAAGATCACTACCACAAGCAGATGTAGTCCCAGTATGGAAGGTTAGTTGCAACGGATGACTAAAATATTTTGTCAATTGCATTTTGATGTACTCTTCTAGACTAGACTGCAAACTATTTCACTTCTTGCTGCTTACCTCTTACTCGCCGCCACTCAGCATTTTTATTCCCAGGAAACTGGATAGACAGTAGCGAAATAATTGGAGACGGACATCGTCAATTTATACAATATTATACTGCACATTTATAACTCACGATATGAAATAGATGTTTAAAATTAAGTTGCCTAACAAGTTTTGTTCATATCTAGTACTCTGATGGATGCTTGATTGTATCTGATCGTTTGAATGTTTTTATTATCTTCACTGATCTTGAGGGCAATAATCATATTTGCTTCCAAAATTATTTTATACAGAAAGATCGCATAGTTAGTTCACAAATACTGAAGAAATGAAGAGCATCCTTGATATTATCAAAATAGCTTCTGTGTAATCTTAAGAGAGTTATGCAAAGATAATGTGTGTGCGGAAAGCGGTTTATTGCCGCCAATATCGACAGATTTTCGAGTTTCAAATGATACTCTTAATGTATATACAATATAAAAACTGATTATATTTGTGTCTTTGAATATATTAAAATTTTAAAAAAAATATATTTGAGTTTGGACGTGTCCGCTGCAAAATATAATTACATACAATATATTATGAATCATTTCTGAAATATCGTATTCATGAAAGTGTGTAAACAGGTGATATTCACATTCAGGACGGAGTGGTTCTCGTTAACAGATTATTAAAAGAGTATTTAGTGTACAATTAAATATGACATGTAGTATTCACTGCACTGTGGCTTCCCTGAAATGTAAGATGTTCTTAGTAGTTATATACCATTAGTTGCAATATAATACTATATAATAATGAATTATACGATGCAGTAAACTACTGAGTTTATCATATGTGTATCACATATACAGACGACGCAATGCGAATTATGTGATAATGTAGACTGAATGTAATAATGCAGATATATGAGACGAATTCGATAATGAACTTTAAAATATATGCTTTTGCCATTGATTCCGTAAGAGATGTGTTTTTATCGAAACATTACGTAATTACAGTTAATAGAAGGGTCAGGTGAAGATGCATAGTTAAATAATAGTAACTTGTATTAAAGGTAATGAGACATGTGTACACATATAATAAGACACAGTAACGACATTATTGGTGCAGTAGAAATATTATATACTGAATTTTTACGGTCCTGATATCAATACAATAAGGTTATCGTCGTTGTACTTTTGATTAGTTAGTTTCAACAATTTACGTATTGTCTCATTGGAAATGCAAGAATATGCGGCTTTTCGACTAATATCACGCCGTGTAGTAGTAAATGAATGAACATCAATAATATTCTAGTATTAAAGGTGGAAACATATATAAATAATAAGGAGTACCCACTACGTGTACGCTAGTAATTATTAGTCTAGTTCAGACTATGTTGCTCAAAATTCGATTTGACGGTATATCCCATCACTATCTCCTGGTTAGTATGACTGGTACTCTGAAGAATGTGGAGATAACTCTGGAGTCTATTATGGATTTAGATGCAATATATGCGTTTTCTGGCCTGACATATCCCGCAGATGTTATAGGTTACCTATGTTCATATTCCTGTAATGTGTCGGTTTCTTGGGAATAATTGTCTTGATTCCACATATATTCATTATCACTGATGTAATATTGATTGCCTGATTCCTTTAATTAGAGACTAGATACGTTATAAATCGCTGTGTTGCTTTCATGAGGGCTATACTTTGAGACATTTAGCATTTTCGTCTAGTGTACCCTAGTAATTATTAGTCTAGTTCAGATTATGTTGCTCAACATTCGATTTGACGGTATATCCCATCACTTTCTCCTGGTTAGCATGACTGGTACTCTGAAGAATGTGGAGATACTCATTCGCTGTGTTGCTTTCAGGAGGGCTATACTTTGAGACATTTAGTATTTTCGTCTAGTTTTCTTTTTAAACTTTTTCGTTTGAGTACTTTTTACACAGTTCATGATTGCTTCCAAACATATGCTATACCGTTTTTGTGAAGAATATGAGATATGTACAATATTAGTAAATAGCGTTCTCAGTAATGTCACCATTGTTTACATGTGCGTTTTTACATTTTAACAAAATAGAAATAAGTGACTATTTACAATCATTTACTGTAACATTGTTAACAATTGTTAAAATATGTGTATAAATACGAGAAAACAATTACATCAATATTTTTAAGTATACATTTATAATTTACACACACTCATTTTCTTTGTGACATTTATATTTTAATAATAATCTCAAGGCTTAACGTAATAAACCTGCTGCTTTTCAAATTACATGTAGTATATCACATACACGTGTTAATTAATTACATTTGTCATTTAAATATCGAATTACAGGTTATTCTAAAAGTTAGTGCACACGATAAAGAGTCATGAAGATTTGACATTCAAGTATTATATTGTCTTTGATCCATCAGTCACTGGAATCAGGTCTTGAAGCTGTCACTGCCACATTATGGACCTGTACTGATCTTTTTTTAGTTGCTCAGGGTTGTTATATATAATGTTGTCAAATTTAGCATGTTTATTGGTGAAAGAGTATGAGTATGCCCTATATCATTTGGAACATAGTAGGATATCAGGTAGTGCTCCACTGTCTCGCTTGTGTAATGTCTGAAAGATTGGTAATTGTGTAGGTCGATTTTGTTCCGATAGACAATATGACATTTTAATGATAACTTATGTGTTCATCTTTGTTTAATATGTACACTATATAAAATATAGTCCAATCATATCCACTCAGAGAGATATGTGTTGCGTGTGATGATTGCATTATGTTTTTGTAAAGATAGATATAAACATGTGTGTGTCAAGGATATAGAGAATGGGTTATATCATATAATTCGTCAGCAAATAAAATGCAAAGAAAAGGAGATATCATTTAGTCATCAGTAGATTAACGAAACGCACTAAAACGTAACAAATATAATACATTAACACAATTATGGATTACACGTCATAAGAAAGCTAAATAAACATGAGAACACGAAAGATTAAAAGAAAGTATTTTAATTATCAAGATACACTTAAATTTTAAACCAGTGACAGACAAATAAAAAAACAAATTATAATTATAAACTTGTACATGTATTCTGCATGAATGTATCACTCAGAAACGTGGATAATAAACACATACCTATAAATCATTATTGATGTCTATGAGAAGTATATATATATATATGAATATTGAGACATGCACAGTAATTCCTAACTTCAGTTAAAAGAAAGGTTAATGTTAAAACCTAACTATTGATGTAAAACATAAATAAATAACAATAAAACAAAGAACAAGGACAAGTTTCCATGTATCGTTCCAATGGAGACATTTTTCAAGAAACATTTAATGGTCAAGACAATACAACCATAAAAATATTGAAAAATAAGCTGACCGGTACTTTGTTTTCCTCACCAAAAAACACTGTCCAGTCAAATATATCACCAAGAAAAGTGTAATATTTTGAACTGCGCAATGTCTTTGGTCAGGAAAGCAATGTCCCATTCAACTTAGTTTTCAATATTTTTATGTTTGTGATTTCGTATTTCTGGACATTTTTTGTTGTTTTTTTCAAGAAATATGTCCGGATTGAACCGATACGTGAATAATTAGCATTGTTCTTTGTTATTGTGATTTATTTATGTTTTGCATCAACAGTTAGGTTCTTCTCTTGATTCTTGATTAGAAAACTAGCCTCACAGCACGTGGGGCATTCCCATAAGTGCTCCGCCCTCTGTTTCAGCAGACATTCGACTCGATGGTAATTCGAATCCAATGCCTCCGAAACAGACGTCGACATCAGGGCACAACTGTCCTTGCGACAGTTTTCTTTGTTATTCCGCCCTCCCATGCTGTGCCTGTAACTAGTTCAAGCACAACTTCGGCATGTCGGAACAAAATGGTAACTGTTATCGAAGGTTACGACTACGGGATTGTATAAATGACGTGCCATGAAGCTTCTGTAAATAAGTTAACCTCAAAATAAAGGCATGCCATCTACTAAGGTTTTCTGGTGCATGGTTGGTTTGTCTAGTTAGCCATTTGTGAGACCCACAGACACAACCGCATGCGCGAACAGTTAGATATTCACAATATCATCTTTATGTTATGTTTGAGTTACATATTTATTCGTTTGGTTACTTCCATTGTGTCGGATATCATCCGATATTTTGGTTAGTTATATTTGAGACATATATGGAATGAAAATAAAATAAAGAGATGATGAAAAGAATGCGTATGAAGAAAAAACTATAGGATATGCCTAAGAATTAGTGTTCAGATATTAAAAGTCTTGACACCAGCTGAAGTCCTTACTTAGACGAAGAAAAATTGTTGGAGTCCCATTGCAGCTAATCTGCGATGCGGAGACATACCATGACTATGATGACACTGATTGTCCGTCATTTCGACATGCATTCTGAGCAGAGAATATCAATTCTATGTTAAACCAGTTATATTATGTTAATTGGCTACGGTGGTTTGCTGATGTATTGACTGTCTCATTCCATATGTCATAGCGACCCATATGCCATTCTGGCGTGGCAAATATAAGACTGGAAGGTTCTCACAGCCAAGATGTAAAACATGAAGCATCAAATTTCTGCTCTTTGAAATACGTTCTGATAATTTGAGAACAATTACAATTGAGAACAATTATAGACGCAGAAGAAACACTGGTATGTTATCGAAAATGTACGAAATAGTGAGGGACAACTGTAAACAGAATGTAATGCACAAGACTCACCATATTTACTCAATTTTGAATACAAGAATATATATGTCATAGACATATTAATTCATTCGTTAAACATTCCAGTCAGAAACACATGCTATCTTGACTGCTAGTAAAGTTAATCGTGTTCTTAATACGTTCAGCTATGAGATAATACAATATATCATAAATTAGTGTCAAAGGTTAACAAAAGCCAATGGAAACATGTATGGGCAGTGATAATATTCAGACACGTTAGCAATAACAATAGAAGTAAACTAGATTATTTTGTTATTTGTTAATTATCAACATTATGAAGGTCGTTGTTCTGGTATTCCGACCACCACGATTCGAATTCGCTATATGATGTTAGGTGCCACTAAGAAAGAATATGTTCTGAAAATGAAAGAACTAATTTTTCAGACAGGTGGTTTCAAAATGAGCGTTAACCAAAATTGGTGAGTGGTAAATCGATAACTATGGTGTGACTTAGAATATGATTATATGTACCGTATCTTGTATTTGAAAATGAATATTTGTATTACTTTATGAACATCACGCTGTTTCTTATTATGCTTCTAGTTAGACATATGCATTTTCTTTAGATTTTGAGACGATACACGATCAAGCTAAGGTATAAAACACTGTTTTCAGTTAATTATGGGATAATAAGTATATTATAACATACTATTTATTAAGTACAGACATTAACAACCACTAACAATATAAATTACTGCATGAAAACCCCCGGATGTAAGACATTATGCAATGGCTTTGTGCGACAAAATGCGACCTGATACATGTGTGTTGAATTGTGCGACCGTTTCATTAACTCATCGATGCTAATTCGACCAGTATATTCTTCATTAATTTTAGATTTTAAATAATGAATGAATCAAACATATCTGTGTATATAGTAGTTTCTGAAGAAACATTTGGGATAAGTGACCATATTCTACCAATTTTAAAATGGATTCTATATACCGGTTTGTGCCAAGGAATAAATATATTTGGTATACTGACCAATATCATCAACATAATCTGTTTTGGGAAGCAAGGTTTCAAGGATCCGGTCAACATCAGTTTGTTGGGTATTTACTTCTTCTTCATTTATTATTTTACTCATACACATATATCATCTTTTTCTCATAATTAGTATAATATAACTTTTATCTTAGGATTTGTAGAACAATCAACAGCAAATAAGCACAATTTTGGACATACTCAATACACATGAACTACACCATTGATGTGTTCAACATGGTAATATATAACTACTTCCTAGTGTGTCATCTTTCGCCCAAAAAGAAGTAATTTTTGAATCGAACATATAAGTACTCTTAAATATTTACTTAGAAATTGGAACTACCCGAATCGGTTATTTGTGGATATTATATATATGAACTTTAACTAACATGTGAATGTTTCTCAAGAGATCTCATTTTACCCAGAATATTAACAATCTCATAAACATACACATAATTTCAGAGAAAGTTTCCATTTCAGAGGGAACATGTGTGTCCATGTAGAGGCCATGGTCCATCATTTTGTATGATAACATGAAAACATATAACTTCATGTTGCTGTCAGTAATTGGTTCTTCTGATAAGTCGGGCCATTTTATCAACTGTATTACTTTTATTACATTTACAATAATGTTGGGTAGCGATGTGCAAGTGCTGTGTATTCCGTACTCTAATTGCAGTGAATACATTCTATACATAGGATGTTTTATATAAGGTAGAATATTGGGTATTTTTTTTATATCCGACAAATACATTTAGGTATGTTGAGTTCACTGATAATTGTTGCGAATAATCTCGCGCAAATGTAAGTAAAGTTTGGTGTGTCCGTGTTTTCTTAATGAAATATGTTATTTATTTTCTGAATGGGATAGGATAGACCCAGTGTAACCATTTGGAGACGCTGAATCAATATTGTGACAGGTCTAGCAGTGTAGAAATAAAACGCTCATAGGAAAAATAGAGACTTCTGAGACGACGACATTCAAGCGTAAATAAACCACAAACGTTGAAAGGATAAATACATGTGGATTAAGAAAAATAGCATAACACCTTATATGAGATATGAAGAAATGGAACAGTTCAATTATAGTCATATCATACACCAGAATAAAGACATTGCATATAAACAACTGCCTTCAAACACACACTACTATATACCGAAGTTAATCCAAATGCACGCGTTAAGCATGGCGTTGCATTTATAATAGACGCAGTGTCCTCTAAAGGACTACTGGATATCAAGGATGCGTCAGAAAGGATAACACTTTTTGTAATAGGGAAATATGTAAGTACAACCTATATTCGAATGTACACACCATGTCAGGCTTGAAAAATTAGAGTTGAGTATGAAGAAGTCGTATGAGAACTTAAATTACACATTTAACACCGTACATGGAGAAGAAAATGTATGTATCATGGGAGACGTCAAGGCCCACTTAGGAAATGACAAGTACGGAATAGAGGAATGTCTACGATTTGGTGATAGAACGAACGGTAAATATGACAATGAATATGTACTGTTAGAGACATATAACTAATGTAAGTTATTCCTTACAAACACTTTATTCAGAAACAGCGAAACCCAGCCATACACGTGGTGCAATTAAAGCGACCATAATTGCAACAGTCTAACAGACTGACTACTAGCAAACAGAAATTACAGATGACTTCATACCAAATATATGTGTATACACAGACCCCAATGCAGTGATAGCATAAGTTAAACTAAAAAAAAAAGAAATAAGAACAACATGGGACACAACAAACCAGCTAAAACCAACATGCAAGTTAAGTTAAAATGCTCCTGGATACTAATATATGAGAACAATATAAATGCAGATTCTTAGAACAATTTAAAAAGTTACCAATAACTACCACATCTATTGAAGAAGAATGTAAAATATTCAAGAATACCAAAAAGCGTGAGAAACCTGTGGATATATGAAAAATAACGGTAGAACACCCCACGTAACACCATGGAGGAACAAGGAAGTCATAGGGAATAAGAAACAATAATTCAAGAAATGGGCTGCAAGCAATGTTCAAGAAGATTATATCGAGTACATGTCAGCTAAATCAGTTACAAAGCAAAGCATTAAAAATTCTAAAACTTGGCAAGAAAATGGCGAATCATCAAGTACATATTGCAAATACGTACCAAAGAAGAATATGAGAAGCAGGAAAGATAAATACGAACCAATCGGAAAAAAATGATGAATATTGAAAGTAAATCAATGACCAGAAACGATTCATGGAAAGTTATCAACAATACTTTAAAATATTGCTAAATCTGATTGATGGAGCGGACGACAACATACTAAACAATATAACGTAAGCGATAGGATCAACTATATTGATATCAGAAATAGATAATGCACACGGGCACTATTAAACAATAACTTAGCCTCCCATAATATACAAGATAAATAAAGCAAATCAGCGGCAGATGTAGGGATGCAATTAGTACATACGAGTTTAACATAATATGTAGCACCCAAGAAACACAAGTAGCCTGTAACATGATGCATTAATATATCATCATCATCATCAGGTGCCATGCCGGGTGGCGTAGGCGGTCATGGCTCTCCACAGCTCTCTGTCCACAGTATTATGTATCAAAGTCGTTGTTGTTTCTTTGCCGTGCCAGGTTGTCAAACTGTCTAATATTTTCTCACGTTGTCGCCCTCTGTCTCTGGTGCCTTCAATCTTGCCTGTTGTGATTATGTTCTCTAAACCTGCCTGTCTCATGAAGTGGCCAAAAAAAGAAGATTGCCTTTTTCTTATAATGTTGATTAAGGTCCGTTTCGCATTTAACTCTTTTAACACCTCTACATTAGTTTTTCTGGCAGTCCATGGTATTCTCAGCATTCTTCTGTAGAACCACATCTCCGTTGCCTCCAATCTCCCACTTTCCAGTTTGTTTATTGTCCAAGACTCGCACCCATATGTTAGTATAGGGGTTATATAGCACTGCAGAACTCTCTTTCTCACCTCTAATGACAAGGTCATATTACACAGTATATTTTCCATTTTTCTGAATGTTGTTTTTGCCTGTCCTATTCTGCATCTTATTTCTGTTGAACTTCTTCCATCTGCTGTTATAATTGTACCTAGATGTTTGAATTGGTGGACCTGTTTTAATACTATATCATCACTATGATCTTGCAAGGTGTGTTATTTTCTTTCTTTGAAATAACCATTACTTCTGTTTTCTTGATATTTAGGAAGAGGCCTTTCTCTTTGCTTCATTAATATATATCTGGAAGAAAAAATGCAGCAAAACGGATTGCGAAAAATACAGATGTATTTCACTTCTCTGCCACGCTGGAAAAATTTTCAACAGAATTCTAAAAGAAAATTAAGAACATTCATAGAACCACACCTTAGCAACATTGTGGCAACTGGCAGAAAAAAAAACTGAAAACAACAAAGAATATGTATATCGCGACGTCGCACAAGAAACTGTGGAAACTACTATCAAAATATGAGGTTCTACAACATCTAATCAACGTCTTGATTCATGACTAGAAACTAGCTTCACGTGTGGCATTCTCATAAGTGTTCCACTCTCGATTCCAGCAGCTATCTCAGTCTTTATAGACTCACGAGTCCCGGTCAGATGATAAAGTACCGTCATTTTTATTACGTGATCTTCGGGGCCTTTAAAAGTGTCCTTTTCCTTTCCCTCTAGATACTTCAATTTCTAACATTATCTGTATTCGTACTTTCTCAGCCTCTTTAAGATCATCTTCATCTAGAAATGAATGTATTGCTTCCATGATCAAGCCTGTAGTATCACCTTTCAGCATTGTGACGTCTAACACCGCATTGCCTGACAATAAGTCGAATCTCTCGTGTCTCTGACACCAGCATGACCATGGCAGTATATCATGTAATTCTCTGGATAATTGAGTTGTTCAATAAGACCCACCATTCTTCTCTCAGCATAAACTTTTCTATCTTGCGCAGCATACTTTGTAATCAACTTGTCTAGACGTAGTTGTTCAGGCATTCAATATACAATCAGTACGATTGTTATTCTATCAAACAGATATTCAAATACAATAGAGTGCGACATGGATGTCTTCTATCTCTCTTATCATGCATTACATATATCGATTGTATATGTAAACTATTACCAACACTAATGAAGAAGAAAATATAAACATTCTTCTGAGCAAAATTAATGTTTGCAGACGACCAAGCAATAATCTCAACAAAAAAACGAAAAAACTACAACAAACAATACATAGACTCCACACAATATGTACACAGAAAACAACGAGGTAAAGTCAATTGAAAAAAAAAACCCCACAAAAACACGCACACACTAAAAGATACACTACTATTCTAATTGATGATCAACAACTTAAACAGTTGAAATACTTCACTTATCTTGAAAGCATCATATCATCGAATGGGAAAAACACCATAGAAATATAACACAGATACAGCATAACATACCGGATCTTTAATATGGCTCATATTTAAAGAAAAAACACATATGTAAGCATGAACATCAAATATACACTATATAAATCGATCATCATACGATCAATATGCTATCAATGTCAAACGTATACACTAACAACTGAATCCAAATGAAATCTGTTTTTACAACAGAAATAACTAGTCAGCGTAGAATCATAGTATAACAAGACACAGAATCAGGAACTAAAACATCAGAGGACTAACACACATACATACACACACATACAATGATAATCTGGATTACATCAGAAGACAATATATTAATTATTTTTCGCATACTACCTGATTACAATGAGAAGTGCCCCACCAAAAAAAGTTTACTACACGTACACGATAGATACAAAGCCAGGCGCAGACCGTGAAAAGACGGATTACGGAAATAATAAAAGCAGACAAGCATATAGAGGGGGATAGGTAAAGAAGAAAAAGAAAAGAAGAAAGAATTCCTTGATGTTGTTAACAATAATGACAGTGTATTTTGGAAGTAGCTAAAAGCAAACAACACACACTTGCGACGTAAACTACGTGTTGGTTAATCGTAAACACTCAGTTTTTTACTTAATCGTAAACACTCAGTTACATAAACATGTGTTTATTTCATATATGGTATTTCAAAGTAATAATGGTATTATAAATGTATTGTTTTTCATATGTAACGTTTTCAAAGCTATACACATGCATGTTCCATTTCTCGTCAATAATTTTGTGATGTTTATTTGCACGCACCACAAATAATATTAAAACCGAGTTTATTTTAAATTTCATATTTGTAATCCTTCTTACGCTCACGCAAAATATATCTTGTAAATGTAACATGACAATGACCAACCTCAATATTCAGCAGTGTGTAGTCCAGAGAAGAGATGGTGGTCATTATATAACTAATACGGATATTATATGTCATATATTTGTTGTTACTGAGGATACTTCAATACATGTACGGGATGTTTGTTGTTGGTGTTATAGTCCTTGTCTCGATTGGTCCGTCCTCAGTGACTTGAGTGAACGGTTTGAATGTCTTAAATAAATCGCATCTTTACTTGGAGATGCGGTTAGTCAAGTACTGAAACATTTAGTGTACATTTCGAGTTGCTTAGTGATTAGGTGCCGCTGAACGGACTGGTTCAATTCCCGTTAGACTTAATAATGTTCTTGCTCGCGGAGCGAGTTATTTTCAGCTCCAGAACAAGCTTCCAGGTCACGGTGCTCTTGAAAAATGTATAGATTCAGAACTGGACTGGGGATTCACGATATCGGTGAATGACACCTCGTCTAAGAGGGCGCACAGACCCGGGTCCTAGTCTACCGTCGATGCTTTCCTATACCGGAATGAAACTCGCGTAGAGACAGGTTCAGCATCTGACGGGCACAGGCACAATACATCTAATTGCCCAATATGAGTTCACATGCAGGTTTTCATGGAACACCTTGTGCAAGACAGGCATAGCTGACCTAAGCCTAAATGTCTGACTACCGTCTCCTCGGACAATGTCACTCAGGGACATGTTGTGGCCTGAAAAGTTCAAGGGCACATGCAATGATAAACCGTCACGACATAGAACCGATACACATGCTCTGTCTGGCGACCAATATCCAGGTTATCAAAGGCTAGGGAAGCGCACTACCCGAATTATAAATCATGACGAAAACGGACATCGGATGACAGGGCATGATATATTCTGGGCCAACACCGCTTCCCGGAGGAAATCATACGAATTATCGTGGTAGTTATCAGGCAGCGAACGCAGAAAAAGAAGGGAACATGTTGTTGATATATATATATATATATATATATATATATATATATATATATATATATATATATATATATATATATATATATATATATATGTGTATATTCATATATCAATCATTTATTTGTATTAAATCCAGCCTTCATTATCAACGTTGAACTCTAACTCCTGTATGTTTCATTCAATTTTTGACGTCGTTTATTGGTAAGCCCCATCTTCATTTTTGCCTTTTGTGATCATAGATATGCACACTACTTTGTGTGTATGTATAGTCTGTGTGTACCTATGTCATTAATGAATTGAGGTATTCACTTGATCTGATTTTAGTCTCATTATTCCTTCATTTATGGCATTGCGATTCCCCAGTTACATTTCCAAATGTATATGTATAAAGTATGCACATTTTAGATTTCATAGATATAATAAGTAACTAAACATGATTTCTTCTTGTGTTTTTCTTTGTGTTTTTTTTTCTAATACAGCGAGCTGAAGATGTTGAATTCATCTCTCTGTATTTTAATTGCATTATGTGCGTTTATTTCCTTTATGTTCGTTACTCGATAAATGTCCATGTTTGACCGTAACGTATAAAAAACAGTGTTCCTTTGCTCTTTGTTATTTATCTTTCAATTTAGTCTAATTTGTTGTTAGCTATTAGATAAATTAATAACAATAGTAAGTTGATTTAGTAATCACTTCTTGGTTGTATCACTGAAGCAATCTCTACGTTGTAGGAAATATTCGCTGACAGTTTGGTTATTTATACGTCTTTGCAATGTGGAACAAGTCTTACTTTGTGAACACATACATTAATCACAATGTATGACTGCAATTGTGTTTTGTTAAACGAAATCTCACCAAGTAATATATGATTAATACCCATAAAACGAAATCTCTCTGTGGTGTGAATTGCTTAGAGCGATGTTTCTTACTAAGAGGGATAACCAGATACCTATATATTACTCTGTTCACGTTACTAATGAAGTGGGTCTAACACACCCTCACATTACTCCGCGACAACATGTGATTTTTAAACACCTGATGACATATACAAGCAGTATTGTTTAAAATATTTCAAACAAATAAAAACAATATTTAAACATCATTTTATTAAAACGTTTTAAAAGAGAATTTCAAAAACACTATTATTGGGTACTTAACAATCGATTAATGCGTTCTGCTTCCAACAACCAATCAGAAGCACTGACCCACTTCATTTTTAGAGTGAGCAGAGTATAGATGAAATTGCATGGACTCTTCTTAAGAAGTAAACGTGAGTATATAGCAAGGGTTTGCAGAGTTTTCGGCCAAACACGAGAGTCACAAGAAATTGTTCGTGATCGCGATCACTTTTTAACCCACGCTACATCAGGTCATTATGGCATCATTAAGGTACACACACGAACCATGTTGCGAATGATTTCTGCCAGTGCATGTCATCTACTAACGGTTATTTAATTAATGTTGTGTGGCCTGATGAGTAACTGTTGAGACCATCCCTAAAATCTCGGTCAATAAATATGACATTTACTCTGCGTTTATTTAAACATTAAGTTGTCTTTGTTCCAATTATTACAGTTATTGATAAATATTTTTTTAAGTGTCTAAGAGTGTGTATTCATCAACAGGTCTATCCATCTCTGACCTAGGCTGCCTTGCCACGCTTCTGTTCACAAACATAATATTGTTAACACCAATAATCAGCTCGAACCTGCCCTTCAACCCCTACGATATTAATTATCTCGTTACCTTTATGCCACATTTAGCCTTTTCAAGGGTGACTAGTTGGATCACAGCCATTATCACACTGGAAAGATGTATCTGCATTGTATCGCCTTTAAAGGTAAGATGATTACATTAGCTCGCTTTATTTTTAATGCACAGTTTCATCAATTATATTAAATACTTTCAGATTATCAATGTAGCATGTAACGTAATCATATCTTTTGGTTATGGTTCGTGATATACATTTTCTATTCTACACGAAACATGCAACACGAAGCAATTAGATAATATTCATTTACAACTCATTTAGAAATATAGGGTCCAATAATCTGCATCAACACTAACATAAAAATCCATTATCTCCCAGGGTTGTAGTCTGCCACTCTGGAAACATTAATATAAAGTTATCGCAATAACTCGTATGTTATCAGTTGCGAATGAAATATGCTTGTCTGGAGAGTCGTAATCTTGTTTTTAATATTTTCAATCCATGATTTTTTTCATTGGTGTTGAATATTCAATATGTCATCTCTATGAGCATGACTTTCAGAATTGTATATGACCTATCATTACTGATTGTTCAATACCTATGTTTCACTTATAGAAGAAATGGAGAATTAAAACAAATATAGTTGTGAACTCTTTATAGTGGCCAGGTTAATCAACGATATGCTTTGATCTAACAAACAACAATATGTGATATCGGGAACATTAAATGTATTGCTATTCCATAACATATGTTCGATCCACAAAAATAATTATGTTTAAATACATTTAATAAATTCTAGGATATCATGTTGACACGAAATAAAACATCCATTGTGTATAATGGCCATGCTATTTTATAATTAGTGATTATTCATTTGTACTAGGTATTGCAGAAAATTTCTTAAATCTTAAGTATTAATTTTAGGATGAAATTTTCACATCTCTAGAACGTTAGTTATGAAATTAACAACGTTCTCTAGATATTGCACAAGAGTTCATACTGAGCAGTACAGACTGAAATTGTTCGGCCAATTGATGAAAATGAACATATATTTGCGAGAAGATAATATTTGATTGACATACAATAGTAACAGGGTCCGTTTCAGTGGCACCGAAGCTCCTTGCAACGTAAATAAACAGGTTTTCCGCACCTGACCAACTACATCCCCCTAAAGAATGCGATATCGTCAAAACATTCAACCTATGCACTCAAGCCACTGATAAAGGACCAATCGAGACAAAGACCACCATACAACAGCGACCAACGAACCAAACCATTAACAAGTACATTAATAATATTTGTGTAGTCAACTTTGGAGGAAGTTGTGGCAATATTACATGAACTACGACATCCATTATCTGATTCCGTGAAAATCAGAGAATTAACTAAATTGAATATATATTTTAGTATATTTAATATTATTATGTATTATACACACACACACACACATATATATATATATTATATATATATATATATATATATATATACCCTTCTCCTCCACCCCACTTACATAATACGCTGATACACCCCACCTCCTTCATTCAATCCTCCATTGATACATGCATAACTCGACAGCGAAACTCTGATCGGTAATCAGAGATCGTTTAAATAATGGAAGTAATTTGCGAGGAAAACATGCTTACATAGCGTTCCACTTCCTGCTAATTAAGTATGCTCTTATTGTAATATATATGATAATATTTATGGGGATCGATGACCGCGTTCTGAAGGTAAAATGCATGTATTATGTAACGATACGAACTTACGCTAAACATGCAAAAAACACCTCATCCATAGGTATGTCGTGAAATATAATGAAAATCTATTTATTGGCTGCAAAACGTACATTTTTTAATCTCCGATTCACGAAAGCTGTAGGAAATTACGCATAGTATTAAAAAGTTGAAATATGGACACGTGCATACATTTACACATATATACATGTTTGTTTAGGTTTTGGTGGCGCTATTTAACATTATCCAAACAGATGATGGTATAATGTTATTCCTGCTTTCCAACAAACATATGAATATCGTATTCCTTATGTTTGCTGTGTTTTTTTTCCGCAGGTAAAAAATATGATTACACAAAAGCGGATGGCCACCATCATCATATTTACTTTCTTCACTCTCTTCATCAGTGGAACACCAGTATATGCTGTTAATCGACTAGGCATGCGGTACTATCCACACTTGAATAAATCTATTATTGGTTTATTTTATATGAATGGTAAAGAAATTGTTGAGACAGTGTCCTTTAGCATTAATAACTTTTTCATTCCTTTCACGGCGTTTGTGATTGTAATCATTTGCACAGCCATTCTGGTATATAAGTTACGTAAAGTGTCTGAGTGGCGACAATCATTAACCCTTCAAGGAACATCGGATGTGTCCAGTCGTAATCAAAAAGTGGCAAAGATGGTTGTCATGATTTCTACCTTATTTATTTCCTGTTTTACACCACTTAGTATTGTCATACTTACGCTATCATTTATTCCAGAACTTTCTGTGTATGGAAAGCACTTGAATATAGGGATAGTTCTAGCATCAATAGGATTTATTCTTGAATCAATTAATTCATCATCAAATGTATTTATTTACTATCACATGAGCAGTAAATACAGACACACATTTAATAGTCTTTTTTTAAACTCAGAAGTGATAAATGATTGATTAATAATTCGAGACATATATATATATATATATATATATATTAGGGGTTACGTGTTCTTTTCATAACGTTGGTGTCACCAACATTATGTAAGCCTCTCCGTTCTGTGCACGCTGTCCCGCTTCTGTTAATGTCATGTTTAGAAGAAAGAAGGAAATATATGTTAATTTGACAATCTTACAAGATTACGAGCATGCCGTTGAGACAATCAATTCAACCTGTGACCCCTGAGAAGTATTATATTTCATGCCCCACATAACAAGTGGGGTACAACAGACCAATATCACCAGGTGGTATTTCTTACTGATGCTATGTCTGTCTTACAAGCAATTGAGAGCGGTACACTGCCATACCAGAAGGAACCCATGCAGAAGGTGAGCATCCGAAGAAGGGTAATACTACAGAGGTTACCATCCCACTGTGGCATACCTGGAAATTAAGAGGAAGTTTCACTGGAAAAAAGATGGAGCAACGTAGGAACGAAAAGACGAAGTAATCACATTCCAAGAAAAGAGGACCCTCATCAAAACCATCAGGAAAATAGAACACCCAACAAACAATTGCCACTATCTCGAAGGAGCAGAGCAAGTTATTATCTTCCGCCTCAGAACAGGACACAAAGATTAAACAGCCATGTAAATAGACTACGACTTTCCCCATCACTGACCTTGTGGGCAGGCAGAACATCACGACGAACATATCATGTAAGACGGCAATACTTTAAACCAATTAAGGAAAGAACATTGACCCACACAGATGGATGTCTACATGAGGATGTATGGGAACACTGAGGAGCTGTCAAATACAGGACTTGCTGTGTAGATATGTCAAAGTGTGAACGAGAAGAAGAAGACACGTGTAATGTTGTCATGCAGAACCGTGATACGTGACACTTAGCAAGTTGCGTACGATAAATGAGTGGTTGGTTGTTTGAATTTGCTACTTTCATTTGTAATACCACTGTTCAATTTTCATTAATAAATTGACAGGTCATATTAAAGCGATGTTGTATGGTTAAAACTGTTTCATGATTTGTGTTTGCTATGGTTGTGACATAAATGTTCTTTAGTCAGATTTTATTTTTAAAATCCTATTATTATCAGTCTTTCATGTTTATATTTTGCAGTAAGTAGATACAATATTTACATATTTGGTGGTTACATTAAAATTTTGTTTGGTATATTTTGACCTGAAATATGATTCTATCAAGCAAAATCATATATATTGTCTTTAGTATTCTTGCATTGTGCAATATCAATATGTTTCGTAATGTTTCCAAGAGCGTCTCAGATAGAGGGTTCAAATGCAGCAGTACGAAATTACGCACCATGACTGTTCAGAATGCAATCTTAGTTATCTGATTGTAGTTATAGTTATATTGCTTTAGAAAATCTACGATAAACGATGCATTTTTGCTCTCCATATCCTCAATAATGCGTAATTGCGACGCGAACTAAAGCAGGTCTGTTCTAGCGTCAACTTCAGCCATAAGAATTATTACCATTTATTTTCGTGATTCCTACTTCAATTAATCTATGCCCTCAAAAGGGTGTGAATATCAAGCAAACATGGTATTGTTACAAAACAGACCAAGTGATGGTTTGAGAATGCGCATTGAAGAATCAGTAATTTCTTTATTGATTGATAATACTCATTCTGTGTCAGTGCTACTGTCATAGTGATTCATGTCTTCTGCCATACAATGATTTTTGTTTTGTAATTTCATTTCCTGATATTCATGAGTAGAAATACATATTCCTGACAAAAGTTGGCGATATCAGATTTTCTTTAGATATCAATTAAATTGTTTAAACCGTATTTTTATTCTAAATATATGAAAAAAGCATGTCGTTTTCCGTACTTATTGTGAAAAAAATATATTTTAGTGGAGGGTAGTTCAAATTATTTGACATAAATATGCATTAGATGTCCTGAAATTCTGGATTCTTTTGACAAAGTGCGGGGTGGGTAACGGAAATGGACAAATAATGTTGCCACAATGTATGGATAACTCCTACTATGAGACAATCCCGCACAATGTTATCATGGTTGTTACTCCTGGGCTTAGTTCTCGTGTCTGGGCTATTTCGATCTGACTTTGATGTCTTGGGGTTATTATTAAACAAATATGGTCCTTTTGTCTAATTTTATAAGTATTTTAGTCAGTCACTGTATAATTGATTGAGCTCACAATTTTTTTACAGAGACACAGTGGTGCATACATGGCAAATCATGGTGTGTTCCGATCATTACAGCAGCCCCAAAATTGATTTCTGTGGGTCTTTCGTATGAC
The DNA here is from genome assembly GCA_034231615.1 of Meghimatium bilineatum. Taxonomy (NCBI): domain Eukaryota; kingdom Metazoa; phylum Mollusca; class Gastropoda; order Stylommatophora; family Philomycidae; genus Meghimatium; species Meghimatium bilineatum. Next base: position 77,727,178 of record CM067322.1, read on the forward strand.
TATACATGTATTTACTAAGGCAGTTATTGCACCATGATACAAAGCATCACATATGGATGGTATTGAGCAAAGTAAGCAGGTTCACCAGTATCTATAGGTGGATGGGAGTGGGTGTATTAATGCATTTTGGAAATATGCTTAAGAAACTTCATGATTGCATGCTGGAGACAAACATGTCAATACAATTCATGTCATCGATTATGGGGCCGATGCATTTCCTCAACTATTTTACAATTTGTATGATCACTTTTATGAGTGAATGAATAATTCTGCAATAGGCAAGAGATTTATGGAAACGTGGCTTGTATTGAACCAGAAGCATTCGATCTTAACTTTGTGTAAATCAAACAAGACTGACTATTACACAGGTGAAATGTGGATCACTGTCAATATTGTCGTGTGTGATATATTCGCAATGTGGCAGTTATTATCAACGTGCAGATTGGATAAGTTTTACAAAACAAGTTAGTTAAGATACACGAATGAAAATAACGCAAGTTTTTGCAGAAAAAAGCATATTGAAATAAAAAAGCCATATGAAGTAAATATCTTTACAAGAGACGATGCTGATCGTTTCATGTCGCGTATTGTTATCATTGGATTGTTAAACAATATTATATATATATATATATATATATACATATTAGTTGAATTGGGGATGCCATTTTTTGTATTTGGAAGTAACTTTTGTGTGAAAGTGTATGTTAGTATCTGTGCATGCAGCATTTGTAGGATATCTGAAATCGTTGACGTACTGCTACCAGAACCTTGACTTCAATAAGGGGTGAAAAAACATTGAACACTGTCTATTTTCTATGCCTGCCGTATAAGGCGACAATGGAAAGTTGAGTAATTAGCTTATAACATGTCACACTGTATGGGACACTGTATGAACTACAAAGGACAGTGCGTTTTTATTAAGGAGACAGAATTACAGATATAGACATGTTTCAAGTGAACGAAAGAAGAAGAAGAATAACATGTCACCTGTGATAAAATCACAATTGACACTGAACGATTTGTCTCATGTTCTTTCTTTTGTCATCTATCAAATGATTCGGAGCTATCATAGATAGATGCAATTCATCTGATGTTGCTTGGTTGAGCTTCTGTTGGTAGATTCCTAGATGACGCAGAATACTAGACATATGTAATTATTGCGGGTCGGTCAACATATTTGACAAATGGAATACTTAGCGTGTTGACCTGGGAAAGTGATTTTCACACCATGTTGGACGTGGTGATCTTGGAATATTGCTGCAATGGATGCCTTCCACATTGGACAACCATGTCTTTGAAACAACATTGTACGATTATGGACCTCACCTCCGATGCTGTACAGAGGACATGGGCGTTTGTCAGAAAGCATGTGAGCTATAATGTTAATTTTACTCATTACTAGATTGGTTTTTTCACCATCATCAACATATAAAATATTGTGACACATTCCTAAATCATGTTTAAGTATGTTAATGATGTCTGAACTGAACAGATGATGTTACAGAAAACATGAACCTTGTGGACTTAGTGACCCAGACATTGTAGGCGGATCAAAAGCAAGAATCTAGTATAAAATATATTTATGAACGCCTACAAATCGTACATGTATTATGCCGGAAGGACGTAGGCGATTCTCAATATTTAAAACATTAGAGAAACTAGTGTTTGAAGTTGGCGCCTGGATGTCTCGTCGAAGCTTCTAGACCCATTCTGGCGGACAAAAATAAAATCGTAAGATCGTAGTAGCCAATCAGGTTAATTAGAAAGGTCACGTGATGGACAGTGAGCCTAGCTTTTTAAGTGGGAGAGAGATAGAATAATCAGTTTTGGGTCGTGCATAGTCGAGGAAAGACGTGTCACTTGGCTAACAAAAACTATGCCATGGCTTCGCACAAAGCCAAGCAGATCTGTAGTTAGGAATACCTAAGTTCATATTGAAATGAAGTCGAAAATCAGAAGAGAAATGTATGTCGAAATTGTGCAACTGATCATTCTTCGTAAGTAGTTATGTTTTTATGAGATTCATAAGTCGAACGTGCCAGCAAATTAGATAGGCATTCTGAAATCAGGCCATGTTGAAGGATGGAGAAAATCAACTATATCCATTTAATGTCGGATGTGTCATAATACATCCTATTGGCATGATTTACATGAAGTCATTTTATGAGAGAATCAATCAGATTCTTACAAAGTTCAATGTCTGACAACCTTACCATATTATCATGTCTTACATGAAGTCATTTTATGAGAGAATCAATCAGATTCTTACAATGATCAATGTGAAAACTTTACCATATTATCATGTCTTACATGAAGTCATTTTTATGAGAGAATCAATCAGATTCTGCCAAAGTCTATGGTGCCGTAATAACGCACTATATTTCGCTATGATATGAGCATGTCTATCATATGAAGTTACGTAGAGAGATGACCACATACCGTCATCCCAAGAAGAGAACCTATATAAGGGGATCGATGACCTCATTCACCATCATCGTGTGTCCATACGTAAGATGAACCCAAACCAAAGGAAATTCCTCAGCTTCAAATTGTTATGAAACATGGGGATAGGAATTTACTCTAATGTAAACACAAGTGGTTGTTCTCCATAACAACATTGAATTCTACAGTATTTATGGTCAACATAAGGAGAAATGCTCAAACTGATTTTACTCCAATCAAACCTCATCGAGGAGGACACCAGTCGACTCAGATTAAATGTCTATTGAATTTACACAAGAAGCCATCGGATGAACTATTGGACTTGAGGAACCAGGATTGGACGTCGACTACTATCAAGGATAAGTATTATTTATCTACTAGTTAACCATATTGATTTATCATTTTACTGATATTGGTAGGAAGAGTAGAAATAGAAAAGATATCTGAATTGGGTAGAGTTCTGAGAGGGTTTGCTCCATTCATTTTCCTAGAAAGAATGCTTGTGAATCAATTTTGAGTGAGAAGATTTTTATAATTAAATGGAATTGCCATTTGCCATAATGACTGATTTATGTTAATAAAGATCCAGACCATTGCATAACACCTAGGTTATAGTGTCATTTATTAAGTTAGTTTGTCTAGCAAATGTAATTGTTCCGTGTGTTGTCTGTGTTCCTGTTGTCACAGTGATGAGTAAATATTAGAAAGCCACTATACGACTCTGCTGAAGGAGCACAAGAGGAAATAGGAATAACTGAAAAGAGTGAGGAGGAAGAACACAATGCGCCTTCTCACATCTACACACACTCGTGTCTTCCTACCCTTGGAAAATAAAGTACATCTTTAATGGTGCTGTATGAACAGACTAGTCTTTCATATATATATATATATATATATATATATATATATATATATATATATATATATATATATATATATATATATATATATATATATATATACGCAATTAGATAATCTAGCGCTCTTATCTTAAATGTAGATAATCTCAGTATGAAACAACTGTCACTTGCAATGTATTTCATATTCTTCATATTGGCATTGTCAATGTCCGGTCGCGTTGAGTATTGCGTTGGCTCTATTATTCTGTCACTAATGGGTTCAGCCCCATTGATGCCCCCCTCTCCACAGGCATAATACTAATCTGCTGACACATTATTTCTTGATGTTCCCATACGTATCTTACTCATCAACGTGCTGTAATGCGACTAATTTCTCCATTTTTGATTTTCCATGAACTACGCAGCTTACGTAAAGTGTCTCTTTTTCAGGCAATGAAGAGTTCATTTATTGCACTAACCGCCTTGAAAAGATCTACATTAGTAGTATATGGTTGTGTAGCTGCTAGTTAATGACAATTAGGTAATGACGGTTTGATAATAGCAGGAAGTTAATTGCAGGTAAGTAATGTCATGTAGTTAATGCCAGTTAGTTAATAACACATACGTTAGTGATATTTAGTTAATTGAAGTTAGTTAGTGTCAGTAAGTTAATGACAGCAAGTAAATGGCAGTTATACGTATATATTATTAACATCTTGCTACTAGTTGTTTATATTAACACCATGACGGAAATCCTTCAGAATCCCTGCATGCAAATCACCCATGCTATGCTGACTAGGTCCCAACTCCGCTGGATTGGTCACATCGTCCGTATGCCAAATAGAGCCTCCCAAAGAGATTATTACATGGGAAACTGTGCAAAGGTGAACGTTCAAGCGGAGGGCAGAAAAAAGCGCTTCAAGGATCACTTAAATAGCTCTCTCAAGCACTGCAGCATCGATCCTAACTTATGAGACTACAGCAATTGATCGCTCAGCCTGACAAACCCAGATCACTGCTTGAAATAAAGAACACTACAGGATATCCACAAGCGCAAGAAGCGGAAGGACAAATCCGAATATTCTCCTACCCCGAACCTTATTACGCGTACATGCGGTTATCTTATATTTACGATGTCATATGTATGTCGATATGTATGTAGGTTCGTGGAACGATTTTCTCAAATTTAATTTCAGTTTTCTTCTTTAAATAATAACTTTAGTACTTATTGCTAATTAAATTACATTTCTTCTTTGATTATAGTTTTTTTCATACTGTGAACTTACAAAGTGTCAAAAAGTACCACGCAAAAGTATCAATTATAATTAATAATTGATGTGACGCTGCATGTATGATATGTATTTCAGGTTCTACTCTATCACTCGCACTGGTCAAAATCTATACAGTAATGGTAGCCGTTATAGATCTCCTAGACTGTGACGAATTTTGGCCTTGTGTGATGGTATAACGCTATTATCTTTTATACTGCAGCAAATTGAAAGTATTTATTTACACTAGTGATCAAATAGTGTGAGTCAGCGGACCAGATTCAGGTTATTAAGGTGGGATAAAGACAACTTGTCGTTTGGTTTAGTCATGTGAAGGTCCAATAGACATCAACGAAGTTGTTGTCAATCGCTGTAAAAGAAGGTTAATTTTGTAAAACATATTTTATGTTTTAGAAGCGCCTGCAGTCACTAGTATCAAATGCTGGACACATGAAATACATTAACTGGTTGGTTATTAATTTAACACATTAATATCGTAAAAGTTAAATATCTATGTTACTCAAACGGTTTCAAGGATTTCCATATTTACATTATGATTCGTTCGACCTTTTTTTATTCGATAAACTATCAAATATCTAGTATTCAAAAACACTATGAAATAACACACAACTCAAAATCTTCAACTCCTGCGTAATTCCAACATTAACATATGGATGCGAAAGTTGGAAAGCAGCATCAAACTTAGAACAAAGACTAAACACCTTTGAAAATATATGTCTTAGAAGGCTACTGAACATACGTTGATCAGACTTCAATTCAAACACAGTTGTCAAACAAGAATCAAAACAAGAATGTGTATCCACCTAAACTAGAAAGCTTCACTGAAATTACATTGGACACACGCTACGAATGGATACCGACATACTTGTCTGTCAAACTTTGATATGCTTACGAAAGGGAAAAAGAAAACTGGGAAGACCAAACGAAACGTTACGTAGAGCTATTAAAAGAGAAGTTTCACAATCGGTATCAGAAACAATGAAGATCTAAAGCAAATTGCAATGAAACGAGACACATTGAAATCTATGACATCCGCCCTATGTGTCGTTTTTGACCCTAGAGGAACAACTAACTAATGAAATACTATTTTACTTCAATTCTGCTAGTATCATAAAAGTGTGACATAATCATATTCTGATCTATGTTTATAGTTGTTTTTTTTATAGTTTGTCCCAGGTGATTGCGGGCTTATATTTTATTATCGCAGGTTCATTTCTATGTACATATTTTAACGCATCCTATTCAACCCAAAAAATATGTCAGGGCTATCCAGACCCACCGAAGACGGATGGGTCGGGCCATTGGCACAAATAAAACGGCGGCACAACGCATTTCCATTCTCTGGACTACATCCTATTATTAATCTAGTAAGACAATGGTCTTGCTACAAAGGAGATCCAGCAGGAGTTTGAGAATTAACGATGAAGAAGAAGAAGAGTTAATTTTCAAACCACTGACCTACATACATAAACGATGTGGTTACTTTCTCCAGGATGTCTGTTTATTATTGCAGCTTGTCTACCACTGTTTCACTGCAGACTTGTGTGTACACTATTAGTGACCATGGTGATGATATATGAGCAATGGAAGTTCGCAATGGATTTAGAAGAAAACGTGTTTATAAAATAGCATCCCTATTCTCAATTCCGACTCTGTTTTTCAAAGTAAACAATTTTCAGATAGATCACTGTATATACAACTTGGCATACGTTTTCACATCGTTCTCGTGCATGAAAACGTTTTCTAGTATTTTCTGAAATCAATATTAAAATCGTATAATGATTAGGTAGATAAGCATTGCGTATATGATAAGAGAGAATAACAAATCTTATTGGGATTTATTTTCAAGTACAGTGTACAGATTGCGTTTATGATATATGTTATTGGAAACGTCGATCTATGACCCACAGTAGTAACCGTCTACTCAACAGTTTGTATCGAATGATCTGGTCGTTGTTATAATTTATTGAGTAATTGCACGTTGGATGTATTGCCTAATATTGTATATATTTCTTGTTGAATACGGAAATCGTTTTCACCCACGTTGCCATACGAATAATTACCATATTAAATGATCTGGTTTAATCCCGATTACTGCATTGCGATTATGTGTATAATAAAACTATGAAAACGAGACACCGTGAACAGAAACAAAACACTACTTAGTAGGGATTGATCTCTAGACCCCACTACTGTGGTGTCATCGTTCTAACATATGTGCATACATAACAAATATAAATATGCAGTTGAAACTTAGTTCAAACTTTATTTGTTTCTTGAGCCTGCTTATTTAGTTAAGATGGCCATGTATGTTACGAACATAATTCTTCATAGTATGCAGTCTTATCTAACGCCCATTTTTATTTCAAATGGGTCTGATGTGCTATCAGTATTTCTGCTTACGCTCTGGTAGTTTTTGTATAAAGCTATTATGTCTTCTAATAATTGGCCATGTACTCGATATTCTTCAAAATTAGCCACAGTTGTTCTCTGTCAAATGCATTTTCGTGGTAGATGAAGGTGATGTTTAGCTGTAGGTAGTATTGAAGTGACGTTTCGCTAACTGTCGTAGAGTAAAAAAAAAGCATATGTGCATCCCATACCGTTCCTGAAACCAAATTGTGTTTTATTTAGCCGCCATTCTATTATAATATCGGTCTTACTCTGTGTTATGAACATGACATTGATAAAGTCATAAGTGAAAAAAAATCAAAGAACGTGAAACAAGATGTTTGAGGAAAGCTATAAATGTCACGAGAAGAGAAATGAAGATATCAGGAAAGAAGTTAAAGCCTATCTCACGTCAAGACTACACCGAGAATCTCCAAACCAGATGCCACATCATGAGAATGGCACCTGCGCAACCAGCCCTTCGTGTACTAATCAACAGAAGACCGGGATATATTGCACGAGGAAGACCAAGAACTAGATGGGCCGAGACAATCAAAGAAATATTAAATAGACATATTCTTACCACAGTCAAAGTAAATCACCTGCCCATAGACAAACACACTCAGAATTCCCCAACGACGCTTAGCGGCACAAGTGGAAATGACAATAGATAAATATAGAGTTATATGTGAATGTTGCTTTTTTCATCATCATATGCTCTTAAAATATTCTTGAAGTATATTTTATTATTATTATTTTACATAAGGCGTAACAAATCCAATGAATGATAATACACTATAGGTATCATGCCGGGGATAAACAGTATCACTTTATCAGAAATCGACTTAACGTTCTACCTAACGACAGAAGTCACGCATGATATTGTGAATAGTTAGGAATATGTTCATATTTTTCTGTGGATTAACTATGGATTTCTGTGTCAAGTACTCCGAGTGTTCGGCATTTCCACAAACATCATCAACATCATGTGCTTTGTTAAAGAAGGATTCAAAGATCCAGTGAATGTCAGCCTGTTCGGTAAGATACGTTATGATAAATATGACACAATGTGTACTCCCTAGTACCCTTTCCCATGTTTTCAGGAAAGTATATACGTAGGTGTATTATGGATGCTACATTAATTTGTTTAGCAACTAAAAATATATAAATAGTGTGATTACATTAGTTAGTTTTTACATGCAAATTCAAGTAGGAAGCATGATAATAAATTAAAAATTTGTGAGTTGTCATATGAAGTATTCTTTCCAGAACGTAGTCTTCCTTATGAATCTCCTGAAATCCCCGCTGTCTCTGGGAAGTTGCACGCTTCCTCTAGCGTCACGTGCATGCATTTCAGATTACCTCTTGATCAGTGAATATAAGATGTTGTACTGAACTAGTTAACAAGCAAATTTTACACGAAAATTTCAACACATTAATGAGGACATTCTTGGCACAATACATATGTAGTTCTTGCGGCTAACAGAAACTGAACAGGACTGAATCATCTTGTAGATCCAAGATCCAGTAAACGGTATTTCCGTACATGACTAGCCATATCCCCACCCCCCCCCCCCCCCAAACGATGCGATTTTGACAAGACATTCACAATGTGCACATTCACAATTGCAAAAACAACGAACATCCAGTACAAGTATCGAAGTATTCTTAGGTCCACAAACATACGACATCAGTACTCGAAGCGAAGGATACATATGCTCACTTGTAAACATAAATAACATGAAATTGAGCAATGTATTTTAATACTTTAATATTTAAAATATCAACATTATAGATTCATCAATGTGTGAGTTTATATATTTCTAGAATATTTTATTTATCAAATTTTAAAAGTTAGCATGGCCGATAGTTGTCGTCACATAATAACAAATCATCGCAGATGTGAAACAGAAGTTAAGAGGAGAATAGGAATGGACAAAAGTACTTTCAATGATATAAGGTAAATATTAACATCTGTTTTTAACATGTATCATATAGCACTACATCTAAAGGGCAGGTAAAGGCAGTAAGGACGGGAACTGGCCACTCCGCCTAATAGTTGCTGCAACTTAGTGCATAAAGAGTTATCTTCATCCCCGACGGTAGGTTGCTGCCATGTGACATACCTTTACCTTTAGTAACATGTACACACATTAAAAACATGTTGAAATAACAATTATAAAATGCTACATCTCTTCTATATTAATGTATGACTCAGAAACATGGACAACAACCACGCAATTAGAAAACATAATTAATGACTTTAAGCTGTTCAGATATATTAGAATAGGCATATGAGCATGCTAAGAGAAGGAAAAAACACACATATGTTCTAACAAAACGTAATATGAAGAAAGAACTATTAAAGGAAATAAAGATCAATCAAATACAATATTGTGGACACATTAAAAGACAAGACACATTGTTGAAGACATTATTTGAGGGTAAAGTCGAAGAGAGGTGAAAAAGATTTAGATATAGATACAAGTGGGATAGTAACATCACAAGATGAACATGTTACAATCTAGCAGAGTACAAAACCAAAACACGAGACATATGATGTTGGAGGTCTGTAGCAGCCAACCTTCTTTGCGGAAACAGAATATGTTCATGATGATGAATATTCGTTTAGTGGTGACAGGTACCATATATACATTTTCACATTGTTACTATGATCATGCATGAACGTCTGAAAACAATTAGTATCAAATTACATATACAATGAGTAATAAAATATGTATTAAAACATGTTCAAATTATTTTACATCTAGACTGATAACATTGTTTTATCAGTCTAGATATCAGTTTTATCTGTTGACAGCTCTGTAAAATTGTACACAACTTGTGAATTGACAGGACATGTTACTTATTTAGTTTATATTCGTAATTTTCTCTTTGTTACTACATGCAATAGAGTTATAATTTTCTGTAGATATTTGTATGCTTCGACAAACGCATAATAATAGTTGTCAGAGCAGTTGCGTTACATACAGAGGAATATATATGTATCTTCTGTAGCGTTCATTCACAAATTCCTGCTGGTTCTCACTTTTAGAAGGACAATGGTTATATTAGATTTTGAGCAGGATGTAAACCAGAGAAAGAAAATGCCGAGTATTGTGGTTTGATTTGCGCCAATGGCCCGCCACATCAGTTACCTTCACACACTTTGATGTGAAAGAGTTGTTGCAGATTGTGTAAGACTCCACCAGCGCTGGGTGCAGGATATTCTTCTCTTCAACTACATTTGCCCATGGTAATTTTGTAAATTGAAAATTGTAAATGGACACACTTGTGACAGCTGAAAAGGCATGCATGCTTGCGCAGAATCCTAGGAATATCACTAAGAGACAGAGTGAGAAATGAGGTCATTAGACAAATAACCGGTAACATTTATCCTGCAGACTGTTTATGTTGTCTTTAACTTTTTGTCGTGTCATTTCACTAAATACATTTCCAACAATCAAACGAATTGCCAATCTGTTCATCCAGATTTTACTGGTGTAAATTATAATAATATATTTGACAGACAACATAGTACACGTTCTTTTCATTTGACATTTTGATGCTCCTATTTTTTCACGTCTGATGTATAATTTCCTGCTAGAGAGCAATATCCAGTTATTAATGGCAGGATCTCGCTGATTAAATTGTTTCTTTCATTTTGCTTTATACACCTCTATACCTTGCAGCATCAGTGGTAAAAGAACTTATTTTATATGCGGAGATATGTTTGTGCACGGATCATACTATGCAGAGGACATCTTCATTTTCATATGAGTTCTTTTTAAGTGTTTCCGAAACAGACATGTAGTCTGTAAAAATGATTATAGTTGATGGTTTTTGTGCCATGCTATTAAACTGTTCATTTACTTATTCATACTTATTCATACTTATTCATACTTATTCATACATTGTACTTGTACACTCACTGCGGACATGGAGAGAAGATTACATGCTTTCGAGTATAAATGCTACAGAAGAATTCGACGAATTTCCTATAGGGAACATAAGACCAATGTGTACATAAGAAATAAAGTAGAGATGTGTGCAGGTATCCAGGAGCCATTTCTTTCAATAGTGAAACGACGAAAACTAGCATGGTTCGGACATGTATGCAGGCACGATTCCTTGTCAAAAACAATACTGCAGGGAACTGTCCAGGGTGGAAGAAGCAGAGGAGGACAAATAAAGACATGAACAGACAACATCAAGGAATAAACAGGGCTAGATATTTCCACTCATCCGCATCGCTGAGGATATAATTCGCTGGGGGACTCTGTGTGCTGAAGCATCCAATGTGGTACCCCTAAGACCCTGAAGGGTTATGGGTTTATTGATAGATTGATTAATTATTTATTAGCTGTCTAGATGGCATCAGCTTCCTAATCGTAATTTAAGCAACTTTTGCCACAAGTCACATTACTCGTAGTTAAATCGATCATGGTAACAGATATAGATAACACATCCTGAAAAGCAAATGGTCTTGAAAGGTGATCAGTGTAATCAATGATTTTTATTAACAGGTAATTGTGTATGGTTTCTATGGCAAATGTCTTCAGGAATATTGGTAGTGCTTTCGTATTGGGTATTAAAGCAATACATTCTGCTTAAATGAGTTGTTCGTGCCAATTATCCAAGTGCAGTCATAATTATATGAGATAAATAATGTGGTAGTGTGATACGATATAGTTTGTAATATGACACATTACATGTCAACCAGATCGCTGTACCCTATATTGTATAAATGTTTGTGAATGTTAGTAGGATATCGGTATGTCCACACGTTCATTTAGTATTGATGTAGTGAGTGGAATAACTATGATCCTTAACCTGGAGGAAATTGGTAATAACATTATTAGTTTCCGTTCTCAAAAACTCGCATAATCTCTTTTATGGCAATATAAACACCATACATAATGTATAGTAGTATATAGTACAGACAACGAATATGCGATATGTCGCAGTTTCGTTTGTTAAAATGTTCAAATAAATCCAAACTTCAGCGAACGTAAGCATTGGGCTGCCCATAGATTACGAGAGGCATTAGGGAGAAAACTTCTTTACCAGTTTGAGAGTAGTTGGTTGGAAAGGAAATGGGAGACGGTGTTGACAAAAGTTGATGTAAATTAAAACAAATGTACACATAAAATATGTACAGTGCTTCTCTCCATGTCCGCAGTGAGTGTATAATGTGTTTATTTTTGATTTGGGGTGGGGTGCGGGGGGGGTTAATGTTTGGACATAGATACACATGGGTTCCCTGAAATTTTGACATTCTTTAGAAGTGATGAAGTTGTAAATGATTGTGTAAAACTGTTATACATAATTTATGGAGCGCCTCATTGGAATTATAATAGTTATTGAATCTCTTGATATTAATCACTTCTGAATTTTAGTAGCGACTGCTTTCATTGTGAAATGTAAACCCACATTAATATAACAGTGTACCACGATTTAAGATTGAATCTTCTGTTACAGATCAAGAGTATTATCACTCCACGTCGAGCAACAATACTCGTAATGTTTATCTACATAATCATGATGTCAAGTGTAGCTCCTGTGTACGTTGTCAAAAGACTTGGAAATGTATTTTTTCATCACATAAACAAAACGATCATTACATTAATTTATGCAGAGAATCGAGAGATTGTCGAGACAGTAGCTTTTGCAATAAACAACGTTGCTGTGCACTTCACATCATTCATTGTCATTATAACCTGCGCCATAATACTTGTAATCAAGTTGAAAAGTAAAGCACAATGGCGTAATACAACTTTGGCAGCTATGCAAGTAGAAACTATATCTAATCGCAATCAGAAAGTATGTAAAACGGTTGCGATGATCGCTGTTCTTTTCATAGTCTGCGTTATCCCTGTTACTGTTATATACATCGCCGTGTTACTAGAACCCGGACTGGCAGTATCGGGAAAGTATAAACATATAGCAGTACTAATCGTCGGATTTTCAATTCTCATGGAGTCAATCAACTCATCGGCAAACATTAATATTTACTACAATATGAGCAGCAAATACAGAAGTAAATTTCACAGTATAGTACTTATCAATCGTGAGAAAGATGAGTGATGTATATATTTTACGTAAATTGTGCGAACGCTCAGTAAAATCATCTGAGACTAGTCTGCTATCGGATCGATGAAAGGTGAGTTTTTAGTAAATTGGTTTCCCCATTCGGTTCATTTTCCAGTTTAACCTCAAATAGTTTTAATACCAACTACGTCATTCTAAGAGCGAATCACTTATCTACTAAGAGAGGAGACAAAACACGAATATGTGACGAACATCATCAGAAAACGCCGCTGAACATACATCAAGCACTCTTAGAATTAAGGAATTCAGAATTCCACGACAAGCCTTTATGTGGACACCCGACGGGGAAAGAAAACAGGGAAGAACAAAAACAACGCTCAGAAGAACAAGTAAGAATGCATTAAAATCAACAGGTATAAATGCACAAGACCTGCATTCCTTGGCAACTGACAGACAGGCAGGAAGAACTATGACATCCGACCTATGTTCCAAACTTGGCAAAAGAGGAGCTAACTGACTGACGTAATTCAACCCAACCTTAAATACAATGGTCTGATGTCTCCGCTCGCAGGTAATGCTGACCACATCTTCGATAGATATACACGTTGCTCAATAAAAAATATTTTCTTAACACCATGTCTCATCATGCACATCATCAGTATGGAGTAGGGAGTTTTATTCTTTTGCTTGCTATGGTATGGTTTATAATGACAAATACACCAGTTTTTTTTGTAATAAATATGATTCACTCAGTTTAAAAAAGTTCTTGTGTATACACTCAATACATGCATCTTCACCAATAATTTCATCTGGTCTTTGAAAGTTTAACAAGCTTTGTTCAAACCCCGGATAGTGATTTCTGATTTTCAACATTCTTGAGTTAGTACTAACATCCTCGCCGTTGCAGATGGGAAATAACAAGGTTTTGAAACATAATATAAAAATTCAGGAACACTCTAAAATTCTAAGGTAACACACCCAGTTTAGTCGTTGGGTGCTTCTTAATGACAACTCAAATTATATTCATCTTTTTAAGAGGTTAATTTGAACGCATAAATTACAGTGTACGAATTAAAATTTCAAAATTATATTAATGAGATATCATACATACACACAAGCACCATATAAAATATCAGCATATACAAAAATATTATATACATCGATCATGGCGTCTGAAGAATTTACATATACTATTGCAGATTGTGCCACTTGTGATCAAAGGATACCATTAATATAAGTTACCATCTCAGCAACGAAGATTGTTTTGTTGCAACGGTCCTCCAGTCCTCCAGCATCTGGTAGCCGTTGCTTTGGTGGTGCACTCCGCTACACTGTCACATGTCAATGCTGCTATATTTCCATCACACTTACATCTATATCCATTTATTGCTCGTCACATTGACTCTACCCTAAAATAAAACCTTCAACATGTTGTAAAGTCTGTTAATATGACTAAATTCCTTAATTGTTTAACTAAATTGAAGTCACTGTAATAGTTTATTCTTTTCATGCGAAACTTTGTCAGAACATTTTGTTCGTTTTCTTATTACTCTTATTACTTCTTATTATTCTTATGACGTTCTTCCATCTATTCTATTTGTTTAGATGTCAAACTCATGATTTATGTATTTCATAAATAATCAAACTATCAGATAATATCTGATTGTTTGGTTGTATTTGTGTGGTGTAAGTGTATGTGTGTTTTTATGTGGTCTTGATTGTTTGTGATTTGTACACACCCATCTGTATATACTCATGAATGCTTGATTGTATGTGTGTGAGTCCATGTGTATGTGATCGTGATTATTGGTGTGTGTGTGTGCGCGCGCGCGCGTCGGTGTGTATGTGTAGCTATTGTTGGGTTGTGTGTGTGTGTGTTTTGTCCAAAAATGTATCTATAAATGTTTTAACATCTGTTAACAAATACAGAACTACACCCTACTCCAACCACACCATCAAGACTAACAGTTGTTTTTTCAGATATAAAACGCCAAGCCGAAGTATTAATTCACCACGAAACACCACCCCATTAAACAGATGTATCTCGATTAAATAGTCGTTTCTTCCTTAACTACCACAAATAAAAACACGTTCGCCTAATTGTAGTTAATTAAAGCATCCCCCACATACATGAGTATGTACATTTAATTTGTGATAAATAAGCAGTATCACTGACAGAAACAAGATAATTTAGCTTAACCTGTAATAATTAGTATGTCTCACGGATACCCAAAAAAAAAAAAAAAACGTTTGTACAACTCCAGATAATTAAACTGGCTCACTAACACAAACACGATTATGTTCACTCTATTCTGAATATTACATCTGACAGTAACATCAAAAACTTGAAATGAAATGCTTCAATGACGATTTAATTCAAAATAATCAGAGCAGGAACATTTCTTACAAAGTAACATCTTTGACTTCATGCATACTCGTACGTAGGGGATTTTTCATAAATTGCGTCACAATTGATTTGCACCCCCTTGTAAACAGACTTTTAGGGAATTGAGCTCCCCCCCCCCACTCCGCGTACTTATGTAAAATATGTATATGTCTGTTTTAAAAAAAAAAATTTAAACATTATTCGATCTCAAAAATAGGATATCGTATATCATTAATTGATTAAAAGATCAAACCTAGACATCATTTGTACTGGATGTAGTGCTGACTATAAACAACACTAAAGTGCATTTAAGCATCGACAATATATTGTAATATTACCCCATTTATTACGTATTTACGTTGCATTCAGAGTTAATTCACTTAGAAATTAGCGGAGATAATCAAATAAACATGTTGCATTACTCCTCATTATCAATGCTCAGATCACTCGTGCATGTTCTGATATGCATTTTGTTTCATAATTACGTCCCGTGTTGGTTACATACACTTAACACTTCCAATTTAAAAAAAAAACACTTATCCCTACCAAACATAATCAGTAAAACACAAAAGCAAACTTCACCATATATTTAGTATCAATGGTAACAGGTATCCGCAGAAAATATGTATTTCTACATTTTTAGTTTTCGCAAAGTCACCTTACATGTTTTTCAGAACTATTTTGCAGCTGTTGTAATTGTGTTGTTGCTATCTAAGTGGATATAATCTTACTGGCCGAACGACAATGGTAAGGTGACATGCTTCATTTTCAAAAAAAAAAAATTACAAATAGATGCTACTGTGAACAGGCTTATTATGATTATAATAAGCCATTGGATACATGGGGGAAGCCATCGGCAAGAATTACTTTGTAACATTTTTGTAGTTATTACACACTACAGAATCTCGGTAGGGATGTATACGAAAATCAGAGCGTGCTTTGACAATAACACTATAGAAAAGTGATGGATCCATTTATACCATGTGTACACTTGTGGCTGTCTATGTTTAAAGAAGATGTTGGCTATAAATAGGTTGTGCTGGAAGCATGTATTTATTAGTCTATAACCGTTGTCGTCAATCTTGTTTCTTGTGTCACCGCAAGTTCAGGTATATTCATGTATTCCTTCTTTATTTGAGCCAAGACGTGCGTTAAAATCTCCCAAACGTTATAGGTCATCTTCGTTGTTGCTGTTATTTATTAATATGTTTACATCTTCAACAAATGTATTTCTCTCTTTCGTTTTCGTTGTTTGGTGTGCTAAATGAGGCATATGACTGAATAAATGTTCTATTTACATGTTCTATTATAATCGTGACATAAATTGATCGTTCGTTCTAATGTGTAACTTGAACAACTTTCTTCGACAATGTCGGCTCTACCAAACAGCGAACCCCGTGACTTTCTCTTTAAACGTTGTTTGTATTTTCCTATTATGAGAGTGTTTGCTCCAGTCAGTGACAGTATGTGCTAGAATTGTTCCTTCACAACTTTAACTAACAGATAATTTAGAAGTAAACCACATACGTTTACTATTAAACTATTATACAGATGTGAATCTGATTATTATTTGATATGACTTGAATTCCTGTATAAACAATGACTGCATAACTAGATGCGACACTGGAATGTGTCCTGTCTGGAATTAAACATGCATCCATAAACTCCCTTAGCACAGTTATGCCTTTGAAGAGAGCAATTCGTACGTGTTTGAATGTCACATCGGTTGCTCAACTGATTACCCATCCATTTGTCAGGAACAATGTGGACTGTTAAGAACTACTAGCTCACATCTAAAAGGATTATTTCCACATCACTATAATTAGCTTAATCATTAACCAAGAAACACTCATGTAAATATATACATAGAGAGTTCAGTTAGTATATTTTAGTTAACGATATAAAACTAATTACTGTGAAGACAATCTATTGTAAAATCGTACATCAGTTTATATATTGTTTGTGTTTTAAAATAAAATTTTATTTATCAATTCGGAAAGCTATATTTTGACAGACATGTATATATTTTCAAAATCATTTTAGTTCATTACTTCTCCATGTATTTAAAAATGTTATAATTTAAATAGATACAATTTAATTTTAAATAATTATTGTTTTGCTCTGTGACATAAATTATAAACACTATCGTGTCACATATCTGTCAACAATATACTTATAATTAATACTGGTACATGAACAGTTCACGAGTACACTAACTGTTATAAGAAAAGAAAAACATGTTAGTTTGCATTTTTCTTCGTATGCCCAGTTCAGTTGTTAATTATACCTGATCAATAATATTATATTTCATTCATGCAATTAAAATGGTAATCGTAACAAATAGGCACATGAATACTGTAAAGAATCAATATGTCTACAAGACTATATATATATATATATATATATATATATATATATATATATATATATATATATATATATAGTTGTATTATTTACTCGTTAGTCAAAATAGTCATTGCCACATCATTATATAAAGAAAATAATCAGATGTTATATTTGATACTCATTATTAAATCTGTAGACATTATTATATATTTCATATTTTCGTATTTTTATCTTCATCATTCTCTTGTTGTAACACTTCCTGTATGGATGTATCATGCTGATAATGTACTCAAAGATGAAGATAACTCTTTATTCCTTAAGTCTCAGTAACTATTAGGTGGAGGTGGTCAGTTCCCTTCCTTGCTGTGTTTACTTTCCATAACGCATGCGTCAGAATTCATTTACATCTTGGTAAACTGGAGTAGTGGTCGTATAATAATTTATTTATTGTCCGACGTTGTTTCGTTCTTGGCATGTTGTAGCACGTTGTTCTTGGCATGTTGTAGCACGTTGTTCTTGGCATGTTGTAGCACGTTGTTCTTGGCATGTTGTAGCACGTTGTTCTTGGCATGTTGTAGCACGTTGTTCTTGGCATGTTGTAGCACGTTGTTCTTGGCATGTTGTAGCACGTTGTTCTTGGCATGTTGTAGCACGTTGTTCTTGGCAAGAGTGCCACGTTGTGTAATTCCTTCGGTTTTCGCAGAATATTGAGGAATTATTTTGGGGAATTCCCGTAAGTGCTACACTCTCATCTCAGCAACCATGCAGGTGTAGTTAGACTCAAAGTCTCAGTCAAGTGTTGTTTACCTGATCGTCCGTTTTTTCCACTGAAATAATACGCTTGTTTCTATCTCTTCTCATCACTTCCAATTATGTCATTATCTGTATGTGTACATTTTCAATCTCACATGTCAACGGGTTCATTTTTTAATGAATGTGTGATTGCTTTAAATAAGTCAGTCGTGACTCGTCTTAGTATTTTGCCTTAATTGCAGCATTGCTTGCCAATGTGTCAGGTATTCCGTTTATTTTGACTCCAGTGTAAATTGAGAAGTATACCCATGCAATTTTCTGTACAATTGAGATGTTTAATAACGAAACTCATTCATTTATCAGCATTTTCTTTATTATCTTGGGCAGCATACTTTGATAGTATGTGTGTATTGTCATGTGTGTATTGTCATGTGAGTTGATGTATCAGTTATCAACCAACTTAGTGCCGCTGTAATTCCGTCTATTTTCATCCACATACTCGATGTGATAGTGGAGTATGCAGATGACATCTTAACAAAGTGCAACTGGCCATGACATAGACATAACGGCTGTAAAGCTAGAGGCAGAACGTGTAAAAGATGGATCACAGAAATCAAAGAGCCCACAGGAATAAGCTTACGAACAGAACATAAGAATGACATCTCCAGAGAAGTATTCCACCCCTGACGCCGCAAGGCAAACAATTACCACATCATATAGATAGATAGATAGACCAAGTAAAAATCGTTTCTGTAGGTGACAAAACCGCCAGCCGCATGTACTTGTATTTATGTTTCCTGAACCATATGAATATCTAATTATGTGTTGTGGTGTAGAGTGTATGTCCTACCTGCCAATCTACACTGTGCACATAGCTCCTAGGTCAGGGACACATGCGGACGAATTTAAACATCATGTTAGAAAAAGGAAATACAACCTAAAACCAAATGGAATGGCGGGGCATACAATAAGCCGTGATTTTACAGGTGTTCTATGTTTGAAGCAGACAAATGTAGCCATATAGAGCACAGATATGTTGGACCAGCATCTCATGTACATTGTTTAAAATGTATGTGTACAACATTTCTTTTTTTAATTAATAAGATGGACATATGAAGTGTTCATGTCATATCAGCAACATGTCATATATATTTATTTCATAATGGACATTGTGATATAAAGATGGATTTATTAAATATTCTTTTTTTCCTCGTCATTAAATATTTTTTGTTTGGAAACATGATGATCAGCGAAAAAAATCATTGATGCACATACTGTAAGCATCTACAATGTTGCAGAAGTAGACAAAAACAGGGATAAATAATTCCCTGATATCATAGTTGATATGTCAAAATGATGATGATGATGCCGCAAACACAACAAACTCAGAATAGGAACTGCAAAACATGCCAGCTGCTTTCCTTAATGCATGCCGTGAGTTTGATAGGATAGATGTATATGACAACTTTATCTAGAATCCTCAGTGGACAATGCATTATCCTGAATCGCGAAATATTAGTATTAGCAAAGCATCAACAACAATAAACAGACTAACAAAACGATTCGGGGGAAACGGAAAGTTAACTATAAGAAAAAATTACTGATTTAATATGTGTGCATCCTCAGAGCTCTTCTATACTAAAACTTAATATGTGCAACCTATATGGTGAAGGATAGACGGATAAATATCGTCCACTAACATATGTAGACACGCGAAGCCTAAGTAGTATTCATGTAGTTAGGGAGCATCAAAACGCTCTAGAACTGATAAATTGGTAAGAACAGGCAACTCTACAATATTGCATGTGCTCATTATTCGCAGATTCCGATGGCTAGCGTACACTAAGATGATGGAATATGGGACAGAATACAGAAGAGTCGCCTTTACCGAGAATTGCAGTCTGGGAATATATCTCAGTGCTGTTTACTTCGGTACGCATATTATGCAAACGGGAAATGCTTGATATAAGAAATGCTAAGAAACTTAGGAACTTGATACCATGGTTGTTTTTCTTGGTAGTGGGGGCTGGCAGAGAGGTTGAAGAGATCAGGAACGCTTTAAAGTTAGAGGGGTAAATAATAGCAGATAGTTCCATGGATGCACACCTAAGAAGCCACATACCTGCACATGACGGTTCAAAAGTGGGTCTGGGATTTCTCGTACATATTGTGGAATACTAGCTGTACATCAGATTGATCATGTGAGTCACATCCATCATAATTATGAATCTGCATTATATTTCTTATAGCACAATCATAATATTAGCTTCTGGAGATACGAAAACTACCTAACAATAATCAAGAAACTATGTTATTACAAATATCAAGCATGATGTGTTAAGCAGACCTTAATCAATACTATAATATTCGTCATTTGTGTAGGCCACTTCATGACATAAGGAGGTTTGAAGAACATAGCCACAATAGGCAAGATTGAAGGCAAAATAAAAAGAAGACGACAGCGTGAGAAAATATTAGACTGTTTGACAACCTGTCACGGCAGGGAAAAAACAAGGATCTTGATACATACTGCTAGAGATAGAGAGATGTGGAGAGCAATAATCACCTACGCAACCCGGCATATCACTTGAGGATAATGATGATGATGTTAGTACGAGTACATTTTAATATACGCCAAAATACTACACATTTTGGAAAGGCAGTCATCGTTCACTACGTAGCATATTCTGAACCTTTTATGTGTCAATCATGTCCTAATACTCTTTAATATCTAGCGTCCATCTTCGTCGTTGGTACCTATTTTCTGTTGTCCTTTCATCACATCAGTACGATAAGTTCCAGGGTCGCTTGATATGACCACACAATTGGAAATGTATAGAAAAATATGTGTTATTTATATAACTTTATTTACTCTCAATTCTTCAAAATGCCTCTTATGGGTACACACATAATATAATATAGAAGCATTGATAATTTTTTATTAAAGAAAATATCTTTACTGGTTTATGTGTTTGATCTATGGTATTCTTGGGATTCTGTAACATTTATTATTTTCTCTATTGCTGATTGTTCAAGATTGAAAACATATATTGAAACTGGAAATATTTGGGATCTAAAGAAAGTTAGCTCAATTATGTGTTGTTGCTTAGTCAATATGTTCTTCATTTATATCAGTTTATTTCACGCAATGCTCAATCTCCGATCGACTTCTGTATATCATCAATCGTAATTGCTCTTTGTAAGAAACCAAGGCATTCAAAACTGTTAAATTGCTTTATCTGTTATTGATCGAGGTTCAGTACTTAAATTAAAGATATTTTCGCTTGAAATAAGTCCATTTTGTGAATCCATAAATGCGTTTATATTTTGAATTTGTTGTTTTTTGTTTGTTTTTTTGTTTGTTTTTGGAAATGATAACTTAGCAATTAATACAACATTCTACATTTGCCAGACGTGTATCTTTTTCATATTAAATTGCAATCAACTCACGTTCAGTGTATTTCAAATTGTGTGAATGAGATTAAACCGAGAAGATCAGTACTATACCATAACGAATGCATTGTTGGTTTGATGTAACGTTACTAGTATTGTAAGACTATGTTTATTTTACCAGTATTTTTTTTAAAATGTGGTTACTTTGATAATCAAATTCTTAATAATACAGAAGCAGAAGTGACATGTCGAGGAGATACGATTTTAATGTATCAAAAACAGATTTAACGAGTTATTTAAAAACAGCAGAAGTGACTCCGGATAGTGTAATACGTTACGAATATGTTTATATTTTTCTGTGGATTAACTATGGTTTTCTATGTCAAGTAGTCGGACTTTTTGGCATATCCACAAACATCATCAACATCATCTGTTTTGTTAAAGAAGGGTTCAAAGATCCAGTGAATGTCAGCTTATTTGGTATGTGATGTTTTACATACATCTGCATAATATGTAATACTAATGTTTTACATTTCAGTGCTCTTCAAGGTTATGTAAGCATTTCACTCTATACATATCATTGTAATCATCAAATATATGTTAAAAGTGAGAGATTAGTGGTTGACGGAACAACATTTCAGAGACATATCTCTCGCGAAATGATGTGTTCTTATTTCAACTGCAAGACTTCTCGTCTAATGGAAATTTAAACTGTAATGCATATAAATATGTTGAGCAATGGGTGATTGCACGCCTGATGAATATGCCCGTTCCAATCATCAGCATCTGGTCCCGTCTCCAACGAAGCATGACTGCAGCAGAATTCCAACATCGCCTACATCTTAATTTGGTGGTGTGTTCTGGTAGACTGTAACCTGCCCATCTTATGATGTTACTCACCGACTTGTATCTCTGCCAACCTCTTGCTAGCCTCACGTCCACTTTACCTTCAAGTAAGATTTTCAACAATGTATCATGTCTTTATCGTTCGTTACCACATGTTTTCTTGTGATGGAGTTCACGGAGGCGTTCTATGGGCTGTGGAAACAAAAGATGCTTTACCATAGCAGACGCCACGACATGTACAGGGAGGTTTGTGATTGTACCACTGAAAAAAAACAACTTAATGTCCCAACTGTGTATTGAGCCCGGGAACACAAGAGTCTGTGAACCGCGTCCTAACCACAAGATCACGCGCCCACAATGTTGTCATGTCTTTTAATATGTGAACATATTTTATTTGCTGGATCTTTATTTTCTTTAATAATTCTTTCTTTATACGAAGGGTTGTTAGAACGTCTTTGTTTTCATCTCTTTCCATGATGCTCTCCATATTCTTCTATATATCCATATCTCAAAGATAACAATTCTGTCTTCTAATGGTTTGAGTATTATCCATGTTTCTGAGACATACATTAAAATATAATAGATGTATCATTTTATAATTCTCAGTTTAGTTTGTTTTTAATGTGTTGAGATATTAATACCGTCCGCATGCCATTGCCAATACCTTTAGTCATTAATATTCTAATTTTAACTTATATTTCACATCTGCCATCATTTGTGATTATTTTTCCAAGATATTGATACCGTTCTACTTTGTGTTGTTTATATCCATGTGTTTTTCTGTTTAGCACCTGTTCGTCTGTAACTTTTTCTGATTATCATGGATTCTGTGTTTTCAATGTTTATTTTCATCCCATATTCTATACTTCATTTATCAACATGATCTATTAGTCTGTGTATTTCGTGTTCACTTTCTACTAAAGAAAACCAGTGTAATCTGCATATCTCAGGTTGTTTATTAGTTTCCCACTGATCTTGAGTCCTGAAATTCCATTGATTTGTGTAGCTATATTTTCAATGTAGATATAAAATAGGCTCAGTTATAAAATACATCATTGTCTTATGTTTGTTATCATTCTCTTCTTATTACTGTATATGGTGAGTAGCTATTTTCACGCCTTATTTATGCAGCCTATTCCCAAAATATATTTTCAATCAGCCTGCTATCTTTTCCATCTATGACTACATCTTGAAGACATTTGCTTAATTTGTTAAGTTGGACTCTGTCAAAGTCCTTGACATATTCTGTGAAGGACATATAGACTATTTTTGGACTTCTATATATTTATCTATAATTAGTCGGATATTAATTATAGATTCTTTAGGTCCTGTGTATTTCCTAAAACCTAATTTCTCTTGACTGATCTCAGTTTCTATATTGTGTTTAACTATTTGCTGTATTATCTTGAGTATTATTTTGGTTATATGACACGTGGTTATATGGCACGTGGTTATATGGCACGTGGTTATATGACACATACATTTAGACAACATAGCACATAAACTTAATACAGAAACGGTCACATGGTTCATATTTACTGTTTACTATTCTACCTTTGAAGGTACTTTTAATATTAACAAAGAGAATGGCTAATGAAATGTGTCCTTGTTATTAAAATATTTATTAAATAATAGGTACAACTGATGAAAGTGATGTCATATGTCCATGTCATTGTCGCCATCATAATTTGTAATACATACGATGTTAGACGTATAGTTCATTTTCGTCGCACAAAATATCTACGGATGTTGTGGTTATCCACTGATGTCAAATTGTGAATCCCCCCCCCCAACCTCACCAATCTAATGGTTTAATTTATGTATCTTAGGTTGACGTAGGACTGCTCATTTTTTAATCTTCAACTTAAAATCATTGGATATCAGAACAGAATGGCATCGTTCTTAGTAATCGTTGCTCTACAGATGCAACGTCATTGTATATTCGTCATTATGTTTATGCATTAAAAGTGACTACATCCAACTCTTCTATTGATTCGGAAGTTGGACACATTTTGAGTTCGTTGATCAATTTGATCGTTTGGTATGAGTTAACATATTTTATTAGCACCGTGGATGTACATTTTGTGTATTGTAATCTCAGGGTCACCCCAAGCTGTGTTTCCAAATCTCGGGACAAGTTTATGCACTGAATTTAGATCATACTTGCGAGCCAGTAAACATGACGTGGAAGCTAGCAGTCTCAGTGTCACACGATAATGTAACATGCGTGTTTTAATTATTGTACTATTGTGTAATAATGCATCTGTATCGTATAACATAACACATATGTTATATATTAATTCTTCACTTAATTATGTCATGTTTCAAGTTGAAATTGAAAAATTACATAAAGCACACGCAAATATAACTTTTGATACAAATACCATTACCAAGAACCAAACAGAAGGTAAGACGTGTAGAGAATGGAACTGTCATGATAATAGACAAGAGCTAAATGAAAGATATTCAAAATTCAGAAAAATCTAGAATAATAGATACAAGATATGACCAACAATAATTTAACGGAACACATCAATATATATACACGTAGTAATGGTTGATGGTAATATAAAAAGGCGCCGCACAGCTGTAGTTTAATAATTATCATAATGCCATATTCACGAATTGTATAATGGCCTGATTATGCAGAATAAGTGATCGTTTTTATACCCATCTGTATAGACAACCAATATATACAAATGTATTGGTAATATACAAGACGGGGCATAATCAATAATATAAGAAACAGACAATCTTCATTTTTTGGCCACGTTATGAGACAGGGTGGTCGGAAGAACATAGTCACATCAGGCAAGATCAAAGGCAAAAGAGTCAGCGCAACAAAAACAACAAAGAGCAACAACGTGAGAAAATATTAGACAGTTTAACAAACTGGCAGGCAGGAAAGCAACAACGATCATGATACATACTATTGAAAATAGATAGCTGTGAAGGCAATGCTATCCTACGCCCTCCGACATGACATCAGATGGTGATAATGTACATGATAGTATCCCATTAAGTAATGATACTATTCATTATGTGATTTATAATTTTATGAGATACAAGATGATCTAACAGTATGATATGAAGGTAGATATACCATATACTCTATTAGCTGCATGCGTTTATTTAACACTTATATTATAATTGCGTACATAGGTCTGGCAGTCTCTGATCTGTTCTGTCTCACAACATTAATGTGGACTAACATATGTTGTACACCAGCATTCAGCGCTTTGGATCTACCATTCGATCCAATAGATTTCCAATATCTGACCAGTGGATGGCCACACGTTACATTTACCCGAGTAAGCAGTGTGATAACAGCGTTCATTACAATGGAACGATGTCTGTGCATAACATCCCCATTAAAGGTTTGTAGAAGTATCGTTTCACTGCACATTATTTCTGCAGATTTATTCGTTAAAATGTATTTCATATATTTTTATATTACATGATTATAAATTTATGTTTATCTACTTATCACTATCGCAGACACTACTGTTTCAGACATTTGTATTATTTATGCCATACTTAAAACTGTGGTATTCTCAGAGACACCATATACACATATGAATCTTATCTCCTAGAATATGTTACAAATGAAAAATATATTGCTGGTTTGAAGCGATGGAGATATATAAACTTCCGATTCAATTTCAAACATTGTTGAAAACATTCAAGCGGGCAGTTATGTCCTATGCGGTTCCTGAGCCCGAGTGGGGCGCTCAGATATCAGCACAATTGCATGTCATACAACGCAGGTGGTGACTAAGGAAGATCTGATGTAGAGATGGCTGTCCAATCCTATAGTGGATCAAAGTGATCAAGAAGGCATGCTGAAGTCGGCGATGTTAGCACAACAGCGCATATTTCTCAGCGTATCAGTAAACTAATAGTGTGTCTAAAACTAACGGTAAACTAACACGTGCTGTTCTCTTGACTACCCTGTTAATCTGCAGAGTTGGAGGAAGAACGCAGAAGAAGTGAGGTTAGTAAAAATGTATATATATATATATATATATATAAATATATATATAAACAAACACCAATACTTGATGACATCATGATATAATATTAATAACACTATTTTATTGCAGGATGGAATATTACTTCAATACCATTTGATAATAAGGTGGCATAACGCTTCAACATGTGATGGCAAATTGAAGCAATACTTACATAATAATGTATGGTGTCGTGGTCTTGGTGGACTGGATTAGCATAGCTGCGACCTCCACTTTTTTGATGGTTTTATACTTTGGATATATAACCAAATTTGACTAACGTTCGCAGTTGAAAGGAACATACCTCCCCATAAACATGTACATTTTACTTAACTTAATGAAAACATTAAAACAATACTTAAATAACATCTGATAGCAAGATATAATAATGTTTAAATAACAATCGATACACATCGCGCTTGCATGTAAATATTAACATTCAATAACAAGATGAAGAAATACTAAAATTTGATGATAAGATGAAAGAACACTTATAATAGCTGACTGTAGGATGAAAATGGTACTGAAATAATACATCGTCTTAATTAATAAATGTTATGACAAAATGAAATGACACATGGTGTCTACATAAACACAAATGGTGAAAACGTGAAATTGAAATAAATACAATTTGTACCTGTAGAACAAACGATAAGTACATTTACACAAACTTGAATGTGTCATGTGATGTATTCTTTTCAGAATGTAATCTTCCATATGAATCTCCTGAAATCCCCGAGGTATATGGCAAATCGCTCCTCATCCTCTAGCGTCATGTGCATGCATTTCTGAATATCTCTTGTAAAACGACGTTGTGGTCGGAAAAGTAAGATAACGTCTGACCTCCCAGCCCCCGCATCGGTCACTTTACGTACACTTAGATGTCTCAGTCAATGAAAAACACAGAAACAGTAAAATAATGTGACTTAAGTAAGATAATCTGAAATCTTCCCGCATTATTATATTGTAGAAGGATTTAATATTTAAGAGAATGTACCATTAAATCAACTTTTCCATAACACTACAATTACATTTTTTCAGGTCAAGGGTATTGTTACTCCTAAACGAGCGTCTCTGATAATCGTATCTATCTACCTCATTCTCATATCCAGTGTAGCTCCTGTGTACGTTGTCAACGGACTTGGAAATGTGTATTTACTGATAGAAACAAAACTATCATTGGATTAGTGTATGGGGATAATCGAGAAATAGTCGAGACAGTCACATTTACAATAAGCAATATTTGTGTTCACGTGACGTCTTTCCTCGTGATTATAATCTGCACAATAATACTAGTAATACAACTAAAGAGCAACACGCAATGGCGAAACAAATCTTGGGAGTTACACAAGCCGAGATGTGTATATCGCAATCAGAAAGTATGTAAAATGGTTGTAATGATCTCAATACTTTACATCGTGTGTGTTATTCCTGTTACATTTATGTTAATTGCCGTGATATTGGAACCTAAACTCTCAGCATACGGACAATACAGAGATATATCTATACTAGTTTTCGGAATGTCGTTTTTCTTTGGAATCAATAAACTCATCCGCTAACATTTTCATCTACTACACTATGACAGTAAATACAAAAACACATTCCACAATTATAATATGTGTCAAGCGTGAGTGAATCTAGTACAACACACTTAATAGTGTGTGTGTGTGTGTGATACGTGCACACACTGTTCAAAATTGCATTGTGTAAGTAGTTTCCAGGTATGTGTTTCCAATCATGCATTTATACTTCACTATGTATAATTACCAGTGACATCGAAGAATATATGCACATTACTCCTGGCCAATGCAGCCCCTGCTTGCCCGGGACAGAAGGACATTCATAGTATCCACGATGAAGACTACGTTCTTGAAAGAATATGTAACTTGATATATATGTAGGTTATGCACATATAATTACTGGGTATACTATAGATCAGTAGTGTGAACCATACGCTTCATACTGGACGGTCCAGATGGATAACACATAATACAGTTATGTAGTGCATTATCATGCCCACAATTACTGTCAGCAATAAAACACTGCATTCTGAAATTCATAAAGTGAAAGTTAATAAAACGAAAAATATGAAAATCGTGGATTTTATTACCTATGACGTCATAATTAGTATATGCGAGTTGGAAGACCTGACATAAGGTGCCTATTTACATCTTCATACGAAGAGGATATGTGTACAAGTGGGTTGCAATATATCTGGTCCGAGAGATTATCTGTATGACCATCTGTATTGACCTTCTGTAGAGACCATAAAAGTGGCACATGTTCTCTACCTAAATCTGTATGAC
>CM067322.1:77756329-77866226 GCA_034231615.1 Meghimatium bilineatum
ATAATCACAACAGGCAAGATTGAAGGCACCAGAGACAGAGGGCGACAACGTGAGAAAAATATTATACAGTTTGACAACCTGGCACGGCAAAGAAACAACAACGGCTTTGATACATACTACTGTGGACAGAGAGCTGTGGAGAGCCATGACCCGCCTTCGCCACCCGGCATGGTACCTGATGATGATGATTATGTTTATTGCGTATACTTTGTGTCGCCAAGCATATACCGTACAGAACAGTTGAATATATCAATATAAGTGACCATACACGAAACTAATTATCAAAACACTATACTGGAGATGTACTTGTTTTATAGCTTGTACTAGTAAGAATTATGTCAATACGAGACATTCCGAAGGAAATATCAGATAATTGTGATTATGACCGGTGTCCGATATAGACCTGTTAACATAGCATGACTTTATTCGTGACCAGTTTGATTACTGTTGTGCTTTTCGTTTACCACTATTTATATGCTTGGCCACGAAAAGTCAAAGACCGAAATTCACGGAAGTAATACAAAAAAATAATCTTTCAGATAATGTTTTTCTTTCTGTACAGATGTCTTTACTGTCGACGGTCTAGGTATGGGAAGTTTCAGTTCCGTCTATCTAGATGTATAAGCTGGATGACATTGAGCACACATATCGCAATATTATGTTTTTGCCTAATACATGGTTGCAGTAGGAAAATCGACGTACTGTATGTATATATATATATATATATATATATATATATATATATATATATATATATATATATATATATATATATATATATATATATATATATATATATATATATACAAACAAACCCATTTGTGTGTATATAATTTAGAGTATAAAACTGCATATATCGTTTGAAGACAAAGCATCAACAGCAAAAATCACATTTTATTGTCCCACACTGATTTCGTTATATTGTTTTTTCTATGTCAGTTTATTTATTTCATTGGAAAAATGAAATCCAACCAGCTGTAACGCAATTATAGTATTTGATTATTTGTCTTATCTTATGTTATAGAATATAATAATGTGTGCCTCTATGTATAGGTCTGGCTGTCCTCTGATCTATGTTGTCTCATAACATTGATGTGGACAAACATATGCTGTACACCTGCGTTCGGCGCATTAGATCTTCCATTTGATCCTATAGATTTCCAATACCTGACCAGTGCATGGGCCACACGTAACTTTCACTCGAGTAAGCAGTGCAATAACAGCGTTCATTACTATGGAGAGATGTCTATGTATTACTGCTCCATTAAAGGTTTGTTATACACCTAGATTTGTTTCTTTAAATTTTAGTTGAGTTGTTTGAAATGCATGCAATGTCTAAAGCTTATTCATTATTTTCTAATTCACGTTTTCTGTTTTATGTGTTATTAGCTTTATTTACGTTATGACTAAATTACGATCAGAAATGTACCCTGTGCTGATCTTCTGATGAAACATGCATGTTTACAGTGATCTATAAATATGGTATACGGCAACACAGAAAAAAAATCAGTATAAATAATATTTATTGCAATAATTACGTATCACATACGTATATATATATATATATATATATATATATATATATATATATATATATATATATATATATAAATATCACATATGCAAAATATATATGTACATCATTACGATTACGCTTTTGTAAGAATGTAGGAAATAAGTGAGGAGTTTTAAGGAGTATTAAGGAATGGAGTGATGTTTTTCTCGTTCTTGTTGAATCAAGCACTGGATGTTGACTAATTTAACACATTAGTATCGTACAAATTAAATATACGTGTTATTGAAACGGATTCAAGTATGTATCCACGTATATTAGAAAAGCACCACTGGAATTTCATCGGACGCGCGCTACGAATGGATACTGAAAGACTCCCCTGTCAAGCTTTGATGTGGTCACCACAGGGATAGAGAAAAACGAGGAATAGCAACATAATCTTTACGTAGAAACTATTACAAGAGAACGTTTCACCATCGGTATCAGACACAATGAAGGTATAACAAAATTTCAATGAAACGAGAGACATGTAAATCTATGACATCCTTCCTGTGTCATCTTTGGACCTAGAGGAATAACTAATTAAGGTCTTGAAATGAACCATCCACTACATAAAATATATGGTTATCACTGTTGTTATACATACTGAT
The DNA here is from genome assembly GCA_034231615.1 of Meghimatium bilineatum. Lineage (NCBI taxonomy): Eukaryota > Metazoa > Mollusca > Gastropoda > Stylommatophora > Philomycidae > Meghimatium > Meghimatium bilineatum. Next base: position 77,758,493 of record CM067322.1, read on the forward strand.
GCCATAATGTGCACAAGTTATTGTGAGCGATATGTATCTAGCTAAATAGCTGTGTATCTATATCTGAAATTTCCTTAACGTTTAACATCATCTTTTGTTGCACTGGTCAAATCAATCATGCATTCGTTAGATCACATATCAAATATCAATATACAATTTGTCTGCTAAGAAACATATGCATCGTTGGAAGTATACCATAATCAATTAATCATTAAAAGGATAACACACTTTCTTCATTATTGGGGAGAATAACACACTCTCTTCATTAATAGGGGGGGGGGAATAACACACTCTCTTCATTATTGGGGGGGATAACCCACTCTCTTCATTATTGGGGGAATAACACACTCTCCTCATTATTGGGGGATAACACAATCTCTTTATTATTGGGGGGGGGAATAACACACTCTCTTCATTATTGGGGAATAACACACTCTCCTCATTATTGGGGGATACCACACTCTCTTTATTATTGGAGGATAGCACACTCGCTTCTATCGGTACGGTTTGTTAATGATCAATACTACATTTATTGGCATGTTATTTATTTAGTCTGTATATTTGTCTTAAAATAATTTTGGTGCAATGTTACAATGTCTTTAAATTCAAATATTTAAAATTATATACACCGTGAATAGCAGAACTGCACAGGATATCTTTGAACAGACAGAATTGTAGAGATCTGACCGCTGCCCTATTCGCTAACTTCAGCGCAAAAGGAAAATGAATGAATAGCAGAAGACTTGATAACGAAACATTAAATTATTATTTTCATATTAATATTAGTATAGTTGTGATTTCCAGCGGAGATAGTCTGTGATAGTCTGGGCGACCTGACTATGAAATATGCATGAGTATAACTCGACACAGGAGCAACAAAAAAATCACAATTTGGTTCATCCTACATGAACTATTTCTGTGCACAACCTTCGACTTTTGACCTTGGGAAACTGAGTTGAACTCATGATCATCTGCATATAATGTAGTCTTCTGTATTTATCAATAGCCGATATATATGTGTAACATTATAATTATGTAATGATATTTTACAGGTCAAGAGTATTGTCACACCAAGACGTGCATCGTTGATTATCTTCTTCATCTTCTTCATGCTTATATCCAGTGTGTTACCTGTATATTTCGTCAATAAGCTTGGGACATGTATATTTTGCCGAACGAAATAGGACACTTATTGCATTGATTTATGCAGAGAATAGAGAGGTCGTAGAGACAATAACATTTGCAATAAGTAGTGTTTTGGTTCATGTCTTGTCATTCAGTGTCATTATTATATGTACCATGATACTTGTTGTAAAGTTGAAAAGCAGCACGAAATGGCGGAATAAATCTTTGGTAGCTGCGCAAGCCGAGACCATTTATAGTCGCAATCAGAAAGTATGTAAAATGGTTGTAGTGATTTCCATACTTTTCATCGTATGCGTCATTCCAGTTACATGTATGAACGTCGCTGTTTTAATCGAACCTGGTCTCTCAGTATCTGGAAAATACAGACATATAACGTTAATAATATGTGGGATATCATTATCTCATGGAGTCAATCAACTCATCGTCAAATATTTTCATATATTATAAAATGAGTAGTAAATACAAAAGCACCTTCCATAAAACATTATGTATCAAGTTTTATAAATAAAAATATACATGGCATACATCATGTTCTAGTTTTACATATATGTATGTGCATATTGTGTTTGAAAAGGTGGTGTCAGCAGATCCCGTAATGTTTTATTAGTTGTTAATTCCTGTACGAACTATTTCGTCGGATGCTAGTGAGTAAAGAAACTTAAGAATATTTAGAACTGGCATTCATTGTTCTAAGATTCAATTTGTAGTTTTAATCTGTGCTGTGTTATGTGGTTCATTGTCCACATCATTATTGTACTAACAGAAGTATCTTCACATATCATTTTTAATGAAATTTATAACCCTCATGTGGGTGATGATGTACCACTCTGACCCCACACACACTCACACACACACATGCACAGCGCTATACTTCTCTATTAACAACCAGTCGTATGATCATTTCTGTTCACAACCAGTCGTATGATCATTTCTGTTCACAACCCGTCGTATGATCATTTCTGTTCACAACCAGTCGTATGATCATTTCTGTTCACAACCCGTGGTATAACGGATACATGTAATCAAGCATGTTAACTAATATAATGAATCACACTTTTCTTTTCACTTATTTTCTCCTACAATCAACTGCCCTATTTTGTCTTTCTCTGAAGCAATGCCTTCAAGCTAAACATCACAATTTTCGCCACTGTAAATATTATTTATATTTAATTTATTGTATTGAAAGGTTGTATGCCTTTACAGTAGTGATATTTACCACATAAGGCCAAATTACATATAGTGCACAATATGAGACATATTTTCAAACCTTTTTTTACATTATGTAAGAAATAATGAAAATATTGTTATGTCAAAGATAATGAAAAATAGTTAACAAGTATACACAAAAGCATAAATATATTTGTTGGAAAACATTAGTCAGATACTTCTGAAGTAAATATAAATTTATCAAGGACACATTTGCTGCTATAGTCCGTTCAGAAATCGTTTGCCGAGATGTTATGATTTATAATTCAAAAAGTTCTTGATGATTTCACATGAATTTTGGCATACGTTGTTAAAATGTCCATGTCGCGAAAACATATGTGTTACTTGATGTCTAGCTGTAACGGTTATTTGAAAGCGGCGAATTCTTTTGATGTTAGCCCATGTAAATATTATTTCGACCATAAACAAAATATTTTACAGTAATCTAGTGCAATGATGACCCATAGGCGTGTCCACAATATTTTACATGGTGGCAGGTGTAAAAAAAATTTAAATATATCTTTTGTTCGTAGAGTCAATTTGATATTGTTCCATGCTCTTGGTGTGAGTTTCACAAATGTTGTCGCTGCCTTTGAAAATAAGTACATATATTTCTTCATGTAAGGAAATTTTGTCTGTAATAGTTGATCCAAGATATCTGAACTTTTGTATTGAATCAAGCGGGCTAATTTTTATAAGTAATGGTTGATGGTTTGCTTATAACATTTTTTTGAATTGCTTGGGTGGTATTGAGCAATGAAATGTTTTACAAATCAACTTGTAAATTTTGCAAATCAAACTTTTTTTAGTGTAGACTTAATCAGAGTAATGATCATTCATAATCAGACGAGTCAAATAGGTCGATTACTGTTTTCGGCTGAACAAACAACAAACCTTCCTTTTTTCCAATATTCCTCCTTCTTGGCGTAACACATGATCCTCACATTTCACCCAGTAGGTCTTTATGTATATTTGATAGAGCCTGATTTGTAAGAGTCTCAATATCACATAATTTGAAAGTTGTATTTGTAGATGCTACGTGTCCTTTAACTTTTGCCCAAATTAGCTCTATAGGATTTAAGTGTGCATGATATGGAGGTAGTCTCAAACATCTATGACCATGTTCTTCAATTAACTTGTCTATTTTAAATATCTTTGTTCGTTGTGTCTGTTTTACAAGGTTAAGCAATTCGGGTTTCAAGTACCTGTCGGTAAATGGTATGTGTTCTTTTATGAGCCACGTTTTGATTGCATCTTTTGTACTTGATGATGTTGGGATTCTATCTTCTACGTTCACTACGTTATGGTATGAAGCATTGTCCATTATCAGACAAGAAGGTCTATCTAATATTGGAAGAATACTTTTTTCGATCCAGTCTTCGAATATGTGCCCATTCATTTCGAGTGGTAGTCTCTATTGTCAATGGATTTTTGAAATGAAAAATTAGATGAGCATTCTGCAACAACCCATTATGTCTGCTACCTGCATGTGCAACTATCAAACGTTGCCCTTTACTACTTGGTACTGATCTTTTAATACTTCCATCTGCTAACTGCCATTCCTTTTCATTTGTATGATGAGCGTTGATCCAAGTTTCATCTAAATACACAATATCATAAACCATTCTCGCGCATTCCCTTCACGTAAATACTTGCTTCTAAGAGCTACCAGATGTGGCTTTTCACAAATAATGTTTTTTCCACCAGCATACTTTCTAAAGGTGAAGCCTGCATTTCTTACAGTTTTTCCATAATAAAGTTTTTGATATTTCAATGTCGTTATTAGTTTTCAGCCAAATCTTCAACTTTCTAAGTGTCACTTCTTCGTTTTTATCAAACATTCTACATATTTCTCTTTTTACTAGGTCCTTATCGAAACTGTCTATCTTTTCTTTCCTTCCTTGCTTTCGTGAATTTGTTGGCAATAAATATCCGCTTGCTTCCACTATTCGATCAAATGAACGTTTACACAAACCTAAAATATGCATTGTTCTCTTCTCAGGATTTGATAAAGAACAATAAAGATGTCCCTTTTTACGCTCTCTGCAGAAGTATTGATAAATCTTTATAGCAATGTTATGCTCAGTAAAATATTTCGCTTTCAGATTCATTCTCACATAGACTTGCAGAAGGTAATATGCTTAGTGCCGCCTACATTCTGTAAATATTGAGACGTGCCTCTGACTTGTGACTTGAAATCGAGTCAATATCCGTTTTTGATTTCACATAATTCTAAGTTCAGGAAAAATAATATTTGGTGCTAAACGGGAATTTCCATATGTAACATTGCTTTATACAAATGTACAGTGGAAACAACTACTTTTAGAACGGTGCACATTCTACCGTGAGGGTCATGCCTTTATATTTAATAATCAGCTGTGAGATGTAAGCATCTACATAATCCAGCGGTTGTTTATAATTTAGATTAACTTTTTTTTAATATAGGTTAAATAAGGTATCTTTGATACTGGATCACATTTCTTTGATAAAAAAATATTTCTATAGCGACATTATTATTCTAAACCTAACTTCAAATGATCAATCCAAATGAACAATACGTTTTTGATAAAAATAATTTAACATCTCGGCAAACGATTCTGAACGGACTATAACTGTATCAACATGGTAGTGTTGTTTATGATCCTTCCTCTGGTGGGAAATGTTGAATTTCGGAGCATGAGATTACAAGTTAATTAAGAAGAAAAGAACAACAGGTGCAAAAATGCTGCAACATGTTGCAGCAAAATAGAAAGTATGTTTATTTACATCCTTGAAAACAAAGGCAAGAAGTAAATTGCATCTGTCATTGTATGTTATTGTGAGAAAGTGTGCATACATATTGGTTTCAAACGCATGTTGTAAGGATGTCATTCCAACTGATACATATATAAAATACTTGATTACTGACAAGGCTTATGACGCAGGTCCGATATGTGCAAGTAATATGCCAGTAATGAAGTAGATGTAAAGATTTTCATGCTGTGTAATTAAGAAAAATAGTTTCAGTTAGCGTAGTCTTTGTATGGCTTTTTTCCTAGTACGATTTGACTTTTCATTAGAACTTGCATTTTGTAACTATGTCATGCTTGCTGTCTTCAGTAGCAGGAGCGGTATGATAGGTGCCTACAATTACACAGTATATACTTTGAAGGACATGTAGCCATCTTTTATGTTAGTCTATTTTGTTAATCTCGTAACAAGATATGTGCCAGAAATTAATAAATTGTCATTTATCTAGTCAATAATATTAAAAAGAATAACAGAGGCAAACATGTAAGCTTAAGCAAAAGTAGATTTCCACAAAAGCATATTTCCAGTATCATAATAATGATGATGGAGAGCCCCACACACCAAATGTGCTGTTAAAGTCGCAGCTATATAAGCATACCTTACACCAAATGCATTATCTACTGCGTCACTGATAATGACAGAATAAACCAGGCCATAAGAGAAAGAGTATATGTCATACAATTCTACAATACATACAAAGCCAACAGATGCAATGGTTTTGGTCATCTGGAAAGAATGATGTGTGATTCATTAGTTTATAAATCATATGTGAAGAGAGGAGAAGCAGAACGAAGATCCAGGCGTAGACCTAGAGTATGATGGATCGACAACATCAAAGATACATTACACGAACTCCAAATAACATTATCTGAAGCTGCCAGAAAATCAAGAACAAGAACATGTAATCTCCCTCGACACCCGTAAAGTGTAAAAGAGGAAGGAAAGATAGATAGAGACTGATAGGGGCATTTATAGTCTATATAAACACACCTTACACCACATGCACTGTTTATTTCTTCACTGATACCGATATCCATTAATATAAATTAGATATCTCGTTTCCATTCTTTCTAAGCGAATGATAATACTTGTAAACATTATTACAATGACGATATCGTACATAAAATATGTGCACTTCTAAATTGTTTTACTTCATGCTATAATGTTAACTGGTGTATTTTGTTATTTCTTTGCCGGATCATCATTAATATTTTCTTGAAAAGTAATTTTTATGGAATACAGTTCAAATATAATAGGAACATAGTTTTCTAAATTAGAATATTTTTTTAGCACTCAGAAGCAGAGTTGATTGCGATGTTTATCCCAGCACCTGGGAGAATACAGCAGTTGACCACCCAGCCTGGCACACTCATATCACTGCTGGCATAACGAAATATGAAAAGGAAAGAACACTGCAGGGAATCCACACGCGCAAGAAGCGGAATGGCAGATCCGAAGGTTCTCCTACCCCTAACCTTCAGCACTCCTGCATGCACTGCAATAAAACTTTCAGTGCACGAATCGGACTCATCGGACATCTGCGGGCTCAAATGCCAAATTAGACAATTGCCAGCTTATTGTTATTAGTATTATTTTTTTATTTCATCGCATTCATTTGTTTTTCATGATATGCTCATCTTTGCTTGCGAAGGAGGAACACCATCATCATAATCATCATCATCGCGATCTCGACTTACAAATCCAACTAACTATAAAGCATCGTGGTTTAAATTGACCATGAACATTATTTTGGAGACTCAATTGAATTTATAAGTTGCTACCTAAAGCATCAAATCGTTCAATAGTCATGTTATGTACATGATAGACATCGTATGTTAATTAGTATCGAAATAGTGTTAATAGGTAACAAACACAATTATGTTCATATTACTTACTATAAATATATATCACATGATATTGTTTATGTTGTATTATAGCATCACTAATCATATGAAACACTGGGTTATTTTTAACAAATGTGTACCTGATATTATAAGTGTTTGTTCAATAATTCATGAATTACTAAACTTAACATTATCCCCTACAGATATAAATGCATACATAGAAAAATGTCAGTTATCTTAACCATATATTTATATTGACTATACTTGCTGCCAACCTATAACAGGACTATATTTAAAACACATATATTATTTAAAAATATAACTAAAATGCAATTTTGGCATACTAAATCCGATGTTAGTTATTAGGTGTTGCTAAATTTTTGTTACACATTTTCAAAATAGGCATTATTATATATTGTAATTACTAAATAAAGATATACTTATTCCTTGTTATTGCATGTATATGGCAGACAAAATAATAAATGTAATAGCTGCAATTTCAATACACATTCTCTGTATTTACTTTCCGGTGTTCTGTGTTTTGTATTTAACATCTCCAACTATATGAATTAATAATTTTGTAACTGGGTGTAATGTGGTAGCTATTTTATAACGTGTGACGTGTGGCATCGCTTATCATGTAGATAATTCTTTGTATACGCTTATATTTGTGCACTAAGATGATTCACTGAAGCAGTTTTAGCAACATCATTTCTCAAACCGTCCGTATCACCGATTTCCATTGCGCCTACAATCATCATCATTAAAGTGTCGTCTCTGGAACGAAGGTTACCTGTAGCAGATTTACATCTCCCGCCTCTTGTCTCGTAGTGCTCTATGCTAGGTTGTAACCAGTCCATCTCGCGATATTACACTTCCACTGGTACTCTGCTTCCGTCGTGCTTGACTACCATCGACTTCATCCTCATTTAAGGTCTTCAACAAGGCGGCATGTCTTTCAATATGTCCTGACTTCTGTATTTGTTTCAATTGTATTTCATTTATTCATTAGTTCTCTATACGCCCGTGTGTTCCGTAGCCCGAAAGGGGAGCAAAGAATAGCAACACTGTTTACTTTCCACGCATGTCGTAAAAGACGACTAAGGAGGTTATGGGATGGAGTTGGCTGTCTCATCCCATATAGGGTCAGTGACCCAAAGCAATGCTGAAGTCGGATGTGTCAGGCCGAAAGGCGCAGATATCGCAGCAATGCTGTAAACCATGACACAACGCATTCCGTTCGCCGGACTACATCCTGCTAATCTGCAGAAATTTGAAAACAGACGCAGAAGAAGAATAAGAAGTTCTCTATACGACGTGATGTTAGAAAATCTATAACGGTATTTTTCTATTTATATGATGGTCTGCATTGTCTTCTATATATCCACATCTTAAAAGGCATACATTCTGATTTATATTTATTTCTTTGTTTACCACGTTTTTGATCCATGCATTAACATAAAATACGATTTAGCATTTCATAATTTTCATTATTAGCTTGTTTGTAATTTGTTTGAATGTGAATAGTTTTCTCATGTGATTGTAATTACTTGTATCAATTACTATTATCCTTTTAACTTCTGTTTCACATCTGCCATCATTGGTGATTATGTGTCTGAGATATATATAATGTTCTTCTTTGTGTAGATTCTCTCCATGCATTTTTATGTTTAACACACGTTCTTCTGTAAATATCTTGATTATAATCATGGTAATTGATATATAATGTATTATAACCATGACACTTATCATGGTTTCTGTTTTTTGGATGTTTGTGTCTATTCGATAATATTCATTTGATTTATCGACTTGGATATATTAGACGCTGTAGTTCCTGTTCACTTTCTACTAAAAGGACACTGTCATCTGCATATATCAGGTAGTTTATTATTTTCTCACTGACTGATCGCGAATACTGTCCTTCCTCCTATATTAAAAAATACTATCTGTGTAAATATCCAATAGGCTGAGCGATAAAATAGATCCTTGTCGCATCCATTGATTTATATATATACATATATATATTGAGTAACTCTTCTCACACCTTATTGATGACGACTGTTCCTAATATATATTTCTATTCAGTCTAAAGGAATATTCCATATATACATATATCTTGAAGACACTCAATTAATTTTTCATATTGCACTTTGTAAACGGACTTGCTTGTCTATGAAGCAAATACATATATATTTTGGGACTTATATATATATATATATATATATATATATATATATATATATATATATATATATATATATATATATCTTTCTACACATTTTGATTTCAAGTTTCACTTCATTTTTGCCTGCTGTGATCTTGATCCCAAAATCTAATAGTCTGAAAACGTGGCCCAAAATTATAAAGATTGTATTTTTCTTATATTATTGATTAAGCTCAGTTCCGCATTTGACTCTTTCAACAGCTCCACATTAGTTTTCCTGGCGGCTCATTGTATTCGCATCATTCTTCTGTAGAACTACATATCTATTGCTTATAACTGTCCACTTTTAAATTTGTTCCTTGTCCAATATCCAGAAAAAAATCCACCTCTGAAAAAGTCCAAGAAGAAGCAATGAGAGCGGTACTGGAGTGTACTAAGGACACAGTCACCTCTGAAATTGAATTGATGATGTACCTACACAGTATTAGAGTACAACATCGGGTAGCACAGGTTAGGTCGTGCCTCAAAGTAACAGAATACAGCTAGCTCCCATTACACCGACGTCTAGATGAGTAAAAGTGAAAACGAATCACGCGTGAACGATCATGGATGGCAGAGGCTTGAGAAAACTGCGACGATTATGTACATGTGAAGAAATAGGAAATGCAGCGAATGGGTGGATGTAGACATTGAGAAGAAATCACTGACTAAAGTAAAAATACACCTAGAGTAAGTGTTTCGGAAATAGACGGGAGTAATGGCCAAGGTTACAGGGGATATACTTGCCCAGCTACACTCAAAACCACAAAACATAATTATATACGCAGATGACTTAGTTAACAGAAATACACACAAAAAAAGCGGTTCGGGTTTTGTTGCCTACAGAAACAGCGTGAAGTTGGTTGAGAATTATGTTGTATAATCTACTGTCACATCGGGCATGATCAGAACTGTGTATGATCAGAACTGAACAGGTCACTCCTCGCGACAATGCGCAGAGAATTACATGAATTTACTGGCCTGGTCATGCTCGGATTAGGGGAAACGAAAGAGCCGATGTGTTGGCTGGTAAAGCTTTGGTGAACAGCACCTAGATAAGAAGAGACATGATTGAATTGATTAGAGCAGTCATGGATACCCTACAAGAAGACGAGGGTGCAGTCGAACGTGACAATGTACATATTCAGAGAATGGTAGAAATGGGAGTGACTAGAGGTGATGCTCCCTCTCGGGAGAGATCATAATAACACATAATCAACTATTGACTGGGACAATGTGCTTATACACTTTTAGATGGCTGACGAAACGGCAAGCAGAGCATATATGGGAATGTCCCCAGTGCTGTGACGCTTGATCCTAATCAAGAATCAAGAATCGAGCATGTGGATGTAGATAGGAGTTACAGCAGCACTTAATTGATTGATAACTGACATCAATACACTCAGTAATACAGACTCTCAAAGCATTCTTCGCAAGATAAAAAAAATTAATTGCTGAGAAAGTAATGGTGGAAATTATTAAATAACCGAATTGTCCAGAGCATTACATGGATATACTGCCCTGGTCATGCTGGGGTCAGAGAAAACCGTCCAATTGAAAGAGCGAGCGTCTAATTGGCAGGCATAGCGTCGTTAGAGGACACAATGATGATAAGAGATAAAGCAGATTTGATCCAGGCAATAATCCATTCATTTCAAGATGATGAAGGTGGTGCCAACTAGGATGAGAACGCACACAAATAGAAAATGTCAGAAATAGAGAATATATCGGGGAGATAAGGACCAGTTATTATTTTGGGAAAGTCCCGAAGATCACTCAATCAACACCTGACCGGGACTCTTCGTCTTCATACACTGGTATGGCTGCTGGAACGGGGAGCGGAACACTTATTGGAGTGTCCCACGTGCTATAATGTTAGTTTCTAATCATGAATTTAAACAATCACGCAATCTACTGAACTTTCAAGCGATCCAGCGATTCAAAGGATCTCCAGAATAAAAAAAAGTGTCTTTACCGTTATGATAAAAATGAGTGGTTTGCCGTAGTGAAATCCCATTTCAGTTAACTGAAAGTCAAACATTTTGCACTTTTTCTAGATCATGTAATGTGGTGTTTGAATCAGGACACCCGCAGCTGAACCATATTCCAGGTGTGGTCTTATGCCTTGCTGGTAAAATTTAATGAGTATATTCCCAATGGCTCCCAATGTGGTTCCACTTAGTTTTTCACAGGATAGCTAACTTCCTCCTGGCTTTTGTTATTGCTTTGTTTATGTGCTGCTTCCATGTAAGCTTATCATCAAAAGTAACTACGAAGTATGTGGGCTGTTTGTCTTCTTTCAAGAGATCTAAATCTATCTTGATATGGCCGGCTTGTTTTGGTGAGAGGGTAAAGAGTGTAGGTCTGCACTTATATGTGTTAATGCTGACGCACTATCTATTTGCCCATAAGGTTAGGGCATCGATAGCTCGTTGTATTTGTTTAGTGGCCACTGTCGCATGTTCTTACGTGCACCCGATCATCAGGTCGTCAGCATACATTGCCACTTTGATCCCGTATGGTAGTTCAGCAACCAGGTCATTAATGTAAACCTAGAATAGTGTGGGTGACAGAACTCCTACCTTGATGACTCCATGTCGCAGTAGGACTTTTTTGCTCTTACGAGCATCTAATTGTATCCTGGATCTTCTATTATGCTGGTATGATTTTATAAATTGATATCTTTATAAATTGTGATCCTGGTATTTCTCCCTTTACTTTCGGCATTTAGTTGTTTTACATGTTTCCATAATTTCCTAGTATCTCTTTCTAAGTTCAGCGACTCTGTTTGTCCTTTCCAGCTTCTCCATCTGGCTTGTAACTTGGCTCTTTGAAATTTAGCCTTTGTTTGCTGATATTTGTTGTGATGTTATTGGCTAGGTCTGTTCTCAGCCTGCTGTCTAGATGTTTCCATCTCAATTTGCAGCTTTTCCATTTCATCATTCCAGTATGGCTTGTAGTTTTTGCGTGCCCCCCCCCCTATATATGGTTTTACTAGCAGCATGTAGTATACATCTATTAAATTCACTCACTTCTCTATTGATGTATTTGTCCAAGTTCATGTCCTTGGCTAGAACACTGGATAAATGCTGGTACATTTTCCAGTCTCCCTCATATAGTTCCAACTAGTGAGCGTGGTGCTGTTCGTGGTAAATTCATTGTAGATTTCCAGAAATTCTGGTCCGTGGTCACTACCCCCAAGTTGCTTTCCAACGACACGTGTAATGTTCCATTTCAGGCCTGGTTAGTGGAATGCCAGGTCTGGTGTACAGGTGGTGTGCCATGCTCTCGAGTATAATGTTGGTGAGTCTGCTAGCTGGTTAATAAGGATGAGATTATTTTCATCCTGCCAGCTCTCAAATTCCTCACCTCTTGTCGAAATGATCGTAACCCCAGCTCTGAGATTGGCTGTTGAAATTAATTAAAATAACTTACAATTAAAAATCAGTCACACAAGCTCAAAAAAATGACCACACATTATGAGTCGCATTTTGTCCTGAAATGTTTCTAGTGCCAATGTTTTATCATTTTGGCAGTAGTAGTCCAGGAGATGGAATTCTGCACTGTATGTTTTAGGTGGAGCATCTAGTATTCTGCCCTTTCCATATATACTTCCAGCTGACATGCGCTGATATTGTTTTTAGCAAGTGTCAGAATTCCACCCTTTTGCCTGTCCTTTCGGTCCGACCGGTAGCACTTTGTTGGCTTCTGATTTTGAAGGCTATGTTGTTGCTGAGGTGTGTTTCTTGGATATAGCATATATTAACTTGTTCTTCAGTTAGGACATGTTCAAGTTAAAATTTGTTGCTGTATACATCTCTTTCACTGTTCACACCCTGAGCATTCCAGTGCATTATTTTTAATTGGTCGTTGGTTTGTTTAGCAAGTAGCTCTATTCCCTTGCCTCATGGCTCCTCGGGGCAATTGAAAAGGACTTCCAGTAACTGAGGTTGGGCCCTTTCGAGGTATTGGGCCCGGCACCGTCCCTGTCTGAACGTTCGCCACAGGGCAAGCACCATAACTGTTTATAGATGCAGACATGTTTCCATTGTGTTTTGTGCATGGAATCCTGATTATATGTGCGCCTTTTGGCGGGTTGCCTCCGTCTTCAGAACTCTGCTTACTTGGGCCGGACTATGGTCCTGCTCGAGTGGGACTGCCCGACCAGTTTTAGTTTCCAGCCCCTGATGGCTGAACTAAGCCCCATCACCACTTCAAGGTGCCTGCCTCGATGGGGTTACAATCATGTGCTGCCACTGGGAAACAAATATAGCTTCTTCATAGCTGTACAATTGTGTTTTTATTTTTCCCTTGCCATATATATTTAATCTCTTATGTTTTTGCTTGTTTGTAGGAACCAATTTTTTTTCCCCTGATCTCTGTCGATCAATATCACGTGGTGTTGATGATTGGCCAGATATAATCAAAATTGTTATCATTTTCTGATTGTTCTTTTTCAATGACTATTGTAGGTGTTTGTTCATCTCTGTATATATATATATATATATTATTGCTGTATTGTTTGAATTGAGGAAACGATTTTGTGTCTCGCTATCATGTTTAACTGATATAATTAGGTTCTAATCATGTCAGACCCCTTGATATTACGGTGGTGTTATTTACCTACTTTCTGGAATATCTTGACCTCCGTTATTAAAGGATTGAAACTGGTCATAATTTGAGTCTTCGCGAACAATTCGTAAGATATTTCCTGCGTAAATGTTGAAAAGGTGCGATGAGATGACCCGTTCCTGCTTTATTCCTTTTTGAACGCCACGCAGGCAGTTATTTCTAACTGAGGAAAAAATAAGCATGTTGCTATTGATGATGTATTTTTAATGTGAGATATTAGATCGTGTGGGAAGCCCATGCTTTCAATTGTTTTCCATAAATTCACTGGCTAGTGGCTTTGTGTAGTCTGTGAAACAGATGTTTACGTCTGCATTGAACTTACTTGACTTCTATATTATAGCTCTCATGTTGAAGATGCGACCCCTATAATTATGAAGTAGTGCGAACAAATGTTTAAAAAAACGTGTTATGTCTGAAACGAGTTAATTAATATATGCTCTGAAAGCATGGCATCATCAAATTTCATCATTCAAATATAAAAGAGATTAATCATATTGTAAATGTTATTTTGGTTTTGCAAATTAATCAACTTACATACATTAACATAAGAATTATGTCTGAGGAACACTGCTTTGATATATCAAACACTTCATATATATTGCTGTTAAAAGCAGCAGAAGACACCACAGATAATATAATCAATTACCAATATGTTCGTATTTTTTTATGGATTAATTACGGTTTTCTGTGCCCACTAATCGGACTTTTTGGCATATCAACAAACACGGTGAACATTATCTGCTTTGTAAAAGAAGGGTTCAAGGATCCAGTGAATGTCAGTCTCTTCGGTATGGGAATTGTTAGACGAATGTCTTTACTATACTTTGTTTACAATATATCATGGTGTTTTTTCCAATGTACGCTATTGCTGCTAACCCATGTACTATATGTATTATTACATGACAAATACTGTAAACAACACACATGTAGAGATAATATAATAATATGCAACTATCATCAGAAAGCGTTTAACTTAGGACATGAAATACTTGAACGGGAAGTTAGTGTCACTGGTTTAGACGGACAACGAAACAGCATTATAGTCATAATCGACCCAATAACTTACATGAAAGATAATTATTATAAAATGGTTAAACAATATGATGATAATTAGTCACAGCAAGATGCGTTCGGTAATATAAAACACAATCTATTCTGCTACAGAACTAAGGTGAGTCTAAGAAAAACGTTGTATAGACGTTACCAAAAATGACTTTCTATAGATATGAACACAACTTCATTGCCATTGGAGCGCAAACAAAAACTCCCAAACAAAGTTTAACGATATGTGGCATCATACCACGTTGCAATACAAATTACAAATTAGAGTTTCAGAATTGGTCTTAATTTATTCTTCTTCTTCTTCATCGTTCTTCAGTCAGATATCAGGTTACAGCACCAATAGCTTCAATGAATTGTGTGATTCGCTTCAGGTCATCCATGGAACCCCTCACGTCTGAAAGCAGTGCCGTCTCATTAGGCCATATTTCCTCCCTATTTTCTTGATAGAGTTGACAGGCATGAAGAATGTGTTCTGCAGTCTCTGGGCTCAGTCCACAGCTGCAAAGGTATGTCTCACCAATCTTCAGCTTTTGGAACATGTGACTGATCAGTCTGCTGTGACCAATTCGTAGTCTGAAGATGATGGTTTGTTCCTTGCGTGACATTTGGTTGTAAGGATCATTTGGTTCTGCAGTTGGGTGCATTTGCTTCCACCTTTTCTTATATTCTGCTTTTAAAATGGTCTTACATTCATAGTACGTATTATTATTTTCTATTTGTTCCAGTGATCCCCCTTTCCTTGCCAGGAGATCAGATGTTTTCATTTCCAGGTATGCCACAGTGACCTGGGATCCACTGCAGTACTGTTTATTTGGTAGTACTGCTAAGGTGTAGTAAGCAGGCCGTAAGTTCATTCATGCTCGTGTTCTTTGGATCTTTCAATGTCTGCAATACTGACTTTGCATCCGTTAGAAAAACTACATGTCTGTTGTGACTCGGCAAGCAATTCATGAGCATTTTGGCTGCCTCTATTATGGCTTCCACTTCTGCTTTGAAATTTGTGGAATGTTTGCCTGTGGGTATGGATTTCTCTATTTCCTTTCCCTCAGGTGTTACTATATATATATTCCTGATCCTCCATCTAATACTGCCTCTTTCGCCGATCCATCTGTATATACATGTGTCCATGTACCCTTTGGGTATGCTTTCTGTATGTGGTTCTTAGTTGTCTCCTTTAGTACTTGTATAGTAGATTCTGTTTTCGAAATAATGCTTGGTATATTGTCCATAATTCTTGGGAAGTTTTTCCTGCCCTATGTTGGGTATGTGTTAAAGGTGTTTAGTGGTTTTATGTTTTGTAGGTCTGTATCTGTGAGTGATTTCTGGAGCTGTATTGCAGAGTGTAGAAATCTACCTCTTTTGAGTCGCTCTTTTGTGGGTCTGCTTAGTCTTTGGTTCATTTGATGACTCTCCAAACATTTGAACTTTGCATACTGTGTGAGGTTTTTTTTCATTGTTTCTTTCATCCATTGATGGCAAACCTGTGCATGTTTCCATTTCTGTGATTGGGGTAGTATTCATGCCTCATGTTATAATTCTGAGACTGCGGGTTTGTATCTTTGAGATCTTTTGAGTGTTACTCTCGGCTGCAGTCCCCCATGCTGACATTCCATATTCCAAAACTGGTCTTACGTAACATGTATATGCTCTACTATAGTCCGTTCAGAATCGTTTGCCGAGATGTTATGATTTATAATTCAAAAAGTTCTTGATGATTTCACATGAATTTTGGCATACGTTGTTAAAATGTCCATGTCGCGAAAACATATGTGTTACTTGATGTCTAGCTGTAACGGTTATTTGAAAGCGGCGAATTCTTTTGATGTTAGCCCATGTAAATATTATTTCGACCATAAACAAAATATTTTACAGTAATCTAGTGCAATGATGACCCATAGGCGTGTCCACAATATTTTACATGGTGGCAGGTGTAAAAAAAATTTAAAATATATCTTTTGTTCGTAGAGTCAATTTGATATTGTTCCATGCTCTTGGTGTGAGTTTCACAAATGTTGTCGCTGCCTTTGAAATAAGTACATATATTTCTTCATGTAAGGAAATTTTGTCTGTAATAGTTGATCCAAGATATCTGAACTTTTGTATTGAATCAAGCGGGCTAATTTTTATAAGTAATGGTTGATGGTTTGCTTATAACATTTTTTTGAATTGCTTGGGTGGTATTGAGCAATGAAATGTTTTACAAATCAACTTGTAAATTTTGCAAATCAAACTTTTTTTAGTGTAGACTTAATCAGAGTAATGATCATTCATAATCAGACGAGTCAAATAGGTCGATTACTGTTTTCGGCTGAACAAACAACAAACCTTCCTTTTTCCAATATTCCTCTTCTTGGCGTAACACATGATCCTCACATTTCACCCAGTAGTCTTTATGTATATTTGATAGAGCCTGATTTGTAAGAGTCTCAATATCACATAATTTGAAAGTTGTATTTGTAGATGCTACGTGTCCTTTAACTTTTGCCCAAATTAGCTCTATAGGATTTAAGTGTGCATGATATGGAGGTAGTCTCAAACATCTATGACCATGTTCTTCAATTAACTTGTCTATTTTAAATATCTTTGTTCGTTGTGTCTGTTTTACAAGGTTAAGCAATTCGGGTTTCAAGTACCTGTCGGTAAATGGTATGTGTTCTTTTATGAGCCACGTTTTGATTGCATCTTTTGTACTTGATGATGTTGGGATTCTATCTTCTACGTTCACTACGTTATGGTATGAAGCATTGTCCATTATCAGACAAGAAGGTCTATCTAATATTGGAAGAATACTTTTTTCGATCCAGTCTTCGAATATGTGCCCATTCATTTCGGAGTGGTAGTCTCTATTGTCAATGGATTTTGAAATGAAAATTAGATGAGCATTCTGCAACAACCCATTATGTCTGCTACCTGCATGTGCAACTATCAAACGTTGCCCTTTACTACTTGGTACTGATCTTTTAATACTTCCATCTGCTAACTGCCATTCCTTTTCATTTGTATGATGAGCGTTGATCCAAGTTTCATCTAAATACACAATATCATAACCATTCTCGCGCATTCCCTTCACGTAAATACTTGCTTCTAAGAGCTACCAGATGTGGCTTTTCACAAATAATGTTTTTTCCACCAGCATACTTTCTAAAGGTGAAGCCTGCATTTCTTACAGTTTTCCATAATAAAGTTTTTGATATTTCAATGTCGTTATTAGTTTTCAGCCAAATCTTCAACTTTCTAAGTGTCACTTCTTCGTTTTTATCAAACATTCTACATATTTCTCTTTTTACTAGGTCCTTATCGAAACTGTCTATCTTTTCTTTCCTTCCTTGCTTTCGTGAATTTGTTGGCAATAAATATCCGCTTGCTTCCACTATTCGATCAAATGAACGTTTACACAAACCTAAAATATGCATTGTTCTCTTCTCAGGATTTGATAAAGAACAATAAAGATGTTCCTTTTTACGCTCTCTGCAGAAGTATTGATAAATCTTTATAGCAATGTTATGCTCAGTAAAATATTTCGCTTTCAGATTCATTCTCACATAGACTTGCAGAAGGTAATATGCTTAGTGCCGCCTACATTCTGTAAATATTGAGACGTGCCTCTGACTTGTGACTTGAAATCGAGTCAATATTCGTTTTTGATTTCACATAATTCTAAGTTCAGGAAAAATAATATTTGGTGCTAAACGGGAATTTCCATATGTAACATTGCTTTATACAAATGTACAGTGGAAACAACTACTTTTAGAACGGTGCACATTCTACCGTGAGGGTCATGCCTTTATATTTAATAATCAGCTGTGAGATGTAAGCATCTACATAATCCAGCGGTTGTTTATAATTTAGATTAACTTTTTTTTAATATAGGTTAAATAAGGTATCTTTGATACTGGATCACATTTCTTTGATAAAAAAATATTTCTATAGCGACATTATTATTCTAGACCTAACTTCAAATGATCAATCCAAATGAACAATACGTTTTTGATAAAAATAATTTAACATCTCGGCAAACGATTCTGAACGGACTATAAGAATTTTTCCATTTGCACCCCAATCTGTTCAAGCCAATTTTTTAATGAGTGTTGTCCTCATTGTACCTTTTGTTTGGCACTTGTCTGTGCTGTTTCCATGTAAGTCTTGGATCAAAAGTGACTCTAAGGTATGCGGGTGTCTCATCTTTAGGCAAAGTTTGGCCATTTATGGTTAGTAGGATTTTCTGTGGTTTGGTGGACATGCTGAATGTGGTATAGGTAATTTTTGTGGGCATTGATAGACATGGCCCATTGGTCTGTCCACTTGGTCAAATTGCCCATAGTTTCTTGTAACCTAATTTTTGTTGTGCCTACGCTCTCTTCACTGCACCATATTGCCAGATCGTCTCCATACATTGCAGCATTTACTTTATGCGAAAAAATGTGGTCAATGTCATTCATGAATATAAGGAATAGAGTGGGGGATAGAACACCTCCGTGTGGTACTCCATGCTTAAAGAGTTTCTTTCTGCTGTGCTTCATTTCAAGCTTCACTGCTGCTTTTCGGTTGTGCAGGTAGTTTTTTATCCAGTAATACATGCGCCATGTCGCTTTGCTTTGTTGTAGTTTAAGGAGGAGTCCATCTTTCCACAAACAACCAAAGGCTTTTTCCATATCTACTCAGACCATTGATGTCTGCTTTTTTTTTCCTGGAAAGCATCCTCTACTTCCTGGGCAATTAGTGTAATCTGGTCTTCAGTTGATCTACACTTTCTGTAGCCAGCTTGCTGATTTAGCAGGATTTTATTTTTTTCTAGGAACCACATCATTCTTTTGTTTACCAGCCGATCCATTAGTTTGCAAACACAGCTGGTCAGACTTACTGGGCGATAGCTGTCCATCTTATTCTTTGGCTTGCCTTTCTTGTGGGTGGGTATCATTATGGCGGTTTTCCACACCTGTGGCACTAGACCTCTATCCCAACAGTTGTTAAAATTGTTATTAATTTCTTTTTTTGCTGATGGTCGGATGTGAATTACGAGCAGAAATGAACTCGTAGCAGTTCATTTGGTATGTCATCTGGGCCAGGTGATTTCCTAAGTTTTAATATTGCTAGTTCTTAATTTAGTTCATTGATCGTAAATGGAATATGCATGACATCTTGCTTATCTTTGCTGATCTCTTTTTCGATCTTCCGTAGTTCATTTCTTACTCCTCTTCTCCTATTTGCATCGACTTTGTGACAGGCAGTACTTTGGTAATGATGTATAAAGTGATTTGCAACCTTCTTTCCTGTGAGTACATCTCCGCCATTCTCTATAGCTACTGGTGCTATTTTGTTATCTTTGCTGTTGAGCATTTGTGTTATTTTCCATAGTTTTCTTCCCTCTTTGTCGAAGTTTAAATTTGCTGTTTTTTCATGCCAGCTTTTCCTTGTGTTTGTAATTGTCGTGTTTCTTAGTTTGGCGACAGCCGCTTTTAGTGATATGTTGTTTTCTGTGGATGGGCTTTTTTCTGCTGTGTCTCTGGCCTTTGACACTTCTTTCTCCAACTCATCGAGTTTATCAGACCAGTACGGTTTGTAATTTTACCTAGCACCTCTTGGTATGGTTTGCTTGGCTGCTTGAAGAAGTGCAGAAGCCAGGAGTTGTGCAATTTTGTTCACATTTTAAATCCTTGGGTTTATTGTTTTTGTTAATTTGCCTGTCAGGTCAGCATACTTACTACAGTTTGCTTTCTTGAAGTTCCATCTGGGTGTGGTTGTGGGGCCAGCATGGGTATGGTTAATGTCAATGGTGAGTTTGATGGGGCGATGGTCACTTCCACCAAGCTGCTCCAGCACTTCCCAGTATGTTATTTTCGCTAAAGCATCTGTTGCAAAGACTAGGTAAGGGGTTTGGGTGGCGTGCCATCTTCTAGAGTAGAAAGTTGGGTGGTCTTCAGGTTCATTAAGCAGTTGAAGTTTCACCTCGCACTGCCAGTCTTCCACTTCTTCTCCTCTAGTATCTTGTTCTGTATATCCCCAACTCTGTGAGTGGCTATTGAAGTCACCAATCACAAGACAGTTATCTTTTTCTGTGTTAATTGTGTATAGCGATAGGCTCTTGTCTTGTGGGCAGTAATAGTTATATACTGTGACCTCTTTAGTTGGAAGGGTTAGACATGTTCCAATGCTTTCAGCCTTTCCTTGTGTGTCTACTCGAATTTCAGAGGCAACGATATAATTTTTTCACAAGTATAAGAACTCCTCCTTTATGTCTCTTTTCTCTATCGTTCCAAAATGTTTGGAATCCTCGGATGTTGACTCTATTGTTGTTTGTGTGGTGTGTTTCCTGTATGTATGCAATGTCGATTTCCTCTGTGTGTAATCGGTTTGCAAGTGCAGTCTTTTTTTTTGCAGTCTCTGCATTCCACTGCAATATTTTTAAGTGCTTATTTTTGTCTTTGTCTGCATCATGATCTATATGTGACTTTTTTGAACCAGTAGTTTTTTTCCTCTGATCTCTTTTCTTGGCTCCACAAATTGAGACAGAGGTACCACCAGTCGCTGAGGGTGGGCTCCTTCGAGGCTTAGAGCCCGGCACTTCATCCGCCTGACGGGATTCCACAGATGAAGTACCAGAACGAATAATATGTAACCTTTTATTTGACATATAAAGTCATTGCGTGACACTGTGGTTTTCAGCCGTGGCAGTGATGCCATGGCTATATTATTTTGTACCTTTCGGTCCAGTGTCTCCGTCTTCCATCTTACTTTTGAGTCAGGGTGTGATTCCCTAGCCCGTATCCATCCAAGGATTGTCCACATGGCAGTGGAGGTTTCATTTTGGAGTTTTCCTTCTCCTAGACAGCTTTCCTAACAGTGTTAACGAGCACCATCTGCCCGGGGTTTGGAGGTAGAGTTACCATCTAGTAGGATAATTTTTCAGTTGCCAGGTATTCATCATCCTCCTCTGTGGTTTATTCCTTGTAATCGAAGGCACCTCTCACTCAGGGATGGTGATTTTAAGAACATTGCTCTCTCTTGTTCTAATATCCATAATTCCCCATTTACCCTACCCAACCCTCTAACCCTACCTAAATCCTATCCTTACCCCATCCCCTCCCCCTTGCGCGTTCCTGGAATGGTGTCAGTGACCCCACTCCAGCAACCTGAGCTTATAGCGGCTCATACTCGCTTTGATGCTGCCAGTCAATGGACACATGTGATATTTCAGTGGGGATATCAGCGTCGCCAGATATCCCACCCCGTCCTCTTGGTCAACAACACCGTTTGATCAACGGCTGTTTATTTGTCCAGAGTATTATTCACGGCTGAGACTTTTCCACTATCCGCCACCTGTGGACGCTCCTGGTAGGGGTCGGTAACCCGCAGGGGTCTCAATTTGAGAATATACAAATTCCAAATTGTTCAAATTGCACCAGAAGAAAAACTGGTACAGTACCGTTTGACAGGACTACATTCTAATTTATTATAAACGTGCACCAATCAGAAATGGTGTGACCTCATTGACTGTCTGCTGAATTATACATAATACATAATGGCCAACGTAATCATATGTTTTTTTTTAGATTACTAGCAACCAATAAAAATTGATTACCCTATTCCTAGCGCTAATACTTCGCCTACACTGACACGAATCGTGTCACTACCACAGTCTTTCCCACTAATATGACTCTCCAAAATAAATATGAGAAGCGTTAGAGATGTTGTTGTACAGAAGAATGATGAGAATACCATTTACTGCCAGAAAAACTAATTTGGCATTGTTGAAGAAGTAAAATGCGAGAGGGATCTTAATCCACAGTATAGGACAACAAATCTTCTTTTTTTTACTTTTAACCTGTAGAAGGGATTCAATTTCCACCTATCACAAATAGGAAATGTGGAGGAGACCCACGGTCTGCTTGATGTGCCTTTAAATCGCAGATGCGGATACAGTTCTTTTTCAAAAGAAATTGTGCATGAGAATGCTCGTTTAACTTTGGTTTTAGGCTGCATGTCAGATGTGATCCGCCCCGGGGAATTTTTTTTTTAACGTAAGACTGTCTCGGGGGTCGAAATTCTCAAGTGTCGTGTTTGTTTGTGACAATATAAACGGTTGGTTAGAAGAACGTGGCACTCCGGAAAGGCTAGATAAAGAGGGAGGGGGGCACAGAAAGGGATTCTCTATACAAAAACGATCCATGCTAGTCTGGGAATCGTCTCCACACATCTCAGATAGAAATGTGGAACATCGTTGCAGTGAGGTGGAGGTTGTCTGTATCTGTCATACCTTACCTCCTTCTTGCAGCTGCTGTATATTAGCATACCATTTATGGACACTCTTCGACACGCTTCATCATTTAAGGGCATTCTTTCCTTAACACATCATTAAAGGGCACTCTTCCATTAACACACCGTTAAAGACACTATTCGGGCAAAATGGAACAACTAGATAGTGTCACGTCATTGGAGTTAGATGTGACAAATGGTAGAAACCTCAACATAGTTGTCATCATCATAAACGAGACGTGACTCAAAAATCTCGGTCTGACTTTTATGTCCAAATTATAGTTCGATCTTTCAAAACGTTATCCACTAGTAATACAATTGATGGAAGTGAGGATGTTTCCATCTTTGAGGCCGAAGAGGATGACAACAATCTCCTAAGATAGACGATATCCACCATGATGTCTCCATAACAGGGGATGAAATTCTGTAAATAATCAAGAATTTAGACAGTGATTGCGAATTTGATGGACTTGATTGACTATTTGTGCTGATACCTGTAATTGTTTTCCCTCTATTTCCGGTGTTTGACGCTATTCTGTGCTGTGTTTTTGTGATTCTACTGATATGTAAGAAAATAAAGTGATGTATGCGTATATAAGGCAGAAACCCCAACGTATCAATATCGGAAAAATATACAAACATTATACTCTTATATATGGAAGTATACGGATAGTTAACGGAAAAAATGGAGAACATATGTCAAATATGTAGTGGAAATCAAGCACATAAAATTGCAAAATGTGGTTAACATCGAAACAACTAATAGCATCGAAATGACCAATAGCATGATGAACGATACTAAACTTTAAGAAGAAAACAATTTCACAATACCCAGAATCCTGCTCATTAGCGATGAAAAATCAAAGAAAAATATAATTATAAAGCTTGATGTTTTCCTTAGCTGCTATGTTAAAGATACACTTAATATGAAAAGTAACATCAGTGTTAGATGGGCTCTACTCATTCTAAAGCTAATGTCTCCGTCGCTTTAGTCCAATGTTATTATTATTGTGCACTGTGTATTTGCCTTCAAACTGCAGATGTTCAAACTACGTGCGTCGTCACCTTGAAAACAACAGTTTATTCGATATATATAGGTATGCTCATATGTATTTAACTTAACAAAAATAGATACACTATAAACTTTAGGTCACCCTTTGCCTACTATCCCCTGCGATATTTGCGTAAATGTATGGCCCATTGAAAAAAATCATGCCAGCCAAGCAATTTTTGATTGACCCCTGAGGAGGTCAGACAGATTTACAAACTGTATATGCTCTGGGATATAAGTTCAGTAACATAACTCAAAGCTACATTCTTTAGAACATGCTTATAGTGTACTTAAGTATATTGTTACCGTTGCCTCAAGAAATATTAAAGATAATAAGAAGTAACGTTGTTTTATTTAAGTTGATGGACGCATTGTTCGAAACTTTACAAACTTTATGTTGTAATTTGTTATTCCATTGTGTATGCAGGTTTGGCAGTATCTGATATATGTTGCCTCATAACATTGATTTGGACAAGCATATGTTGTATACCTGCATTCAGCTCTTTAGATCTACCATTCGATCCCATAGATTTCCAATACCTGACCAGTGCATGGCCACATGTTACTTTTACTAGAGTAAGCAGTGCAATAACAGCGTTCATTACAATGGAAAGATGTATATGCATAACTGCCCCATTAAAGGTTTGTACTAGCATGACCACTAGTTGTTATTTAGTTAATTTAGTATTATCAAGTAGCATTGTTATTTCTGTTCTAAAGCATAATTTATATCTTTTGAGTATCTAAAATTCTGAATGGAACATCTGTAGACACCAATAAATAATATGTTGCTCTGACAATGTTTAAGCTCAGGATATTGAGACTTTTGACACGTCTGCAATATCACAGTGTATCAGGACTAATGTGAATGGGCAAAGTTGGGGTGGTGGTGTGCAGTTACAATTTCATCATCTTTGTCTTTGCAGAAATAATGAGCATACTGTATCAGGAGAGCGTATGTATCAAGACGTCATTGTGGGCATGTGGAACATTCTAAGTTACATAAGAATGTGTATATTAGCGGATATCACATTGCTGGTCGAGGATGTTATTAAGGGATTTTAATATTTTGGAATTACTGGAAGAAGTAGTTGATGAATAGGAGTATATGGTGGAGTGAGATATATATATACAAAACATCAAGCATACCGGAGCTATCAACATATATTACACATTCTAGACTAACATGAATTCAACAATATACTGAACTTTCATGCGTCGATAAATGTGTATGTGATACATAATATAACAGAGCGCTAAATAGTAATAATGCGTGGAGCAGTGTACAGAATTAGCGTGTAGATCAATAGGTCTTTATCATTATAGACACTAAACAGACACGTAATGGAACCACCGAATCAAGTGACGATCGCATGTGAAACTAATAGATCCGGAATACAACAAACAAGACGAGGAGATGTAGGGGCGAAGCAATGTGAGCAGTCACATGCAGAGGATGTTATAGTACACAGGGGCAATAGCAAACAAAGGTATTAACATGAAAATTATAATCTCTTTGCTGGGTATGTATTCTATGTCGATCAAACAGATGCTAAGCTAAAACTCTGCGCTAGAAAGCATTTATATATATATATGTATATATCGTCACTTTTAAGTGTACTACTAAAGACAAGGTGGGTATATTAATCAGACTTTCATGATAATGTTGGTTCAACCTATATGTGCAGTATGCACATTTGGCTAAATGCAAACTATATATACATAAATGATGATTTAAATACGTTTTACGTATATCATACAACAGAGACCACCTCTATGTTTCGGATAAAATGTCTTTATCAAGATAGGGACAAAAACACATAATTAAAAGAAAATAGAGAAATATGTAATATACTAGAAACTATTATGAATGCGAGTATAGTAACACATGGGGATACAATGTCATGCAGGTGTAATTTAATTGTTAGCATTTCATTGTTTGATACATCGTTACTATTTATATGCATGTCACATGACTGTCACTAAGACATTCCAAAGTTAGTGAATATTACGATCTGTCAATTATTTCTATTCAAATAATCTTCTACAGGTGAAGAATATTGTCACCTCCAGGCGTACAACATTGATCGTCGTATCCATCTACATCATCCTGATATCAAGTGTAGCTCCTGTATATGTTGTCAACAGACTTGGAAATGTATTCTTTCCTGACAAAAATAAAACCATAATTGCATTAATTTATGCAGATAATCGTGACGTCGTCGAGACCGTAACTTTTGCAGTGAACAACGTTGTTGTCCACCTGACATCATTCCTTGTGATTATAAACTGCACAGTAATACTAGTGATAAAACTAAAAGGAAACGCACAATGGCGGAATAACACATTAGGAACTGCACAAGCCGCGGCAATTTATGGTCGCAATCAGAAAGTATGCAAAATGGTTGTGATGATTTCCATACTTTTCATTGTTTGCATTATTCCTGTAACAGTTATGTACGTCGCCTTGCTGCTAGAACCTGGTCTGGCAGTTTCTGGAAAGTACAAAACTATATCTGTTCTCATGTTCGTAATTTCGTTTCTGTTGGAGTCAATAAACTCATCAGGAAACATTTTTATTTACTATAAAATGAGCAGCAAATATAAAAACACCTTCCATAGCACAATTTGCAGAAAAATTGAGAAAGAATAGGATATATGCCTATATAAATAAATATAGATATATGTGAATATAGAAAAATAATATAACAGAGCGCTAAATACTAATAATGCGTTGAACAGTGTACCGATAGGTCTTATGAATATATATATATATACATATATATATACATATCTGATTACAAACCTTTTAAACAATATAGTGGGCACATAATATCAAAGATCCTGGAGTGATCAAAGCTGAATTCACGTGTGTACGCTTCTAATTATGTAAGCAAACGAGGATACACTAATATATGTGAAACTGTGAACCTATAAGATGACCGTGAATGTTACTACGTAATTTAGATTTTTTTTTCCATATTGTAATACACAACAGCATATGAAAGGTCATACATGTATACATGTTTCCCTAAACAGACGGAACGTGAAATTTTTGTTTGAAAACTTTGAATCAATAAGTTAGATGAAGAGATATGATAATCAATAGAAGACAAAAGTTTTCAATTTTTAAAATTGCTACCTATAATCCATCTCTGTCTTGTATTAGTATTATTGACATGAGTATGCATTGTATCCATTTTATGAAACACATCATCTCTACAATTTTATCAGTATCAGTTGCATTCATCTGACAAACGTGTCAAGTGCATTAATCGATATCCGTGATATACTTGGAACATAAATCAGACTGCAGCTTAACAACAGTTCGCAAGGGCACACATCGATGACGATCTATGTATGACAATCAAATACTTATAAAAATATAGACACTACAAAACAATGTAATGACCAGTACCTGGACGGGAACTAATAAGAAAAAAGAAATAAAAAACCATACAACTATATTCCATAACCCATAATCTTAAATTAATATTGCCCAAACAAACATTCGATGCGTGATGCACCCACCACCAACAGTGCGTTTGACTAGTGTTAAACTCAACAATTATGTTGAAAGAAATGCTGCTGAGAGGCCAACACTGTGGTGTTTTAATTATATCTCAGCATTAAACTGAATGTGCTAATCCAAAAATGTGTGATGTGTTTCCGAGACTATAGTATGTGTTTTGAACTCTACTCATAAAACTTTAGCATCACTAGCGCACAACAGTATGTATCAAAGACGACAACTAAGCGTTGTGGCTACATAAAAATGCACTGTCTGTTTGCAGGAAGGTGGTTCAAAATTGTGTCTAATAGACTTGCAGTATCTCATACAGTTATAGGCAAAATTCAGCGGGCTGCGATCGTCAGGAAGGACAACGCACATGTTGTCCTCATGTTACTACACCTAGATAAGACCAACTGAATCTGAGTCAAGCTCTACTATAGAAAGATTATATTGCAAATGTTATCAGCAAGTTCCTCAGAAATTCTACCAATACCGCAGTCAGTGATCGGGCTATGTGAAACTATCTTTACCATACCAGCCTTCGCGCTTTACGTCCAGGCATTCAATAACACTTAAGTAATGCCCGAACAGCAGCTATTTCAGAAAGTTGTATGCAGCACATGCGTTGGCGACGTGAATAGTGGGCTAACGTTATGACTACTGAGAAGTCCCGGTTTGTCGTTTAACCTATATATGGGCAAACAAGAGTATGTAGGCGTTGTGGTGAACGTTTTAGCAACTGTGCAGTTCTCGAACGTAACCGTTATAGCGTGGTCAATGTTGGTGTTGGGAGGCCGTGTTTTGCTATACATAACTCCACACCCACCTGCCTTCCTCTCTTGTAGAATGTTATTGAACAAAATGGGAACCGCTGCTGCTTTGTAACTATGCTGTCTCTACATTGTAACTAACGATGCAGTTCTTTAAGATGATAATGCAAGACCGCATCGTTCTCGTGCAGAAAATTATGCCCTGCAACAAGCATGTGTCAGTAGAATGAATTAACCTGCAGACTGTGTTGACATGAATCCCATAGAACGTCTTTGGAGCTAGATTGGAAGACGAGATGGACAACATCAGCCATCTCCAGCAAATCTGCATGCATTGCTTCTGGTACTTATCATCGGTGGTAGACATTATAACTCATTGTTTCATTCACCCATCTATATTTCTCTGCGACAGTGATACCTTGAATGTATTGCAAATAATGTGGGACACACACGGTACTAACAACGTTGATCTTTGTTGTTGTTCTTTAATTTTATAAAATGATGCTGTATTGATTGTTGTTCTGTTATTGTACATACACTACTGCTAGTATCATGAACTAAAGTGTTGATTGTGATTAATGCGCCTACATTTTATATTATTTTAATTTACTGCCATATCTTGATTAAGAACACACATCACTTCATAAGGGTCAGTCCCAATCATTTTCTGCATATTCTTCCGTTAGACGTCTAAATGTATATAAGATGTGTCTCCCGATCAGTTGTTGGTAATGAAGTCTTCTGGTATTTGCACTAAGAACTCATTCTCTTCTTTTTCTCCTGATTTCTCCCATTTCTATAATTCTCTGAATATGTACAATGTCTGTATCAGCATCTTTTTTCAATATGTTGTTGTGTATACATGAGTGATAAATAAATCAGAGCAGTTTTCATAACTTTGACATCTACTAAAGCGTTACCCGCCAATGTATCCGCTCTTTCGATGTCGTTTACTCTCGCATGACAGCAACAGTATATCTATTTATTGTTATGAGCATCGCTGAGAAGAGCGTTCAACGATTTTCTTATCATGCACTTCCTATATTTTCTAACATACTCTGAAACATGTGATAGAATCACTGCAAGTGTTGGTGGCTGCGTTTGTTATATACGTGAGAACCGCCGTTGCGGTCAATATCTTCATTCTCATGCTCGATATTGTATTAGGATAGGAAGCTGATTTTTCCACCACCCTCTTCCCATTATGGTAAGTGATTACGCCCTATGTTTCTCTTGTGACTGAGGCATTTGAGGAAATATTTAAATGTTGATATGTAGTGCAATGTTCTATGAGTTATTGTACATGAACATATCATATTTTCAGCCCACTATATCTTCCTAGAGAAGAAAACAAATAAAGAGGTTCTAAAGACACTAAATATGAAGAAAGAACTGCTAAGAGGAGTAAAGATCAGTCAAATAAAATACTTTGGACACATTAAAAGACATGACACCTTATTGAAGACCTTACTTGAGGGTAAAGTCAAAGGGAAGCGAGCAAGAGATAAGCAGAGATACAAACGGGAGAGTAACATCACACGATGGACAGGTTACAGTCTAGCAGAATGCACCACCAAGAAAAGAGACAGGAGATGTTGGAGATACTTTGCAGCCAAACTTCGTTGCGGAGACGGCACTTAATGATGGTGATGATCTTCCTAGCTGCCTTAAAGTATGCGTCAACAACCTTCTTTCTTTATATATCCCAGTTCGCAGACGTTGAGTAGGGTATCCACCACCTTCGACGTTTGATGCACATTTCTTGTGTGCTATCTAGAAGTTGGTAAAATTGATGTGATGTATTATCGTGAGTAGTATTGTAGTTATATGACTCATTAGACTTATTGAACTATAGTATGTGCTGTCCACATCCCTGGGCGTAGTAGTATGTATATGTATGATATTAGGTCTTTAGGGGTATGTGGCCTGTGGCATATATGTCGCTGAGATGTTCTGCGATAATATCTACACTAAATTGATTTAGAGTTTTTATTATGTCTGCTTTTATGTTG
The DNA here is from genome assembly GCA_034231615.1 of Meghimatium bilineatum. Taxonomy (NCBI): domain Eukaryota; kingdom Metazoa; phylum Mollusca; class Gastropoda; order Stylommatophora; family Philomycidae; genus Meghimatium; species Meghimatium bilineatum. Next base: position 77,788,976 of record CM067322.1, read on the forward strand.
TCGGAACCTCCCGCCATTCCACAATATATTGATTGCATTGCGTTTTCTAATTCTGCTTTCTGTTTATTTGCTGGTCCATTATAATTGTGTGTTGTAAGTTGTTTTGCTTTCGTTGGTCGTCAAATACTTATGTCACCTAATATGCCCATCTTGTAAGTACTTTTGTTTTATCAAATATAATGTTCCTTTTTTATCTTTAATGCAGCTGCCCATATTTATAGGGTATTATACCCATAGTATACCCACACTGTGAGCAGCCTTATCTACTAATGAATTACTTTCGTCTTCTAGTGCTTGGTATCTCCTCTATTTCACCGAATTTTGTTTCAAGCCATTGTTTTTATTAATATTCCGGACATGTTACGTATCTCATTGTCCACAATTATCTATCACATTGTCAATACGCTCTGACAACATACCAGCAGACATAATAAAAACTCGAAATGCATTTGGTGTGGATATAATCACAGAACTTTGCAATGACATATATGAAACAGACATCATACCTAAAGACCTAACATCATCAATGTTCATACCAGTACCTATGAAGCCCAGGGTCATGGACTGTATATAATATAGAACAATACGTCTACTACGTAATATAGCTAAAATACTTCTCAAGATAATAAATGAAAGAATTAAAAACAAGATAGACACGGAAGGCGGGGAAGAAGAATTCGTTTATAAAAAACAACAAATGAAACAGAAGCTAAACTTAGTATCCGACTAATTATAGATAAATATACGGTATTCCAAAAAAGGATCTATATTTGCTTCATAGACTAAATCAAGGCCTTTGACAGAATCCAACATGACAAATAAATAATGTGTCATCAAGAAACAGTCATAATAAGAGGGGTAAGCTGCATTTTATCTCTAAGCCTATTTAAAATCTACACGGTTAATAGCTTTAAAAATATTGAAGAAATGTCAGGACTCAAGATCAATGGTAAAATAATAAACAACCATAGATATACAGATGACACTGTTCGCTTAGCAGAAAGTCAGCATGAACAAAAAAGACAAATACTGGATATAAATATTTTTTAAAAACATGTTAATCAGCAAAGACATAAAAGAACAAGAGCTAAACATAAACATACATCGAGGGAAATTACAATAGTTAAAACATTATCAATATCTTGGACATATAATCACAAATGACTGCATATATGAAACAACAGTTAACTGGAGAATAGGAATGGCTAAAAGAAACTTCAATGGCATGAGGAAAATAGTAACAACTAAACGCATTGCACGCAAGTTAAAAGTGAGAATTATAAAATGATAACTGTATTCTATATTAATTTATGGATCATAAACATGGAAACGAAACAAACAATTAGAAGACACAATTGATGACTCTGAGATGTGGGTATATAGAAGAAAAGGGGGAACATCCTGGAAAGAGAAGAAAACAAACAAATACGTTATACAAATACTTAACATAAAGAGGAAATTACTAAGAGAAATGAAGAGCAGGCAAATAAAATATTTTAGACACATTAAAAGACATGACACCTTATTGAAGACCTTACTTGAGGGTAAAGTCAAAGGGAGTCGAACTCGTTGCATGCAGAGATGCAAGTGAGAGAGTAACAACACGCGATGGGCAGGTTACAGTCTAGTAGAGTGCATCACCAAAACAAGAGAAGAGGATGTTGAAGGTCTGTTGCAGGCAATCTTCGTTCCAGAGACGGCACTTGATGATGTTGAATATAGAGCCATCTGCAAAAATATAATCTGTGATCTACAAATATACAAAAAGTGATATACGAAATAAATAAAAAAAAGAAATATTTCGGACATATAAAATGACAATGACATGGATAGGCGCATCTTAGAGGGAAAAATTCAAAGAACTAGAGGAGGTAGACCAAGAAGGAGATGGACAGATAACATCAAAGGTTGTTTGAAGTTCTCATTGGATGATGCCGGCGTAGTGGCACATGGTAGAGTCGGGTTCAGGACATTAATTGCAAGTCCAGCTTTCTGGAAAGAATATGTCATATGTCACTTGATGATGATTACTTTATAGAAAATTGCATTATTAATCTGTAATTACATTGCGTTCAGTTCGAAGATATAATATAAACAAAGAAATGTTTGTTAAATACATATGCGTTAGTTAATGTCAGGAAATTAATACTATATCAAGAAACTACTTAGTTTGATATTTGTAGATTAACATCTGATCGATCATGTCCTTTTAAACTTTTATTGTACCTATAAATATATCATACTCAGTGTTTGACATCGATGTCTTAGTCTTGTCATAGTAATACAGTTCATGTTCACTCTATTTATCTCTGAATATATGTTTTAAATTATTTTCCTCACATTTAATTTTACTTAATTTAGCGTATTCTCTGCTTACACAAATTATATATACTAAGATGTCACGCGCTACCTATTTATTTATATTAATTACATGTGACAGACATATACACATGCGACGGAACGATTTAAAAGCAAAATCTTACATATCATATATATTCAATTATATTTTCTGCAAATGAATAGAACGTTAATTATAATTTATTAATCATTTTATGTTACTTTCTAGTGTAGGAAAAGACACACACAATACAAAATAATGAAAGTAAATATTAGACATATACATTAATTCTAGTTGACAATGTAGCTACATCATGCATACTGCATTCCAAATAAATGGTCATTACAATAATAATCACACAATCAGCATTTATTTATCATTATCTATCTCAACCTCAACACTAATATTTTTGAACCTCAAAATTAACATTTTTAGAAACTATTCATTTTCGCCTTACTTAATCCTCGTAATTTATTAATAATGTCTGTTAAAATTGCAATGGTTTCATTTCCATATTAGCTGTGTGCATCGGTTTATTTATTATTTAAATATGTATTTAAGGGTGTATTTGCTTACAGTAAACTATGTGTATATGTAATGAAAATTGTTTTATTTGCCTATTGGATGTTAAATTTGATCATAGAATATTCACGACATATCAATCAACTATGATAATTATTCTGCAGGAATTAGTTACTATTCAGTAGTTAACCATTGCTTTGTGAGCATTATGGAAGCACATCTGCATTAGGCAGAAATAAAAATAAAATATAAGGTACATCTAACGTTCAGTCATGTCGACACCTCGAGAATCATCCTTTTAACGTGACGTTATATGACTGTTCCTTTGATTTTCATTGGTCACTGCGTATATCACTCAACCAATAAATTGACATGCCGAATGGCGTAGGCGATCATATTTTTATCCACGACTCTTGTGTTGTCAATAGGCTCGGATGGTGAGCTTCTACCGTGCCATAATACATGTCCATCTAGCAACATTTCTCTTTGTCGTCCACTATATCTTATCCTCTTGATCTTTCCAGTGGTTGTTATGTGTTCAAGCTGTGTTCTTCACAACAGAAAACTTGACTGCCTGCCCCTAATTTTTGATTTGATTGATCTGTTTACTGCGTATATAATGTGTGTTAACAACCAATGAAAATCAATAGAAAAGCAAAGTATCGTAACTTTAGAATAATAAATCTTGTTGAGTCCACATGAAAGTATTGTCGATTTACTGGACTTCATCTAACGAGACAAGCTAATTGTCTCTCCGCCTCTTGCCCCCCACCCAATAGTTTAATGTTAGCTGGTACACAAATTGTGCAACATCCAACTTAATCTGACATATTTTTAATAAAATAAACTGATCCATTACGTTTTCTCTCTGCCTGGACAAGTAAAGGCTATGTAATTTCTACATCACAAATATGCATGTCTGTGGTCAATGGAAACTACAGTTCTAACACAATTTTTCAACTTATACTTTACTTTACATCCATGAACTATTTCTACTAGATTTATGACATGTAAGTGATTGGATAATCTACTATGTTTTTATATTAGCTGTTGTGTTTCCCACTAGACTAACGTTGTGTTTTCTGGAGAAATAGAATGAACGATGCAATGGATTTTTTTTGCAAATCCAATAATCTTGAAAATCTTACAATAGTGTTACAGTATGCATGTATTACCGATGATTAGGTAAACTGTAACACAATTTGAGAGAACAACATACACAAATTACACATAGGATGTAGACTTACATCTGCAAATATTAAAAGTGAAAAGTGTCCACGGAAAAGTGCATTTATTCTGTGAATAACGACAAGTATTATGAAATTTTGATGTTAGTTTTATATCTAGCGATTGAGATGCATTAAATAAATCTTGATATGACAATCAATACAAAGTAACTGCGTGAAACGTAATAACAAATAGAATTACGTAAAACACAGGTTTATATTTCGTTTCAAGGGGACACGACAGACTATAGCTAAAACTAGTAGGTAATGATGGGCAATGATGAGCACACAATAAATCATAAAAATTACAATACACAAATCACATTCAACGTTTCAACCACAAGGTCTTTATCAAGACACAAACAAAACATCAAAAGACGACGAATGGAAAAATTATCACAACGTCCAAAGGAAATATGGAAATGATATGCCGGAAGATCAGAAAGTACATAAAAACGTAAATATATGTGGAAACGAAACGAACAAAATGATGAGTTTGTTTGATTGTTTTTCGTTCGCTCCATTGTAACCATCACGGATATCCGTGCGATTTCCGCCGGGAGCGTGATTACGTTGTGCCACTGCTATGAGCCTTGTAGGCCTAGCACATCCGATTTCGGCATGCCTTGACAATTCGGGTGGGCTACCCTTAGCCTGTGACAGCCTCTATATACGTCTCCAGGCACGCGTAGTGGCGACTCTTCGCCCAGACGAGTTTTGCTCTCATCTGACTCGCACGAGGTGTTACACTGTCTATCAACTTGCCTCGTGTAATTGGACGTGCTGTGCCTGTGCCCATTGGGTACTGAACCGTTTCTCATCCGTGAGCCTGGTTCCTTAAGGGGAAGAACTCAACGGAGGAGTTGGACCCTGGCTCTTTCGCCCTCTTAGCCGAGGTGTCATTCACCGACAAAGTGTACCCATTGTCCAAGTTCGAGTCTCACACCACGCGTTTGATAGCAAGGCGTTCTCGAGCTGAGCGTCCTTCTCCCAATAGCGCCTGAGCCCATCAAGTACTGAACCTTTTCTCTCTTCAAGTGTATTACCGGAGAAGGGAAACCTGACAGTAGAGTTTGGCCAGGGCTAAATCGTTGTCCCTTTTGTGCCTGAGCCCATCGGGTACGGAACCATTTCTCTCTGCAAGTGTACTTCCGGTATAGGAAACCTTGACAGTAGAGTTGGACCAGGACTACCATCGTTGTCCCTTTCTTGCCTAAGCCCATCGGGTACATACCCCTTTCTCTTCGCGAGCATATTTCCGGTTTAGGAAGGCTCGACATTAGAGTTGGATTAGGACTTCTTGCTTTTACCAGACGCCAATGAATGGGTCTGGGGCTCTGCCTGTAAGGAACACAGGTAACTAGATGCTTGTCTTGAGCTGACGGAGCTTGTAGTTCCCCTTTCCTAGAGACTTTTCACTATCTATTTGCAGTTCCGCGCTGCCCTCTAGCGCTGTTCTGCCCTTTCAATGTTTCATTGTTTCATTGTACTCGGTATGAAATATATTTGTCTCTCGCCATGCATCTACCTTTACGTGCATTTTACATTGGGCGCCCCTCCAATGTTCGGATTGGACTGACTAGCTTCACTGTATGTCGACAGTGTCGCTATATGTGGTGATGCTGGTGGTGTCGAAGATATTGTCTGTCTCATTTGTAGTCAAATCTCTTTCCATCTGCTACTTCCACATTATCGGACACGATCCCCAAATGATTTGGCAAGAATCAGCTCGAGCTGCTGTATTACTGTTTCCAGGGTGCACCGCGTGGAGGTACATTTGGGATCTTGGTTATCTGCTAACCCTGGGTCCGCCACGAGCAATGCGTTCCATTTGCACCCCAAAAAGATGAGTAAATGACGGAACAAAAAATATTATGATAAAGACACCAACCAAGTACTAGACATGTTTGTTTCGTTTCCACATATATTTACGTTTTTATGTACTTTCTGACCTTCCGGCATATCATTTCCATATTTCCTTTGGACGTTGTGATAATTTTGTCCATTCGTCTTCTTTTGATGTTTTGTTTGTGTCTTGATAAAGACATTTTGGTTGAAACGTAGAATGTGATTTGTGTATTGTAATTTTTATGATTCCTTGTGTGCCCATCATTTCCCGTAATTACACACTAGTTTTAGCTATAGTCTGTCGTGTCCCATTGAAACGAAATATAATCCTATGTTTTACGTAAGTCAATTACATAAATCTTGACATTTTAGGATATGTAGATCACGAATACAAGTGTGCTTTACCGTGAATATCGGCATTGAGAGGCAAACGAGCAGAATCAAATGCCATCAAACGTCATAGGTCTGATTGTTACCGTGAATTTCGTTGTTCAGTATGTATTATTGCAAGGGGACCGCGTAACTCAGTGGCTAGCGCTCTGGCTTCGCATAGGGGTAGTTCTTGTTTCCTTCCCCAATTGAGGCGGAAATGTTTTTCATATCGTAACGGCTCCCGGGTCAACACAGCCTTAAATGGGCACCATGTTAATCCGGGAAGTAAAGACTGCTAGGGAAAGGAGATGGCTACCGACCTCATATAGCAGAGCCACTGAAATGTGAGAGTGCTAACATCTCACACCCCTACGGCATTAGTACATGATATGGGGAACTTTACATAGGGTGTATGAATTATTGCCATAACAGACAAACTATATTCACGGGAATAATACAATATATGACATAGCTATGTTTGATCTCATCGTTCGTAATATATTGTCGATAGTCGATGCATTACATTAAAGGACAATAATACAGTTGGTCGCATATTGTCGATAATCAATGTCTTACATTATATGACACTCATTTTAAGAAAACCACAATATGTATTTGTCGGGAATCAATATTTGGATAAAATATTAACATGATATTCCAAACTTGACAATAATCAGTTAAATAGAAAATGTATAAACATCACAGCAATGTTTGAGCATTTACAGACATAATCAAAGAATATATTTTTGTAAACTACATTAGGTGTCATTAATTATGACTAACTGCTGATTAATTTTTTTGTTTACTTTACAATATCACTATTCCGAAATCAAAATCATAGAATCAGTGATATATAGTGTGTATAATGAGCATATGTATTGTACTTCCCGTGAGCTGTAGTTGATAAAATAACCCATTTAAGTTATCTATATATCGTATATAGATGTTCAGATTGATAGTGCATACAGTCATTCATCGTTTCATAAATCAATTGACGTATGCTATGAAATATGAATTCATCAATTGAATATGAACATATCAGCAATATATTATTATAATATAGTATAATTCATTAATAATACAGCGATTTGTCAAATATGAGGCGACGAAACATGACAGGGACATTAGATTTTAATTTATCAAACTCAGAAATAGAGACCACCTTAAAAACAATAGAAGACACTGCAGATAATGTCATAAATATTGAATATGTTATTACTTTTCTGTGGATTAATTACGGTTTTTTGTGTCAAGTAATCGGACTTTTCGGCATATTGACAAATGTGATAAACATAATCTGCTTTGTGAAGGAAGGACTCAACAAAGATTCAGTGAACGTCAGTTTATTCGGTATGTACCGTTATACTGAATGTGCCAACTGCAATATATTAATGATTTACTTTTGTTTTGATTTCACATCATAGCTACTAGATTCCGTTTCAGTATATATTAAAATGAATCATGATAAAAGTTATACTAATTTTGCTCATCGGTAAGTAAAGTTCTTGTGAGACCATTGTGCTACTGAGTACATTAAAATGATCCCATTGAATATCGACTTTATTTGGATCACTCCTTTTTTGTGATAATGAATCCAATGCGCTTGTGATCTACGACCCTACTTGTTATGAGCCGAGTCACTATTTATTATTATTAATATTATCATTAATTTATATTTTATAATAAATTCTAACTATAATAATAATTTATATTATTAATTTCCTTTGTCAGTTATAGAGTCCTGTTTTATTATAGAACATCATCCTTCTAAAAGGACGCATGTGGTATGTTCTGTGACTGTCATTGGTCACTGGGCGTATGCATACTTTGTGTCGATAGCTAATTAAATTTACACGGAAAAAAATAAAATGCATAATTTTCGAAGGGTGTGGCTCATTTAAACCCATATGACCTATAATGTCTATTGCCACGTATAAAGTATCACTATAAATCAATGTAACAGTGCAATAGACACCTAATACCGATACTCTCAGATTAAACCGCATGAGTAAACACCAAAACCTGGTCGAGCAGCCGCGTCTGTTACCCAATAGACCAATGTCTATTTTGCATATTAAAATAGTAATCCATTCCTAGAGAGGGAAAGTCATAGAGATAATTAATATCTACTTAGTTATGAATAGTTATTAGACATATGGGGGATAAGCAGAGGCTATAAAAACACCAACTACTGACACAAATCTGGTGGAGCTAGAAGGACATCGTAAAATAATTTGCCTAAATAATCACATCTGTAAACTCAGAATACTGTACTCGTATACTAATTGGATTCAATCTAAGACGAAATATCTGCTTTCCAAGATCTTCTCAGTCTACGAAATATTATGTTTGTTTCATTCAAGAGGCCTACCTCAACAGAAAACACATATTCCTTGTTTGGGTATACGAATTCTACATAAAGCCTCGTCATCAGACGGGAAAAGGAGAGGGCATCACTTTGACAGAAAAAAACATGCACAGATCTTGTTTTCCTTGGTAGAAATATGAAAGTATTTGTACACGTATTTTTATAAAGATGCGCATTAAAAATGATTCCTGAACACAACAGAAACGACAATATAACAAAGGTCCGACCACCCAACTATAATTATAGTTAATTGAATTATAATTAAATGAATGATCTGTATTAAGACCAACAGCCTTAAGGGTACAACTATACAATGCATACCGATTTTCATTTCAATGACATGCATAGCTCCATTGGCTTTGGTGCGCGATTTTATTGCAGTGACATGAATGTATTGGAAACCACAGTGAGCATTGCCTTTGAAATGTATAGCAATAGGAGATGGCGAACTTGGGTTCCTGCAATGCTAGTAATGACAGACATGGCCACTTATTTTGTCGTCAGTTTACCTATATGTTTTCATGATACATCGTTTACAAATGATAATGTACATATCGCTACGGGATCTAACTATAAAGGCATTCGTCTTCATCATTAAAAGCGATCTCCACAACGAAGGTTGGCTGCAACGGATCTCCAACATCCCCTGTCTCTTGTCTTGGTGGTGCATTTTGCTAGACTGTAACCTGTCCATCGTGTGATGTTACTCTCCCACTTGTATCTCTGCCTACCTCTTGCTCGCATCCCTTTGACTTTACCCTCAAGTAAGGTCTTCAATAAGGTGTCATGTCATTTAAGGTGTCCACAATATTTTATTTGACTGATCTTTATTTCTCTTAGTAGTTCTTTCTTCATATTAAGTGTCTTTAGCACCTCTTTATATGTTTCCTTCTCTTTCCATGATGTTCCCCCTATTCTTCTATATACCCACATCTCAAAGGCATCAATTATGTCTTCTAATTTTTGTATTTAGTGTCCATGTTTCTGTGCCATACATTAATATAGAATAGAGATAGCATTTTATAAAGGTATTGTGGATAGTTAAATTGGCATTAGCGAATGGCATGTAGCAGATTTGCACTACATAGACGATGTACGAGTCCACAATGAACCTGGCAGTATTATATCACGTGTTTCTGAGTGTAGTATATTTATAAACGGTAAAGTTTATACTCACATTACTCAGTAAGCTGCATTCTTTATATATTTGTCAAAAATGTGTTTACTTCTTATGTATGTAGGTCTGGCAGTTTCTGATATATGCTGCCTCATAACGTTGATTTGGACAAGCATATGTTGCACACCTGGATTCAGCACTTTAAATCTACCATTCCATCCCACACAGTTACAATATCTGACCAGTGCTTGGCCCCACGTTACATTTACTCGAGTAAGCAGTGCAATAACAGCGTTCATCACAATGGAAAGATGTCTGTGTATCACTAATCCATTAAAGGTACGTCTAGGATATGATGTAAGCGTGTGATTGTTGAGTTAATATATAGTTACTTCTACAATATTCCGTATTCAACTCCGATTAACTGTTTAGTGCAGTCATTATTCAAGAAAGCAATAAAACAAATAACAGGCAGTAATAAAAAATACAAAAAATCTATCTGGCACACCCTTAAACACAGAGACAATATACTCAAATGAGACATACACGTAACAGACAAAGATGTAACCCACATTGTTGTGTAGTTACTTGCAATAAAAATAATATTTAAGATAGCTAAGGAGAAAATACACATTCAAAGAGCTATCAAGATAAAAGTGTGTATCTTATTGGACCAACACACTACAAAAGCTATGGAAAAAAACTGACTAGAGCGCATAGTATGGCATGGACGCAACCGTTCCAACAGAACCACATCACATTACAAAAATTACAAAAGAACAACGCAAAAACCACCCCCGAAAATATACAAACAAATAGGAGCTGGAGAGGAAAAATACAAAAAAGTACACTTTGTGAAGAAAGGGAAACAATTGTGGATAATAATCGTGGAAACAAATGATGATAGACACTATCAGCGACAAACAATTGCACTGGAAAATACAAATAAATGTTACTCTGGCAAGCAAGCAGAAGACATGCACACCTAATCCCACAAACAGGAAGGTACCATTACCATCAACGCATGAAAATGGTTGTTCTGGTGCGTTTACAAGATGGAGGAATGTTTTTCTTTCGTTATTGGATTAAAGGGTTGTTTGGTTGTGTAAACTACTTCCAACGTAAAACCAACCACTGTTCATGAACCCGAACCATAGTTACTATTAAGTTGACTGTTATCAAACGTTGTTTTCCCATATTCATCTCTTTCTAACTCAGATAGGACTGAACATCAACACATCAAAAACTCATATGCTAGATTTTACGCGATCCAACGACAACATAAAAATTAAAAATGTTCCATTATTAAAAGTCAACAATTTTATATATTTTGGCACCAATCTAGCATTGGATGGAGACTCATCAAAATAAATTTTACACTGTATTGCCTTTGCAGCGGATGATTTCAATAAACTACGTAACATCTGGACGTCAAACACAAAAAGAAACACCACAAAACTCAGGTTGTTTAACTCCAACAACATCCCTATTCTATCATATGGATGCGAAAGTTGGAAAGCCACAAAAGCCACAGATAAGAGACTAGACTCCTTTTAAAACATATGCCTACGTACCATTCTGAATGTTAAGTGGAGTGACTAAATCTAACACTACTATAAGAGAGGAAAGCAAACAAACCTAAATATTTCCCTTCATTAAACAAAGGCGTTGGACTTACATTTAGCCATGTTTTCAGAATGAACAGCCTAAGAATTCCCCATCAGTCACTATATTGGGTGCCACCTGGATTAAGAAGAAGAGGGAGACCTAGAGAAACTCTACGAATAACCATTAATAGAGAAGGCATGTCAATGAACCTAAACAACTCGCAACAATTGAAAGACCTGGCAACACAACGACAGAAATGGAAAGCTATGGTTTCTGCCCTATGCGCCGCCTATGGCCTTGGAGGAACATAACATAACATAGCATGTAGAAAACGAAACATTGGTCAAAATACAAAAACAAAAAAAAGGTAAGAACAACATAGACTGTCCAGATGTCATGCCTAAATCATCCACATTAGAATAACTAAGAGTATTTATAAGGAAACTAAAAGACAGAACATCACCATGACTAGACGATATCAACAACGAAATTCTTAAGAACCTAGGAATACAGCAGTTTTTACATTACTACAAATATATAACAACAGTTTGAATATATGCATTGTATGCCATTCATGGTCATGGAGAGGGACGCTCATGCGTTATATCATAAAGAAAGACAATGGCAATCAAAAACATAACCGTAACAGACCATTAAGCCCAACACGTTGTTTATGAAAGATAATAAATATTATCAGCAGAAGATTGAAATGACATCAAGTTTCAGGGAAAGGCTGGTTTAAAGAGTGCAACAGCATATAGGTCCAAATAACATTCACCTCACACATTTCATAAAACGTGGTTCAAGAAAAAAGGAAAGAAGAAAGTTTACATTTAATGGATCGATCTCCAAAACGTTTTTGACAATCTCTGGGCAGATGTACCGATTGTACAGCTGCAAAGAAACGAAATCATTGGTAACATGTGTTAGTGAATATAATATTTCCTACAAAATCGGAAATCAAGAGGCAGTGTGGACGACAGATACTGAACTATTTGTTAAAGTATGACATTTAACGATTAGTTTGTTAAATAATATGATTGAATAAATGTGTAACTGTTTTCATTCAACCTTAAATAGATATATGGTTATTATTGTTATTACATTGGTAGGTTTCTACTATAAAAATAATGTGCATTGTATTGATTTCAATAAAAACTCACTAACTTTATCACAATGTCATTGACTACACAAAACGTATGTCCACTTGTATATGCATTCTATTAAAATTGGAGGGTTGCGATTGCTACTATTATGAATGTTCCAAATTGGTTTAGAAACATGGTGCTATTAGAATAAACTGAACATATCGATTCGAAATGAGATACGAAATGTGTGGAATGCTTTAAGAAGAGGTATTATGCCTAGAGGTGATAGTTTGTTTTTTTAATTTGTAGTTTCTTAATGTAAGAACTTGTGCTATACCATTGCGTTACATCGGTATAACTGTCACATGTTATTGGAACTGACGGATGTGAGTTCATGCCTAAATATCAAACCTCTGTGTTCATATAATTCATAATCCTCCACTATCACACCTCAGAAAATCATGTACTTAATACATACCACAAGGCCATATACAAAGACATTAACATAAAAGAAGAAAATGTGACCTAAAGAAAATTATAAAATAAACGCAAGCAAGCGTAGTTTGAAAATATACAAATGCACTACGGTTTGTAAAGACTATTCATAAAGGAAAATCGTCCAATGTTAGAAAACAAGAGAGAGACCATGAACAAAATGGACAAAACATATGACCGACCATCTGATGTGATTATGACAATAGAAGAAGCAGGAGAGCTTGCAGAGTTATTCTGAGTGATAGTGAGGAGAACGTTCTGTGAATAACACGAAACATACCACTCAATTGCCTGAAAATTGTATCCTTTTTTTTTAAAATGTCAACAGGTCAAGAATATTGTTACTCCAAGACGTGCAGCTGTGGCAGTGATATGTATCTACACCATCCTCATATCAAGTGTAGCTCCCGTGTATGTTGTCAACAGACTTGGAAATGTATATTTTCCAGAAAGAAATAAAACCATCATTGGATTAATTTATGCAGAAAGTAGAGAGCTTCTGGAGGCAGTAACTTATGCAATTAACAATATTTGTATTCCCGTAATGTCATTCGTTATCATTATCGTCTGCACTATGATACTGGTAGTGAAACTGCAGAGCAGCACAAAGTGGCGGGAACAAACCCTAGGAACTGTCCAAGCTGAAAACATTCTTAATCGCAATCAGAAAGTATGTAAAATGGTTATGGTGATCTCTGCTCTATCCATCGTCTGCGTTCTTCCTGTAACAGTTATGTACGTTATGGTGTTACTAATGCCTGCACTTGAAATAACTGGAAAGCACAGACATATATCAATATTAATGTTTGGAGTTTCCTTTCTGATGGAGTCAATAAACTCGTCAGCAAACATTTTTATCTACTATAACATGAGCAGTAAATACAAAAGCACATTTCGTCATGTACTATGTATTAAACCTGAACGATCTTAGGACAGATGTATGTTCTGAGTACATGTTTCGTATTTGTACACATATACACACTGTGTGTGAGCAATTCATTTTTGCTGAGTTTGAACATTTCATTTTACCTAATACAACGGACAATGGTGGAATGAATATGTAGGAGTGATATATAGTAGCAACCATGAAGTACGCCAGATTGGTGTGTAGGCCACCATACTTGTCATCGCATGTGTTATTCATGTCTTCATTTATTTATGTGGAGAGTATACAAATGTATCTGTCCTAATATTCATAGTTTAATTTCTCGTAGATTCTTTGCGCCCTAGACAACAATGGCGCAGTGGTACATCAGACTGTGTAAACATGTCCCTAACTGCGACAGGTCAATTCGTCCAGAATCCTGGAGTGTTCAGAGAATCAATAAAGAAAACCAGATTCTGGAAACAATATGCCCGATGATGATGATGGATTCAATAAACTCATAAGGAGACGTGTTTATTCTTCTTCTTCTTTCCTTTCTCGTTTACCCTTTACGGGTGTCGAGGGAGATACAATGTTCTTGTTCTCGCTTTTCTGGCAGCTTCAGATAATGTTATTTGGTGTTCGTGTAATGTCTCTTTGATGTTGTCGATCCAGCGTACTCTAGGTCTACCCTTGGCTCTAGACTGTTTACTACGGCATCTTGATTACGTCATTATGTATGCATGTTTATATCCTATAATATCAATATCCAGACAATTATGATGGCAAGTGAAAAACTGCTGAACTCCAGCCCTGTCCCACATGTTTCAAGTGAACTAACGAAGAAGAATCTATGGTAAATATACAACCACCTATAATCATACATTTCTTCTTCTATAGTGTTCATTCCCAAACTCCCACTGGATCTCTCTTGTAGCATAACAATTCTCCAACTAAATTTCGAGCAGGATGAAGTCTCGAGAATTTAATGCGTTGTGTCGCCGTTCGACACATCAGTCATCTTCGACATGGTATATTTCATGGTATAAGAGAAATATAGTAAGGAACATACATACTTTTTGTGGCATGTATGTTTGTATCATTCTAAAAAGCCGTTACAAAGGCATATTGAATACAGAATGTCAAGACTTCCTAACATTTATTCCAAACTATGGATTCCTCGTTGCTAAATCCCATTTGGTTATCTTCCAATCATTCTAATTAAGAAGAAAACGGATCTCTTTTTAAAATAAAATGCATCCAAGTCCAGGGCGTTGAAGGTAATCATGGCTCCCAGTTCTCGTTTCAAATATCTTCTAAAACTAGATGAAAGCATGAAAGAAAATGTCACGTCAAACGGCCTCATCAACAGACTAGAACTTAAAGCTTATTTTCCATCTGAAAATTTTCATTGAACATATATGGTAGTGATTACAATACATGCGAATTTTAAAAATGATGTTCTGGGAGTTTAGTCTCTGTGTGTGTTTGTTAGATTGACATCACTATGAAATGTGATCGTTTTTTAAATATTACATATTTACAATTTTATGATAAGCACTTCCATCGTTCTGTCAGATATTGTCAGTGTTGCATTAGATAATCGGGATATGCTAGATGATTGTTTCACATACGTTGTTTAATAAGAGTACACATGGACAATGACTACTAATGAGTACTATGAGTGAAACACAATTTACTCAGATTCAAAATGTCTTTTGTATGTCAGGGAATTCAGCATATGTGACATTTCTCCAATAGTTGAACAGTTTTGATATGAGTGTGTGTACTCGATGATGTATATTTTGTATATTATTGTGGACGCTCATGCAAAAGGAAGCCGGATGCTCGTCTGAAAAATAGTTTCACAAAGAAATGCATTGTCTATATAAACAACGTGTCCTTTGTAGAATGTTGCCTCCACTGCCATTATATAAGCACGTGGTTCTGTGTAAGATCTCTATCAGCTTCCACATCCATATGCAGAAGATATTATGTTTCCATATTAATTTTTGTTCGTGGATATTGGCTCTATATATTAACTTGTCTCAGACACTTGTGACGTGAAGAATCGTCAGAAGCCGAATTATGTTGTATTACCAAACATGTTTATGTTGTTAATGTTGTGATCGGGTTGTAGACTATCTCTCGCATTGTCTATCCATAAACCTCTTTCTATTTCCCTAATCCCGGATTCCTTCTGTTATACGCTCTCATGCTGCAATTAGGCCATATATGGATGTTCGATTATGTTCAAATGTTCGATGTACATTAAATGTTCGAACCATTTTATGTTTTGTCTCTTGACGTAGTCTTGCCCGGTGTCGTTCCTATGATTTATCTGATGCCGAGGTTTCGCATTATATTCATTCTTATGACGCCGAAATCTTTATCAAACCTCATCTCACATGATGTAATAGTGCATGTCTGTTCTGTGGAAAGGGTCTATGTTTGACATTGATATCACAGTGTAAATATAAAAGTATATTCATTTATCTATACGATGTTGTCCTTGTTTGAATTGAGATGTCAGGGGTGGAAGAGTTCTCTGATATGGCCCTCTTGTGTGCTGTTTGTTAGCATATAAAAAGATTGTATTACTGTTCGCTTATTTGTTAAGCTGATGTTCGAATGTGTAAGTAGTGTTGTCAATTGATATGATTATGAGTGGCCTTTAGACATATGGTCTCAATTTCCCTATCTTGTGTTTCATCTTCTGTAACAATTAGTTCAGATATATAAAATCTCCCACACTTATACGCTAATACCTTTCATCTGTATGTGTATTGGACCGTTTGTTCTGCTGTTTTTAATTTCATCTGAGTTTGTGAACTGATTTTCATATTGTGTTTTAGCATACTGGCACAAGTGTGATGGCATGACTAGGTAGTCGTTCAGCAATGTCGTAAATACGGGTTTGGTCCTCAACAAATACTAATTCATTTATTTCGTTGTCTTATATAATCATCATCATTAAGTGAAGTCTCCGCAACTAAGACTGGCTGCAACAGATCATCAACAACACCTATCACTTGCCTTGGTGATACACTTTGCTAGACTGTAACCTATCCATGTCGTGATTGTACTCTCCCACTTGTACCTCTGCATACCACTTATTAGCTCCCCCTCGACTTTACCATCAAGTAAGGTCTTCTACAAGTTCTCATGTTGTTTAATATATGTTAACAATATTTTATTTGTTTGACTTTATTTCCATTAATAATTCGTTATTCCTAGGAAATGTTGTTGTTGTTGATAGAACATTTTTGTTTAGTTTCTTCTCCTTCCATGAAGTTCTTCCTATGTGTCTATGTATCCACATTTCAAAGACATTAATTATGTCTTCTAGTTATGTGTTAATTGGCCATATTTCTGAGCCACACGTTATACATAATAGATGTGCATTTTATAATTCTCATGTTTATCTTGTTTGTAATTTGTTAAGATGTTAATATTTTGCTCATGTCATTGAAATTACTTTTCGCCAATGCTATTCTTTGTTAACTTCTCGTTCATATCTACCATTATTTCTCATTATATGTCCGAGATAATGATAATATTAATGGCTTGTTGCGGTATTTTTCCATGCATTTTTATGTTTAGCACCTGTTCTTCTTTGTTTTTGTTTTTTTCTGATTATCGTCGTTTTTATTTCTTCTGCACTACAAAGCGATATATACTACGTTGATATAATAACGTTACTATATGTACTAAATATCACATACTAGAGAAATAACAATAAAAAAGGAACAATGACTTTTTCCACGTTGCGGTCAAAGAGAGATATTTGTCAAGAACATATTATAAACAAGAAGCACACACAATTGTTCATTTTTTAGAACTAAGATCGGCATGGCTTCTCACCAGAGCTTATGTACTACATTCTGTGTCATGTTTTCTTCGAGCCTCTGTAGTGATTTTGTTCACGTAAATGAAGAAGAGTAGTGGTGACAGCACACTGCCGTGTCGTGAATGTGTCATGTGACGTATTTTTTGCAGAACATAGTTCTCCTTATGAGTCTCCGGAAATCCCTAGGATCTCTGTCAAATTGGCAAATTATATAGCCCTCCTCTAGCCATATCTGCATTGCAGAATATCTCTTGTCCAGCGACGATGTGGTCCATATGCCCCCCTCTCTGCTTTCTGTCGCTCCTTCTAACATAAATCAGTCCATGACATTCTGTCTCCTCCCATTGCGGAGAAACAACCAAACTTCCTTCTTAATATGGTGTTTAAAAGCCTACCTACTTGAACGTTGATTTCTCTTAGTACGTCTTGCTTGGTCTTTCTTGCTGTCCATTGTATTCTCAGAAGTATCCTTTAGCACACCATTTCAAAAGAATATATTCTCTTGGCTGTAGTTTTATTTGTTGTCCACGTTTCGCAGCCGTAGGTCAAAACTAGGAATACACATGTACAAAACAAAAACATCATCGTCCCTGTGTTTTCACCGTGGCACAGTTTGTGTTCAGTTGTTTTAATGTGGACATCTCCTACTGATCTCGACTGCGCATTCTCCTGTACTGTTTATGTTAGCTACACATATTTGAAATGTGCCACTTCTAAAACACCGTTATCAATATCAGTTTTAGGGCTTGTTTTGACTATGCCGTTTGTCATTACTTTTGTATTTTTTGTGTGTGTTTAGAAACATGTTTTATTGTTCGCTAAGGATTGTTTGGTGATTTTATTACTTTTAATGTCATGAAGTCTTTTTAATTTGATGTTAATATAATTGAGTCGTCTGCGTATCTAATTTCTGGAATCTTTACATCTCTGATGTTTAGAGTTCTTAATTCCTGTTGCATTGTTTCATGGGTCACATTTCTTATTATAATCTCTGTCTGTATTTTAAATGTGTATGGCGACAACACACACACTTGTCTTACTCATTTTTGTGCATTAAGCTACTCTTATGTTACCCATTCCACTTTGACAGAAGCGTATGGAAAATAAATCTTCCTCAAACGTTATTTTATTGTTTACACTGTCGTACTCCTGATGTAATCTCCAACTTATCCAACAGTTCGTCATTAATTCTTACTTCACACCGCTACATTTGTTTAGAATGTCATGCTATTTACCAGTAGTAGTGTTTGCATTCCGCATTTTACCATTATTGATCATAGTTTGTTGTGCGCTACTGTATCTACTCGTTCGAACGCCTCCTTTCGATCTATGAAGGTTCTGTTTTGTTTATTTACTTTTAACCATTGCGTCTTTGTATATGTCCAAAATATGTTAAGTTGCGTTGTTTTATTAATATTTAGACGCAGTTCTTCTTCTATGTTCAGACGGATGTCTGTTTTGGACTTTCTTTCTGTCCATGCTAGTTTTATGTCTTTTATATAGCACTTCATTTCATATGAGGGTATTTTCTTTTGTCATTGTTCAAGTCCCGCAAACATATGTTGACACTGGGAAAATATAACATCATAATAGTTGCCTCTTTATTTTCCTGTTTGCACTTACCATATATTGTGCATCAGTGAAACAGTATGTAGGGTATTTGCAGATTACATGCATATTTACATAATAATCTACCTTCATGTAAATAGTTAACAAATAGATGTAAAATTATTGACATTTTCTAGTTCTTCGCGAATAGCGTTTGTATATGTGAATCCCTCTCTGTTGATACGAATTAGTTTTATCGTCTGAGAATATAGGAACTAATATGACTCCCTTTATGATCTGTTACATACATTTTTGTATAGAACAATGATGATTCGTGATATTAATTATTAAGATGTCTTTACATACCCAATTTCTGCATTGTCATAGCCTTTGTGTATTTTAGATCCCCCATTCCTAGTAGATATGTGTAAAGTATTAATTGCATAAGGATACTTCAATACCTGTGCGGGATGTACTTTCGTTGTCTTTGTAATAATCATTGTCTCGATTGATCCGTTCTACGTGACCTTGGCACGCAGTTTGAATGTCTTGACAAAATCCCATCTTTTATTGGAGATGCGATTGGTCAAGCACAGAAAACCCCGTTTACTCTAGTCGCGTTGCCAACCGATTTGGTGCCGTCAGAACCGATTGGTTCAATTCCCGTTGGTCTAAAGAATTTTTAAATTTATCATATTTCTTCCTACTTGAATTTATTTATAATCAACAAACAACTGCGAAAGTTGATGGTGATATCTCAGAATGGTTTTCAGTAGATAGCGGTGTAAGACAGTATCGCACTATATCACCATACTTATATAATATATATGTGGAAAACATCATGAGAAAAATAAAGAATGACAAAGAGCACACACAATTGCATCCCCTAAATATTGGAAGATATGAGATAACAGAGATACGCTACGGTACTTCTAGCTACACACATAGAAGGGCTAGAAAGGATGATCATTGAAACAAAAGCATACAACGAAGAACAAAACATTCAATTCAACATGCAGAAAAACCAAGAACATGACAGTTAAAACTAAAATAATACCACGAAGAAATAGATAAAATAGTTTTGGAAACCTTCGACAAGTTTGACTATCTGGGTGCAAATATAAACAGTTTGAGTGATTGTACAGTTTAAGTTAAGAATAGATTAGCGACAGGGATAAGGAGATTAAAAGAAATGAAATATATATTGAAAAACTGTTCTTCTTCTTCTTCTTCTGTCGTTCACTTGAAACATGTCTATATCTGTAATTCTGTCTCTTTAATACAACTCACTGTGTTTTGTAGTTCATACAGTGTCCCATAGAGCTGTGATTCCAGTGTTGTTTCCTCTGGCCAATATGTCTGCCTCAGCGTTTCAAGCTCAGAACACTCTTGAAGTATATGTTTGGCACTCTGTACTGCCTGTCCACATGTACACATGGCCGTGTTGCCAATCTTGAACTTTGTATACATGTGACTGCGGAGTCGGCTGTGTCCTGTTCTGAGACGTAGAATTATAACTTGTTCTGATCTATTCATAATGTGATAATCATCTTGTGTTGGTGTTTGTGGCTTTCTTACTGACTTGATCATCTGCTTTTTTTTCTGATGGTAGGTGATTGGTATATCTGGTTGGTTTTCGGCAGCACCTTCCTTAGCCAGTTGGTCTGCTTTTTTATTTCCTGGTATTCCACATTGAGAGGGTATTCACTGCATGGTTACCCTATACTGGTACGGCAATTCACTAAGTAGTTTTTTCAAGTCTGTTAGTTTTCCAGACTGGAGAGCTTGAAGCACTGACCTTGCATATGTCAGGATGTAGGTCAGAGTTGGAGTTCAGCAGTTTTTTAGCTGCCACACTAATTGCCTGGATTTCTGCATCATAATTATTGCAGAATTTTCCTGTCGGTGTTCTGATTGTATCTCTAGGCTTGTGTGGATATTCTATATTTACACCTGCACCTCCATTCCTCACAGCATTCTGTGCTGACCCATCTGTGTATACTCTGACCCATATATCTTGTGGATATTCCTCATCCAGGACACTGAGGGTGACTGTCCACCGCTGCACATTGTTCAGTTCGTCCTCGCTTAGTATTCGTTTCACATGGGTCTGAATGTATATTGGCAACCGCCGAAGACGGATGTGTTGGGCCATTGGCGCAAATAAAACGGCAATACAACGCATTTCCATTCTCTGGACTACATTCAACTGGAAATCTTGTAGGATCATTGTCCTGTTACAAGAGAAATCCAGTGGGAGTTTGAGAATGAAAGCTGAAGAAGAAGTATATTGGCATTCCATGCCTTTCACTCCACGGGGTTTGTTCTGGTACAGACCTTTAGGGATTGTCAACATCAGGTAGGAATGTAAGTTGTCTACGGAGTCATTTAGCTTGATGGATAAAACTACTTCTTTTTAGTCGCCCCATTGCTAGGTTTTGGAATCTTTCCTTCATTGGATGACTTGGCATACACTTCTCATTTTTCATTCTTCTCATTTTCTGCATCTCTGCTATGGGTGTTGATTTCATTGTTCCCAACATTATTCTAAGTGCCTGGTTTTGCACTTTATTTAGATCTTGTAATGTGGTGGTTGATGCAGGACACCACGAAGCTGAACCATATTCCAGGTGTGGTCTTATGCCTTGCTGGTAAACTTTACTGAGTATATTCCCACTGGCTCCCCATGTGGTTCCACTTAGTTTTATCAGGATAGCTAACGTCCTCCTGGCTTTTGTTGTTGCTTTGTGTATGTGCTGCTTCCATGTCAGCGTATCATCAAAAGTAACTCCGAGGTATGTTGATTGTTTGTCTTCTTTCACGAGCTCTCCGTCTATCTTGATATGACCAGCTTTTTGTTTTGGTGAGAGGGTTACGAGTGTAGTACTGCACGTATCTGTGTTAAAGCTGACGCACCATCTATTTGCCCATAAGGTTAGGGCATCGATATCTCTTTGTATTTGTTTAGTGGCCACTGTCGCATGTTCTTCCGTGCACCAGATCACCAGGTCGTCAGCATACATTGCCACTTTGATCCCGTGTGGTAGTTCAGCAATTAGGTCATTGATGTAAACCAAGAAAAGTGTGGATGACAGGACTCCTGCCTGGGGGACTCCATGACGCAGTAGGACTTTCTTGCTTTTGCGACAATCTAATTGTACCCTGGCTCTTCTATTATGCAGGTATGCTTTTACCCATTTGTACATTCTTGAGCTAACCCTGCAATTTCGCAATTTCTTTACGAGCCCTTCTTTCTAGACCTTATCAAATGCTTTCCTGAGGTCTTTCCATGCTGCTAGTACCAGGTTCTTATCTTTGAAGGCATCCTCAATCTCTTAGGAGAGGTAGGGTGCCTTACCTTCAGTAGAGTAGCACTGTCTGAAACCTGCTTGATGTGATACCAGAAGTTTTTCACTTTCAAGGTACCACTGCATCCTAAGATTGATAATTCGTTCCATTATTTTGCATAGACAGCTTGTGAGGCTGATGGGCCTGTAGTTGGAGACTGTGTTACCATCTTTTCCTGATTTGAGGAGAGGTATCATTATTGCTTCTCTCTACGCCTGTGGTACATTACCTATGGACCAGCTTATGTTAAAGAATCTGCAAAGTAATCAGCTGCATGTTTACCTGTTAACATGTTTTTATCTTTATAAAGTGTGATCCTGGTATTTCTCCCTGTAACTTCATCATTTAGTTGTTTTACAAGTTTCCATAATTTCCTAGTATCTCTTTCTATGTTCAGCGACTCTGTTTTTTTTCTTTCCAGCTGCTCCGTCTGGCTTGTAACTTGGCTCTTTGAAATGTAGCCATTGTTTGCTGATATTTGTTGTGATGTTCTTAGCTAGGTCTGTTCTCAGCCTGCTGTCTAGATGTTTCCATCTCATTTGCAGCTTTTCCAGTTAATCATTCCAGTAGGGTGTGTAGTTTTTGCGTGCCCCCCTGGATATGGTTTTACTAGCAGCATGTAATATACATCTATTAAATTCACTCACTGCTCTATTGATGTCTTTGTCCAAGTTCATGTCCTTAGATAGAACACTGGTTAAATTCTGGTACATTTTCCAGTCTGCCCTCTTATAGTTCCACCTAGTGAGCGTGCTGCTGTCCTTGGTATATTCATTGTGAATTTCCAGAAATACTGGTCTGTGGTCACTACCCCCAAGCTGCTTTCCAACGACACGTGTGATGTTCCATTCCAAGCCTGGTGAGTGGAATGCCAGGTCTGGTATAGAGGTGGTGTCCCATGCTCTCGAGTAGAAGGTTGGTGAGTCTGCTGGCTGGTTAATGAGGATGAGATTATTTTCATCCTGCCAGCTCTCAAGTTCCTCACCTCTCTTATCGATATGATCGTAGCCCCAGCTCTGAGAGTGGCTGTTGAATTCACCACACACCATAGGCCTTTATTTGTCTTGAATTGTGTCTTGTGTCAATGGTTTATCAGTTGGGCAGTAGTAGTTCAAGAGATGGAATTCTGCACTGTCTGTTTTTAGGTTGACCATCTGGTATTCTGCCCCGTCCATGTATACTTCCAGCTGACATGCGCTGATATTGTTTTAACTAGTGGCATAATTCCACCCATTCGCCTGTCCTTTCGGTCAGATCATTAGCACTGGTAGCATCTGATTTTGAAGGCTATGTCGCTGTTCAGGTGTGTTTCTTGGATACAGCATATATTAACTTGTTCTTCACTGAGGACATTTACAAGTTCCAATTTTTTGCTGTATCCATCTCCTTTACTGTTGACACCCTCATCATTCCAATGCATTATTTTTATTGGTCGTTCTGTTTGTTTGGCCAGTAGCTCTATTCCCTTGCCTCCTGGCTCCTCGGGACAATTGAGAAGGACTTCCAGTAACTGAGGTTGGGCCCCTTCGAGGTATAGGGCCCGGCACCGTCCCTGCCTGAACGTCCGCCACAGGGCAGGCACCATAACTGTTATTAGATGCAGACATGTTTCCATTGTGTTTTATGCGTGGCAACCTGATTATCTGTGCGCCTTTTGGCTGATTGCCTCCGTCTCCAGCGCTCTGCTTACTTGGGCCGGACTATGTTCCTGCTCGATTGGTAGTGCCCGACCAATCTTAGTTTACAGCCTCTGATGGCTGAACTAAGCTCCATCACCACTTCAAGGTTATGGCCTCGATGGGTAAAAAACTGTTTTAAAGAGACAAGTTATACCTCTTAGATAATACATTTGTGCAATTGCAACTTACGGCTACGAAACTTGAATTAAAATATAAGATCGGATAAAAGAATATCAGCATTTGAACTGCAGTTGTATAGGAGAATATTAAGAGTTTTCTGGGCAGAAAAAATAAGGAATAGTGAGATTTTAAGTAAGCTGAATATAGAGGAAGAATTACTGGTGAATACAATTTTACATAGAAAACTAAAATAGTTGGGCCATATAAAAAGAAACAATGGAGTGAAAAGACGCATATTTGAGGGAAACATTCCAGGAAGTAGAACTGGTAGACCTACAAGAAGATGGGCATATAGCATCAAAGACTATATGAAGTTATAGAAGGAAGCAGACAAATGATATAGTCGGGTTCAGGACATAAATTGCACGTCCACCGTTCTGGAAAGAATATGTCACGTTATGATTATTATTGTATATACAATTACATTGTTAGTCTGCACTTGCACAATGCGTTCAATGCGAAGATATAATATAAACAAAAAATAGTTTGTTAAATGTGTATGTATTAGTTAATGACAGGAAATGAATAATATATCAAGAAGATACTTGTTTGATATTCGTAGATTAACACCTGATCGATCATGTCCATCTAATAGTACATTTCACCCACAAATAGATCATACTCCATGTGTGACATCAATGTTTTAATCTTGTCATTACAATACAGGTCATCTTCACTCTCTTTATCTCTGAATATGTGTTTTAAAGTATTTATATCACATTTAATTTTACGTAATTTAACGTTATTTTCTGCTGATACAAATTATATATATAAAGATGTCACGTGCTTTTTGTATATTTATGTTAATTGCATGTGACAGACATATACACATATGACACAATTTAAAAACAAAATATTACCTATTATATATATCCAAATATGTTTTGTTTAAATAAATAAAATGTTAATTATAATTTATTATTCACTTTATGTTACTTTCTGTTGTTGGAAATTACAGCATTACTCAATGCTAAATAATTAAAGTAAATAGTATACATATAAATTAATTATAGAGGACAATGTAGCTATATCATGCATACTGTATTCCAAATAG
Organism: Meghimatium bilineatum; assembly: GCA_034231615.1. Classification (NCBI taxonomy): domain Eukaryota; kingdom Metazoa; phylum Mollusca; class Gastropoda; order Stylommatophora; family Philomycidae; genus Meghimatium; species Meghimatium bilineatum. Next base: position 77,814,482 of record CM067322.1, read on the forward strand.
TCAAAACAATAATAACCACACAATCAGCATGTATTTATCATCAACTATCGCAACCTCAATATGAAATGTTTAGAAATTGTCATGTTCGCCTAACTTGATCTCCGTGATCTATTATTAGTGTCTGTGAAAATTGTAATTATTTCATGTTTATTTTAGCTGCGTGCAACTGTGTATTTATTATTTAATAATTTAATTAAGGTTGTATTTGCTTACAATAAATTGTGTGTATATGTAATGAAAATTGTTTTCTTTCCCTATTGAATGTTAAAGTTAATATCATATAAAATTCACGACGCATCAATCAACTACGGTAATGATTCTGTGGGAATTCATTACTGATCAGTAGTTAACCATTGCTTTATGAACATTCCTGAAGTACATCTCCTTTAGACAGAAATATGCATAAAATATAAGGTACTTTGACCGAGTCATGCAACGTTCAGTCCTCGGGAATCATCCTTTTAAAATGACGTTCCTTGATTTACATTGGTAACTGCGTATATCACGGGTGTCAACAACAAATGACAATCACTAGAAACGCAAGTAGTGTAACTTTAGAATAATAAATCTTGTTGAGTCCACATGGTGTAATCTTGTAAATCTTGTTGAGTATTATCGATGGACTGGCCTTAATCGTGAGACAATCTTCTTGCACCCGCGCTCCTAGTTTCCCCAACAGTTTATTGTTAGCTGGTAAATTAATTGTTCAATATTCAGTTAATTTGGCATATTTTTAATATACCAAATTTAATATGTATCCATTACGTTTTCACTCTGTCTGGAAAAATAAAGGCTAGGTAATTTCTATATCAATCATATGCATGTTTGTGGTAAATGAAAAATTCGATGCAAACACAATAGTTGCCAATACATCTTACATGCATGAACAAAATGTGCTATTTCTACTAGATTTGTGATGTGTGAGTGATTGGACATAGCTATACTACACAGACAGTGAATAAAGACCTAGAGGCCGACCTCGAAAACGATGGGCCACCGAAATAAATGAGGCGACAAATTCCACAATATACTCAGCACACACGAGGGCAATCTCCAGAGAACTCTTCTACCGTTGAAGCTGAACGGCAATAAAATGTTCAGCGAAATGATATATATATAGAATTGATTGGATCATCTGATATATTTTTATTTTAGCTGTGTGTTCTATTGTGTTCACCACTAGAAAATACATGCGTTTTGTGGAGAAAAACAATGAACTGTCGAATGATTTATTATTTCACAACCGATGCTCTTGTAAATGCTGCAATTGCCTGCTATTATGCACGTACATGACTACTGGTGATTTGGTAAACCGTAACAAAATTAGAAAGTATCTCATGCACAAATTACACATACGATAAATAGTTACATCTGCAAATACGAAATTTGACAGGTTCCAGCGAAAGGTGCATTTAGTCTCCGAATAATAACAGGTATTCGTAGATTGTCATTATAAATTTATTCAAGAGTTTGTGAGTTTATACATTACATAAATCTGGACATTTTGTGAATGTGTAGATCACGAAGATAAATGTGCTTTACCGTGACCATCGACATTAAATGAACAACACGCAGAATATCATGCATTCAAACTTGATGATTCTGAATTTTGCCGTGCGTATGGATGGTCAGTATGTATTATTTCCAACACAGACGTACAAAATTCACGAAAATAATACACATATGACATAAATATGCTAGATCTCACCATTGGTTGTACATTATCAATGGTAAATGGTATTAAATTATAGGACAATACTACAATGGTCGCATACTGTCGATAGTTAATGTATTATACTATATGGCACTAATTAACAAAAACACATCCAATGTATTTATTGGGAATCAACATTGTTATACAATATTAACATGCTATTTCACACTTTGCAATAACTAGATGAAGAGAAAATGTGTAAAAATCACAGCAATGTACGAGCATTAACAAAAATAATGTAAAAAAATATAATTTGCAAACTACATTAGTTGTAATTAATTATCAATAGTTGCGATTACTTGTTTGTTTACCTTATTATTCCAAAATAAAAATCATAGAACCAGTGATATATAGTGTGCACAATCAGTTAAATAGAAAATGTATAAACATCACAGCAATGTGCGAGCATTTACAGACATAATGAATGAATATATTTTTGTAAACTACATTAGGTGTCATTAATTATGACTAACTGCTGATTAATTGTGTTGTTTACTTTACAATATTACTATTCCGAAATCAAAATAATAGAATCAGTGATATATAGTGTGTATAATGAGCATATGCAGATACGTATCGTACTTCCCGTGAGCTGTAGTTGATAAAATAACTCATTTATGGTACATATATATCGTATATAGATATCCAGATTGATAGTGCATAAACTCATTCATCGTTTCATAAATCAATTGCATTTATATTATGAAATATGACTTCAACAATTGAATACCGAATATTTGAGCATTATATTATTATAATATAGCGTAACTCACTAATAATACACTGATTTGTCAAATATGATGCGACGAAACATGCCAGGGGCATTCGATTTTAATGTATCAAACACAGAAATAGAGACCGACTTAAAAACAATAGACGACACGGCATATAATGTCATAAATATTGAGTATGTTATTACTTTTCTGTGGATTAATTACGGTTTTTTGTGTCAAGTAATTGGACTTTTCGGCATATCAACAAACGTGATCAACATAATCTGCTTTGTGAAGGAAGGACTCAACAAAGATTCAGTGAACGTCACCTTATTCGGTATGGACCGTTGTAATGAATGTGTCAAATGTTTTATGTTAATGATTTACTTTGGTTTTGATTTCAAATTAAAGCTACTAGTTACTTTTAAGCATTTATTAAAATATAGCTTGATAACAATTATACTACTTTTGTTTATAGATACGTGAAGTTCTGGTGAGACAATTGATGCTACTGAATAGATTGTGTGCACTAAAATGCTACCATTGTATATCGCCTTTATATGGATCACGCTTTTTTGTGAGGATGTTTCGAATCACTGTTGAACCTACGAGCCTACTTGTTATGCCCCGATTTACTAGTGTTTTATTATTATTATTATTATTATTATCATTAATATATTATACCTATAAAGTTATTGACTACTGAATTTCAAATGCTATATATATATATGTGCTCAATCTGACGGCATTGGTATTGTGTTTTTCCATGGCACAATGTTGAACACATCAAAATACAAAATATGAAGTGGTTTTCACACGCCTCCAGATTACCAACAGATAGCATGTCACAAATGACCATGACACATAGACACTATGGTTATAAAGCCAGAGGCAGACCATGTAAAAGATTGATCACAGAAAGCAAAGAAACCACAGGAACTAGCTTACAAACAGTGCACAAGAATGTCATCTCCAAAGAACTCTTTCACCCCTGACGCCGCAATGCAAACAATGACCACATCGTATAGATATATAGACATATTTTTATATGAACACTGTGATATCAATGTAAAACATAGACGCTTTCCACAGAACAGGGATATACGATTACATCATGTGATATGAGGTTTGATAACGACGTTCGGCGTCATAAGAATGATCATAATGCGAAACGAGGGCATCAGATAAATTATAGGAACGACACCTGTCAAAGACTACGTCAAGAGACAACCGATAAAATGGTTCGAACATTTAATGTACATCGAACATTCGAACATAATCGAACATTCAAATAGGGTATAATTGCTGCATGTCGAGAGCGTATACCAGCATGAAATCCGGGATTAGGGAAAGAGGAAGACCATGTTGTTTATGGATCGACAATATGAGTCTACAACCCGATCACATTAACAACATGACTGCGTAGATTACAGTTAGATGCAGTGCAACCTGTATTCACTGATTTGTTGTATTGCGGATACTTTACGAGATTGACACGAAAAACATTTCTTTTGTCAGTTATAGAACCCTGGTGTTTTATCAGATATTGTTCTTCTAAAGGGACGCATGTCACGTTTTCTATGTCTTTCATTGGTCACTAGGCGTATGTATACTTTGTGCCGATAGCCAATGAAAATCACAGGGAAAAAAATCAAATACAATACTTTCGAATAATGAAGCTCATTTCAATGCATATGCACTATGAAATCAATGAAATAGTGCAATAGACACTTAGGAACAATACATGCAGATTGAAGCGCAAGAGTAAACACCATAGACTGATCGAGCAAGCAACCTCTTAAATATCTACAAATCTCAGCGATTCACAAAGTCACAGACGAGTTTGTCTGCTACACTGTTTTAGCACATTCTTGGAGCGAAGTATACAAAAACGATTCACTAGATTAGCAACCAAAGAAACATACTCCGATTACAACATTTACCTCGCACTGATCTCAGGTCATGGAGCGACAGATGCGAGATGGACAGCTCTCAATTATCATGGAAGCGACCATTTGCCATGCGCCATAAGCTTCTCGAAAGGGCGTCAAGACAGATTGATCAAGATTCACCACCCTTTTAGATATGCGAGCACGAAAGAATCAGTGCTTAGCAGCATGAGAAAGAAGGCCTTGGAACGCAAGTGGGTGAGACCTAAGATCCAACAGCCCTCATGGTGGAATAAAGAGACAGAGGCAATATGGCTACTAAAAAAGCAATCGATAAAGGATTGTCAACGCATTAGGGAACAAGCAAACATCACACACAGTGATAGATTGGAGGCACGGAATGCAATGAAGAAGACAATACAGTCTTTTAAACAAGTTGCCGAAGTAGCAAAGAAGATGTCTTGGACGGTGGCACCAGCACCGATGACTGTAAAACCCCAGTCAGTTTGATCATCACGAAGAACAAATACATTTGCGAAGAACACATCACTACTAACCATGTAGATTATGGCGTGACCAGGTCATTTGTGTGGGTAGGCACATAGAAGGTAACACAAGTTTTCATCTTGAGTTACTCTATCAGTATGATTAGGAAGGTACGAGTGGGTCTCGTTCGCGAATAGTGGATTGAGGCCTTGAGGAACGCGAGGTGAAAAAGTTACACTTAATTTCTTGCTGGTACATGTGAGTGTTCGACACATTTAAAGAGTAGATCAACTGGCGTCATTGTGGCACAGGGCGATGCGGCAATGGATCGCGCTGACGTTCTGAAATCCATACGAGATATAGCACGCGATATTGAGACTAATGTGGATGATGAATCCTTTACGATGACCATGATTAAAGAACAAGGTTTGAAATGCGGTGTATCAAGATGTGCATTTTTTTTAGGGACAGAAGAATGATGGACAACCAGCAGATGACTGATACTGACACCGAAGGTGTAATGGCGGATACACTCAGGAAGTGATCGGAGCAACTATGGACGTTTCCAGTTTGTGACGATGACCCGACAACTAACTATCTTTATTACTAACCATGATGGTATCCGAAATCAACTGACACACAGAGATCGAAAATACGAGTTGGCGAGACCTAAATGAGGCACAATTAGCTGCTTCCTCCCTAGATCAGAAGTTACTGCTCACAATATCGTACACAACAAATTTGACATCTGCATCCGGTAAGTTAGGAGATAATTCAATCTGAGTATACAACTGTGGTAACATACGTGTTCTCATGACGTGACGATCCAGCTACAAGTGGACGCTACAGGTCAGAAAACAACCTTTCTTACACACACCATGTGGAACTTGTCAGCGGGTAGAGAGCTATGCCTATCAGTGAGTCATTGTATGATACAGTGATACAATCTGCAAATCGGATATCACTCACTTAGGAAATAGGTAATGTATTAATGAACGGCGACTACCACACTATCACTCCCGGATGTTCACAAGAAATAATACACACAACAAAACACATGATATAATCATACAAATAACAATACACATGACACAATCAATTTTCGAACCAAAAGGCATTGATCAAGATATGCACATAACATCAAAAGACGACGAGTAGAAAGTATCACACTACACTAGTGTGATACTTTCTACTAGTAAGAAATTGTAATACTACTAATAAAACTTTATCATAAAAATAGTACTCTCGTGGGAAATGAAGTTTCACTGAACGACGACTAACACATTATAACATCATCACTGTCTGCGTTCCATCTGCAACCATTCGTCTTGTATGTACATTAATATTTTAGTAATTAGTTTATTTTCGTTTTCATCTTTGTGTGGTGTAGAAGTTTCTACTCGTTGTCTGTTGATGTTATGTGCGTATCTTGATAATGGCCGTTTGGTTCGAAACGTCGATTATGTCCTGTGTATTATTATCTGTATGAGTATATCATGTATTTTTATATTTGTATTATTTGACGTGAGCATGCAACAGTGATAGTTTGTTAGTTGTCGATTAGTAAAACTGCATTACCGGTTATCGGGAAGAAAACATGCAGCAAGAGGAACTACACTAAATATAGAGGCGTATCACTTTTAAACCACATATGAACAATCTTTAGCCAGATACTAGAGAGAATAATGCGCGCATATATATAATCACAGCTCAGCAACACACAATTGGGCATTAGGAAAAATGACAGATGCACAGATGCAATCTTCACCCTCAAAAATATCAGAAAGAGCTTCAGAACATAACCAAGACTTATATATGGTTTTCGTGGAATAAGAGAAAGCTTTTGACAGAGAGGATAGAGCACACCTATGCATTTCACTACAGCCATACTGAGTTCCCCAACATCTGATCAGCCTATGTCAGATCACATACGTCAATAGTAAATGCGCAGTAAGAACGAGAATATGAACATCTGATCATTTCTAAATTCACACAGGAGTGAGACAAGGATGTATACTATCACCCCCAATTGTTACAAAGTACCAAATATAACGGAAGAAAACAATTTGAATGATAACTTACACGAGTTAATATTTGCAGACGACCAAGCACTAGTAGCATCCTGAGAAGAGCAACTACAAAGACATATAGACAGATTACATCAAACATGCCAAACCATTATCATTAAGATGCATATAGAAAAGATTGAAGTAATGAAGATAGGAATAACAGAAAGAAACAACACCAATATATATATATATATATATATATATATATATATATATATATATATATATATATATATATATATATATATATATATATATATATTGGAAATAAGACTTAAACAAGCGACATAATTCACACGCCTAGGAAGCAATATAACAACAGACTGCATCATTAGCAAATAACTGCACGATTGAGTTAGTAAAACATACGAAGTTTTGGGGCAAATGACACCGATCTTCGAAAAACAAAAGTGTAGATTTAAACACCAAAATAACACTATTCAAAAATAATAGTATGTCAACGATGTGTTGCCAATGCCACACGTAGACAGCGGCAGCAAAAGACAAACGTAAACTAGTGACACCTGAAACGTCATTCCTACGAAGAATCCGAGGACTGTCGCTAAAAGACAGACTGTGGAATGTGGACACTAGACAAAGAACCCGCTCCTTCACTATCTAGGAAAATATCTAGAAACAATAGATCAAATGATTTGCACACATCAGCAGACTACCATCAGAGAGCATACCACAGCAAGCTATGCTACACAGCTACAGTGAAGGCAGATCTGGAGGCCGATTACGAAAACGATGGACCGTCGAAATAAAAGAGGCGACAAATCCCTCAATATACTAAGCACACAAATGGGATATGTCCATAAATCCCCTCTACCCCTGACGGTGACAGGCAACAAAGGGTTTAGTGTATAAATAGATAGATAGATATATGCATGTAGTTTAACAATGCATTTATCAAAAGCAATACAGTAAATACACACCATATAGTAAAATCGCATGTAGATTCAGCGTCAACGACTTCCTTCCATTTGTAATATAGCAGAAATATCTGATAATAGGGCATCTAGCAAGGCATCGAATCCTCAACTAGATATGTCGCACCGTTAACATTTCCACAGAAGAGGTGTACAATCAAGCGAAAATTAAATCTAATTACTCAAAACTATGAATAGTGTCACCACCCTATCTTTTGTGCTGACAAATATTGCAATCCGGAAAGCGACATTCACATCGTCGACAAAACCATACATGTCCATCAATAAAGGAAATATGAATTTGCTCTGGGCTATGAATTTGACACAATTACATTGTAATCTAGTTTATGTAAGATTTTATCCTTAACATTGCAAGCGATTTTGAAATTGAGTTCAATAATATAGTCATCTTGAAGTAAGGAGTGTATCTCTCGGTCTCCATTACACTGTCCTTTGAGAAATTTGCTCATCTACCCGCAGTTTTTCTTTTGTTGTTTAGCATTTCGATATGAAGCAATTTTTCATATGTTTCTCAACACAGTATGACTATGTTGTACAGGAGTAGTCACTATGTCTGTCACACAGAAAGATATATCGGACACAGCCATTGGTTTGGCAACATTCATTGAGGCATACAATACAGTTCAATTTCCAGAAATGTCAATCCGGTCTTCACCACGACTGGGGCTCCCTGGTGACCGTTTTCATTGTGTCGTGTCATATCAAGCATATGCATTTAGTGTTTTTGCCATATCTGTCGTTTGATACCGAATGTACTAAACTAAAACCTGCGCATTGGTATAGTCAAATACGCAAGGAATAGAATTACACGTGCATTACGCATTGTTTCATGCAGTCAGCATAAAACCGTATTTTGTATCACGCAATTTCTTAATGGTGCGTTTCCAATATGCAGCATTATATATATATATATATATATTACGTAAAACACACGATCGATCAGTTTTATATTGAACGCACAGACTGCAGACTGTCGGACTCTATGGGTATATAGATATAAATATAACAGTAACTACCACAGTTTCAACCTAAAGGAATTTTCAAGTTAATATAAGACAAATAGATTTTAAAAAATCCTATTTAAAAAGTAAATACAAATAAATTTTCACAAAAGCAATTTTGACAGACTTTTAACAGCATCCAATGTAATAAAGACATATGTATAAACAAATATTGTTATAGAGACGCGCATTAAAAAATGTGAAACAAAAACCCCCCAATAAAGCAAAAAACATCACATCCGCAATGCCTGGGAAAAAAAGCGTTAGCGACGACAGAACAAAGGTCCAACCACTCGAATATAAATAAATGAATGAACTGTTTTAAGACTAATTGGATTAAGAGTACTAATATGCAATGCGTATCGATTTCCAATGAAATTCCTAGCTCTGTTGGCTGTGGTGAACGATTTATTACATTGATATGAATGTTCCATGAACAAACACAATCATCGTCATTAAAATGTATCGCGATATGAGATGGACATCTGTGGTTAATATCAATGATGGCAACGACACACACGGTCACTTATATGGACGTCAGTTTACTTATATTTGTCATGTGACATCGTTTACAGATGATGTTGCAAATGGTGCTACGGGTTCTGGATGTAACAACATCGTGGAAATGTCGAAAGTGACATTAGGATATATCACGTAACAGATTTGCACAACAAAGAATATGCCCGTGTCGGCAAGGCACCGTGCCTTATTATCTCACTTGTTATCGATTACAGTATATTTATAAATGGCAAAATGTATACTCAAATTACTCAATAAGGTACATTGATTGTATATCTGCTAATTTGTGTTTGTTTCTTATATATGTAGGTTTAGCAGTTTCTGATATATGCTGTCTCATAACGTTGATTTGGACAAGCATATTTTGTACACCCGGATTCAGCACTTTAGATCTACCATTTAATCCCATAGATTTACAATATCTTACCAGCGCATGGCCACATGTTACATTTACTCGAGTAAGCAGTGCAATAACAGCATTCATCACAATAGAAAGATGTCTGTGTATCACTAATCCATTAAAGGTATGTCTGAGATGGCATGTGAGCGTGTGATTATTGAGTTAATATATCGTTACTTCTAAAGTGTTATGTATTCTTTTCTGATTAAATAGTTTCGCACATGAACACATAATCCAGTCATTATTTTAGTGAACAAAGCAATAATTGCAAGACCATCAAAGCGAAGATTAAACTACAATAAAGAAAACTGGCATTTCTATAAACACAGAGCAAATCTACACAAATGAGACATGCAGGAAACACGCAACGATATAACCCACGTGGGTGTAAAGTAATGAATATTTAAGGCAACTAAAGAGACAATACCAAGAGCTAGAAAGAAAAAAGGGTAAACTTTTTTGGGCAAACACAACATGAAAAACTGTCTAGAGCACACAGTATGGCATGGAAGCAACAATTCCAACAGCACCATATCACATTACAAATGATAAACGGAAAATCCACTAAAGAACAGAGATAAACAAAGAGACGGTGGTGGCGGGGACAAATACAAAAATAAACTTTGTAAATAAATGGAAACAATTGTGGAAACTAACCGAGAAAACACATATTGATAGAAACTCTCAGCGACAAAAAATTATGCTGAAATATACAGGTAAATTGTACTATATCAAGCAAGCAGAAGATATACATACATAATCATACAGACAAGGAAGCACCATTACCATTACTATATGTAGACAACGAAAAACTTAAAGAAACATAAATAAAAACAGTAAAGACAACACAAACTTCTCAGATGGCATGCAAAAAAATGAATCAAGTTTAGATAACTAAAATTATATGTAAGAAAACTTAAAGACAGAAAATCACCATGGCCGGATGGCATCGCCAACGAAATGCTTAAGAACCTAGGAATATAGCATTACATGCATTACTACAGATATATAACTACAGTTGGGGTACATGCAATGTATACCATTCATGGAGAGAGACACTCATGTGTTTAATCATAAAGAAAGACAATGCTAAAGAAAAACATGACAATACAGACCATTAGGTCCAACAAGTTGCGTCTGCTAGATAATAAGGATGATCAGCTGAAGATTGAAATGGTACCTAGAATCAAAGAAGATATGGATACAAGAAAAATCTGGTTTAGAGCGTGGAAAAGAATAGAAGTCCAAACAACATTCCTGTCACAGAAGGAGTGTAATAAAATATGAAAATAAGAAAGTTTACACCCAATAGGTTGATCTCCAAATCGTGTTTGGCAATGTCTGGACAGATGGACTTATTGTAAAGTTGCAAAAGAAACGACATCGTTGGCAGCATGAGTTAGTGATTACAATCGAAATCAAGAGCCAATGTGAAAGACGCATATTCATTTGTTAAAGTATCACTTTTAACGATTACTTTCTTAATTAATATGTTTGAATAAATAGGTAACTGTTTTCATTCAACCGTAAACGTCTATAAGATTGTTATTGCTATTACATAGGTAGAGTTCTACTATAAAAATAATTGTGAATGAAAACGTTAATGTACATTGTAATAATTGCAATACAAATTCACCTACTTGATAAAAATAACATTGCCTAGACACAACATACTTTCACTTGTATTAGAATAAGATAGTAGCAATTGCTTATATAATTATTAATGGTGTCATTATTACTTTTACGTCCAGCCATCTCGATTCGTCCTGCCACTGGTTTCAAATGAGGTCCGACAAGAGAGTGAGGTCGACGCTTTGCACAACTCTTCCTCACTTTAATCAAAATACCCAGTGAAAGTCATTTTCATATCCACGAAAATTCAATATAAAGATCAACACTGTGACCTGTGCATAGCGTTCATAGATTTGATACAAGCATTTGACACATTAAGAAGAGAAGCTCAGTGGAAGATTCTAGTAAAATGTGGAAGCCCACATAAATTATCTCAATGGTGCAGCAATTGCATGATGGAATGCAAGCTAGAGTTCAGAATGATGGAGAGTTATATGAAACGTTTACTGTCTCAAATGGAGTAAAACAAGGTTGCTTATTAGAAACTACCCTATGTAGCATCATGTTCTCTGTTATGTTGGATGATGCTTTCATAGATCTAGACCTGGGAGTAAACATCACATATCGCATTGATGGACAATTGTTTATCATTCGGCGGATCCGAGCAAAAATCAAAGTTAAATGACACACAATCAGGAGTCTCCTATATGGTGATGACTTTGCCCTAAATGCAACCTATGAGTTTGATCTACAATGTATTTTAAACATATTCCCCAAAGCATGTACCAACTTTGGGCTTACTATTAAAACAAAGTAAACAGAAGTCATGCTACAACCAGCACCTGGCAAATGCTATCTCGAGCCCACCATAAAGGTAAATTGCGTAGCACTGAAAGTTGTTAATAGATTCACATACCTAGGTATTACGTTATCACAAACTGTCAACGTTCATTATGAAGTGTATACAAGGATCGCCAAAGCAAGCAGCACTTTCGGCAGATTGTACGCACATGTTTGGCATAGAAATGAAATTAACCTACAGACTAAGATGAAAGTTTACAGAGCAGTAGTACTTCCAATGACGCTAGTGAAACATGGGCTGTGTATATACGTCATGTGAAAAAACTCAATCATTTTCGCAAAACTTGTCTCAGGAAAGTTATGAACATCAGATGGCAAGACAAGATTCCAGATACCAATGTTCTTGATAGAGCTGGCATCCCCAGCATTTACACTATCCTGATGCAAACACATATTCGTTCCGCAGGCCAGTTTTTGCGTATGCCAGACCATCGTATGTCAAAGATATTTCTCTATGGTGAGCTGGAGAAGGCTATACGATCTCAAGGTGGCCAAAGGAAGCGCTACAAGGACTCGTTAAAGACCATCGCTGAAAGCTTTTGAAATAGATCAAGATACAAGGAAAGAACTTGCGAAAAATAGATCTGCAAAGCGTTCTACAATCAAAAAGAGCGCATCATCTTGATAAAAGAGAAGAAATTCTGCAGCTCAACTACGAAGGCTAGCTGGAAAGTCACGGATAGACCAAGATCCGTCTACAGTGGTCATTCCATGCCAAAATTTACAGCTAGAGTAGGGCTCATTAGCCATCTACGAACTCATAATCAAGGACATAACTCTAATTGAATTTTCATAGTGGATGTAACAAATGGTTGTCGTCACTTGTGATGGACGAACAACATACATTTTGCCACATAGTTTGGTAGTTTGAGAATGGATTTGCTAGCAGAATAAACTGAACATGATTACTTCCACGTGAGATATGAAATCCTTATGTTTGAGGCTATCATTTTATTACTATTTTTTATATATGTAAGAACGGATGTTCCATCAATTTTTGCATTCGGATAGGTGCCACATGTCATTGAAACTGGAAGATGTGGGTTCATGCCTATATATTCACCCTCTGTGTATGTATAACTCATAATCCGCCACTATCATCACTTCAGAATAGCATACACATCATACATACCACAAGGGTATTTGCAAAGATATAAACGTAAGCGATGACTAGGCTATCTAAAGAAAATTTTAAAATAAAGCATAGCAAACACAGTTTGAAAATACAGAAATACACAAGATTATTCATTGGGGAAAATGGTTCAATGCTAGAAAACAAGAGGGATACCAAGAACAAAATGGAAACGTAATATTAAAGACCGTGCGATCTGAATATGGCATTAGAAGAAGCTGGAGATATTGCAAAGTTATACCGTTTGACAGTCAGGACAACATTCTATGAAGGACACGCAAAACATATAGATAGACTCAACACTGAGACTTTTAAAAACAGACATTATCCGAACCCCCGACGAACCATCGTCCTTTAATATATGGTAATCAAAAACACTTCAAAGTCTCACTTAAACTTGCCATTTAGGCAGGAAATTGTACCGTTGTTTGAGGCATGAATGTTGATATGAAACATAAACTTATATTAGTGCACAATTACCACAAAATGTTTACCTTTCTTTTAATTTCTCCCCAGGTCATGAATATTGTGACTCCACGACGTGCAACTTTGACAGTGATATGTATCTACATCACCCTGATATCAAGTGTAGCTCCTGTGTATGTTGTCAACAGACTTGGAAATGTATATTTACCAGAAAGAAATAAAACCATAATTGGATTAATTTATGCAGAAAAGAGAGAACTTCTGGAGGCAGTAACGTATGCAGTTAACAATATTTTTGTTCACGTAACGTCATTCGTTATCATTATCGTCTGCACTATGATACTGGTAGTGAAACTGCAGAGCAGCACAAAGTGGCGGGAAAAATCCCTGGGAACTGTCCAAGCTGAAAACATTCTTAATCGCAATCAGAAAGTATGCAAAATGGTTGTGGTGATATCTACTCTATTCATCGTCTGCATTTTTCCTGTAACCGTTATGTATATCGTCGTGTTACTATATCCAAAGGTATCAGCAACTGGGGAACACAGACAGATATCAGTATTAATGTTTGGTGTTTCCTTTCTTATGGAGTCAATAAACTCATCAGCAAACATTTTTATCTATTATAATATGAGCAGTAAATATAAAAGTACGTTCCATCATGTACTTTGTACCCAGGCTCGGAAAGGTTAAAGACAAGTATATGTCTTCTCTTATTCTATTCATGTGTGTCACTATGTGTCATGGGAAGCTGAATTCGTCGTTCTTTTGCTAACTGTGATTCCGCTACCATATTGCAGCCTAAGAATTCTAGCATTTCTCCGATATCGTCAATCCATCTTCGTCTGAGTCTTCCCATTGTTCTCTTTTCAGATGATTTTTTATTGAAGTGTATCGATGAATATGATCTATTCCCATTCTGATTAGGAGGCCGAACCATTCCATCTTTTGTGTGTCTATTTATTCTTTGCGCAATATTGTTTTCATAAGATTTCTCATATTGTCATTATATATCATATCCCATTTTGTTAACCTCAGTGCTGTTCTCAGGCACTATATTTCGCATACAGCGAGTTTTCGTTATAGTTTCTTTCCAAGGTTCCAGGTCCGGCATTGGTAACACAATTTGGACATACAGTAAAGGATGTGTGTGTATATTTCATACATATAAGTTGTTTATGCAATGAATGTGTTTTAAGATTAAACTCATTTTTTTATTCTTAAAAAAACCAACACTCATAGGTCGACTCTATTCATATACTTCTAAATGCATGGTCGAAATTTCATGTTTTGAAACAATTCACAATGGAAACAATAATTCTTCTCTCTGATATTTAGTCAACTGATTTATGTCATCATCATCAGTAAGTACGGTACCGAATGTCATTGACGATCATATTTCTCCATGTTCATCGATCTCTCATATATGTCATCATCTCTGTTGGTGTCGTCAATCTAAATATGGCATTTAGTCAAACTGCCCAATATATTTTGTCTGTGTTTTCCCCTTGATCGTTTCCCTTATGTCTTTCATGTTGTCACTATATTCTCAATGCGTCCTCTTCTCATTATGTGCCCAATAAATGGTGACTGTCTTTTTCTTATATTATCAATACATAGTGCACTGTTTCACATCCATCATTCTAAGATATTCTTCAATAGTAATCTTTGCTGTTCAAAGAATGCGTAACATTCTTCGAATAAACCACATTTCCGCTGCCTCCAATGATTTTTGTGATTTCTTATTTATTGTCCATGCTCACTTCCATAGAGTAACACTGGTTTAATGTAGCATTTGAGGACATAGTTTCTAGTATCCATTCAAATGGACTTGTTGCATTGGATATTTTTCAGTTTATGGAATGCTGATTTTGCTTGTCCTATTAAGCTTATAATTTAGGATCTTGCATTTAAACTCTGAAGTTAATAATATCCCTAAATATTTGAACTTATTCATCTGCTTTTATGTAGCATCACTTAATATGGGATTTTCGAATTTTCTTACTTTCCATTGGCTGCCGACACACAGGTATACTGGAAAAAATAAATGATCACATAGAGCAGCCACTATCAGCGACGATGTGTGCTATCAGCGATCAGAGCTATTCAGTAGAATGCCTTAATAATTATTATGAAATCTTTAAAAAAATATTCATTTCGTGATGACTTCCGGTGTTACATGATGCAGCTTGCAGTGTTAGTCAGTGTTTTAATTGTAATCTATGATGTAAATTATGTTGACAGAACTAGAACATTTGAAACAAATATGTTTTGGTGACGCATATTCTACGTCTGTGATCTTTGCACTATAGTGCATATCACTAACATTGTCTAACTTCCAAGTGATGTCTTTCAGCAAATACATACAGCACAATGTAATTGTGTTTCTGTGTACAATTGAAAAAAAACATAGACAAAATTAATTAAAGAGTCCACTAAAATGCAATCATTGTTTTCAATGTTCGTGTTTTGCAATATATATATATATATATATATATATATATATATATATATATATATATATATATATATATATATATATATATATATATATATATATATATATATATATATATACATACATATATAATCTACTTGTCGGGGTGCAAAGGGAACGCAATGCTCTAGGCGGACCCAGGGTTAGCAGATAACCAAGATCCCACATGTACCTTCTCGCGGTGCACTCTGGTAACAGAAAACAGCAGCTCGAGCTGATTCTGGCCACATCATTTGGGGATTGTGTCCGAGAATGTGGAGAAAGCAAATGGAAAGAGATTTGACTGCAAAAGAGACAGACAATATCTCCGACACCATTTGCATCACCACATACAGCGACACTGTCGACATATAGTGACGCCTGTTAGTCCAGTCAGAACATTGGAGGGGCGGCCAATGTAAAAGACACATAAAGGTGGTTGCAGGGAGAGAAACAAATATATGTCATAATGAGTACAATGACATAATTAAAGGGCAGAACAGCGCCAGAGGGCAGCGCGAACTGCAAATGAAAAGTTCTTAGGACAGGGGAACTGTAAGCTCTGTTAGCTCGAGGCGAGCTTCTAGTTACCTGTGATCCTTTTAAGCAGAGACCCAGACCCAATTGTGGTCGCTCGGAAAAGCAAAAATACCTAAACCAACTCTAATGTCGAGCCTTCTTATACCGGAAATATGCTCGCGAAGAGAAAGGGTTCCGAACCAGATGGGCTTAGGCAAGAAGGGGACAACGACAACAGTCCTGGCCCAACTCTAATGTCAAGATCTCCTATACCGGAAATAAACTTGCAGTGAGAAAGGGTTCAGTACCTGATGGGGTCAGGCGCTATTGGAACAAGGCCGCTTAGCTCGAGAACGCCTTGCTCTCAAACGCGTGGTGTGAGAATCAAACGTGTACGAGAGGTACACGACGTCTGTGAACGACGCCTCGGTTAGGAGGGCGAACGAGCCAGTGTCCAACTTTTCTGGCGAGTTCTTCCTCATTCGGAACCAGGCTCGCGGATGAGAAAAGGTTCAGTACTCGATGGACACAGGCAGAGTTCGTCCAATAGCACGAGATGGGTATATAGACGGCAGGGCACCTCGTGCCAGATAGACGCGCTCGACAGAGCGAAGAGGCACTTTACACCAGCGTGCCCGGCGACAGATACACAGGCTGTCACGGACTAGGGACCAAACTCGTAATAAAGGAATGACGAAAACGGATGTGCTGGACCTCGGACGTCATCACCACACGTGGCCAACCGATGTGCAAATAATCACAATTTTACTGTGGAACTTGCAGTACAACGTACTTCACGCTCCCTGGCGAAAATCACACGAAAAATGCGTTGTGGTTATTTGAGATCGAACGCTGAAGAAGAAGAAGAAGATCTACTTGTCGACACATATCTGATGCACGATGTTTAAGATGTTTTAAATTAATTATGAACTTATTTACACAAGATTAGTTTTTCCCACAATTGACATTTGTAAGAGTGAATTTGAATTTTTTTAATTCTCTTGCACACATACCAAACATTGTTTACGGTTGTTTCTGGTGGAGAGTCAGAAGTTGTAAAAATGTATTTAAATACAATAATTAGTATGATAACACAATAAAATGAATTTCATTCTCTTACACATGATGCACAAACATAGACCATATATTTCCAGAGTTTAACCAAACATATCAGCATGTGCAAAAATAGCATTAATACGTTTGATGCGTCATCAGATAAGTACATTTGTTTGAAGGCAAAGATAGTGACACGTGCTGTAGAAGTACTTACTCGTTTAGTCCTCATACTAATTCTAATTTTCACATTCAACGGAACAGAAAATACAAATGTTTAACAAGCACTAATTATTTAGATATTTCGAGAAATTATGTAGTTTGTCATCACTAGAAATTGACAGTGTTTCAGAAAAAGAGATGATAAATATGAGTATCCTTAAAATTAAATCTTCATTCCAAAAATGTGCCCATGGAGATTGATTTT
Source organism: Meghimatium bilineatum (assembly GCA_034231615.1). Lineage (NCBI taxonomy): Eukaryota > Metazoa > Mollusca > Gastropoda > Stylommatophora > Philomycidae > Meghimatium > Meghimatium bilineatum. The sequence goes on from CM067322.1 coordinate 77,832,692, forward strand.
GTACACGTTAGACCAGAGCTATAAATTGTGTGTAATAATTTTGGAAGACATGTCACCTGCTGATAGACGAGCGTTATTTAATACTTAAGAACATTTGTTCCATTTTGCAGTATCATAACATAGTAATTTTTGTACTGAAATTTGGCTGCATTGGAACTCAAAAATTCTTTGTGTCTTGATTTAGTAATACATTCTACTAGGCTGTGCTTTTTTTCTCGTGGTGTATCTCTCCCACTTGTATCTCTGCCTACCTCTTGCTCGCCTCCGCTCAACTGTACACTCACATAATGTCGTCATCAATTTTTCATGACCTTCAATATGTCCAAAATAATATATTTGTTTTATCTTTATTCCCTTTAATATGTCCAAAATAATATATTTGTTTTATCTTTATTTCCTTTAATAGACATTTATTTCTAATCGACGTTTGTTACAATTGCTTTGTACATATTTTCTCTTCCCATGATGTTTTCCATGTTCTTATGTTAATCCACATGTCAAACACACGAAGTCTTCTTTACGTACACATTCAATAACATGATAGCAAGCAATCAGAAAGTGACTTTACAAGATACTAGAATTTGCACAAAGACGATATTCCAAAAGACGAAACTTAGAACATGATCATGACGTTTTGCTAGTCGTTGGTAACACATACAATACGATACATATCGATGTTGCAAGAGAGAGAGCCATATATCAAAAACACGTGCACAATATAATATGGCGAGTAGGAACTATTTACGCACACGTACCAATTACACAGTTAAATATACATCTCTAATTATCATTAGCAATATCGTGTGAGCTTGAACATGTCTTGCTCGCAAAAGTATGCAATATATGTATTGTTGATAAGATCCGTGTCATCGGAACATCGTTTTGTGTGAGATATTATATGTGTTACCAGTGATTGTTCATTCCAGATTAGAAGAAGACTCGCAATTTCAGCACTCAAATTAACACAAATGAGAAAGATATGGCAATGTAGTAATAACGATATTAATGTAACACTTTTAAGACACTGTGTTTTGTATTAGACTTTTTAGTCGCCCGTGTGTTGCTGGGACCCGAAAGAGGAGCACAGAATAGCAACACTATTTACCTTCCACGCATTTTGTAAAAGGCGACTAAGGAGGTTATGAAATGGAGTTGGCTGTCCCATCCCGCATAGGGTCAGTGACTCAAAGCAATGCTGAAGTCGGATGTGTCAGGCTGAAAGGCGCAGATATCGCAACAATGCTGTAAACCATGAAACAACGCATTCCGTTCTCTGGACTGCATCATGCTAATCTGCAGGAGTTTGAAAACAAACGCAGAAGAAGAAGAAGAAGACTTGTTAGTTATTTAAAACACACTCTTAACTTTATTACCTTTTACTACTTATTATTATTATTATTATTATTATTATTTTGGTTGAGTTTTTGTCATCGTCGATTACGACGGACGAACTTCGTTTTCCCAGTGGCAACATGTGGACGCGAGACTTGGACTTTAAACAAGCCAATATCCAAAAGAATAAATTCATTTGAAATGAATTACTACTACAAATATCATGGACAGAGAAAATGAAGAACATACAAATTTTGAAATTACTGAAACTAAGTGAATGGTTTCTTCTATATACCATATTAAGAAGGAAGGTGCAGTACTTTTGCCACTTAAAGCGACGTGATGACATCGAATGGCTAATTCTATTGTGCAGAGTGCCCTGAAAGAGAAGAAAAATACTAAGAAGACGATGAACCAGCGACATAGAATATATGCACATTTATCTGACCAATTGAAGCCTACTTGCACTGAACAGAGAGAAGTTCAGAGTATTCACGATGAAGACAACGTTCGTCAATTGTCTTCTTGGTCCACCTCTTCATCTGTTTCCTGGCACTTTGCTCTTCAGAATCAGCCTTTCTATGATATCATGTCTCATTAAGTGTTCACAATAATGTAGCCTTAATATTATGATGGTAGCTACAAGACACCCTTCATCTAGTTTCAGTAATTTCAAAATTTCAATGATCTTCTTTTTATCTGTCAATGATATACATCGAATCTTTCTTTAGCCCTTCATTTCGAATGAATTTATTATTTTGGGTATTTTTTCCCCTTTCGCGTTGCTGCATACCGCTTTGATCCGCGCAGAGCCAAGAGTAGAAGAGTTCGCTGGAAAAGGTTTTGTTGTGTGATTCATGTATTTTTGTATTCAATGACTCGTTTATTTCTATAATCCACCGTTTGCATGATCTACTCATGGCTTTGTAACCAATGTGCATGTATAGTAATGCTATTGAGGGACACTTTCTAATGGAAGTTTGGTATACTTTTGTTTTATAGACCAGTGATGGTTCTTAATATTAATTTTCAGATGTCTGTATACCCAATTTCTGCATTGCCATAGCCATTGTGTATTTTAGATTCTCAAAAACGTCTACTAGATCTGCATAAAATAGCAAAGAAACTATTCACTGTGGATATATACAATTGTTAATTCCAAAGTGCTTATGCCTTGGATGTTGAAGTTCGACTACGCCTTTTATTATTGTGCATAGTCAGTCACATGCCTCATAACATCAAATCAGACTCACATCTTCGGATAAAAGCAAGATTAATCATCATACAGTTACATCTTTGGATTTTAACATATTTATGTATAGACGTTGTAAACACAAGTCATAGACACGACCTTGTTAATGGGAAGCGATAGTAGCTGTCTACTAATATTTACTTATATATATATATATATATATATATATATATATATAAGTACAACTCATTTAAATGTCTGAGAAAGCATAATGACTTTTTACAAGCATTATTATTTGCTGATTTTTCGACTGAATGTATTCAAATATAATTTCCTATATTTGTAATAGATGCACGTATGGTATAGTAAAGATGAAATCGCGTCAATGCTTGATGCAGCGAAAAATTGGCTGTAAAAGCAGCGAAAGTGACTTATATATTTGTTCCAGGACATGTGGGAGTCCGAGGTAATAAGAGAAAAGACAGCTTGGCCGCATACGCGGCTATTACGTCTGTTGTCCGAGCGATGGATCGGGCAAACATTTTGAATGCCCTACGGGAAAACAAACGAAAATATGAATATAAGTGACTATGATTTTGTTCCATGACTAGAATAAGGGAGCGTGGTTTGAATTTTTTTGTTGCTAGAAAGGAGTGGTTTCGTTGACGAGGAAAATTGATATTCAATTAACAGCGTACTGGGGCAGTCGGTCAACGTGTAACGGCTGATACACTCAAAGCTCTGAGCACCTATGAACTGATCGGGAAAGCAGTGACGATAAACCAACAATTACATAATATAAACATCACAATTAATTGAGGTCACGGTTCCGGCTATACTGCCATATACTGCCTTAGTAACTTTCGAAATAATTGCAATACAACATTTAAAATCAAATGGAGTGGTGTCGGTTGACGCATGTTTTCCAATGATTCTACCATTATTAATAGAATGTCAAAAAAAATCACATCTAATATTCTGTGTATAGCACACTAGAAGATCGCTGACAATTATAATATGTAGATAAGTTATGTATCATGAACACACATATTGATAACGTTAAGTTCTGAAATTCATGTCTAACCATGTAAAAGTATGACTTAGGATCAAATGCACAAATACATTAATTATTGATATGTACACATGTTATCACTAACACATACATATTACGTGAGTATATTTTACGATACCATTAATTAGCCAAGCGAGCAAGATGAGACTAAGAATAGATATGGAAAGAATACAGCAAAAATTAGAAACCGAAGTTAAAGAGGTACAAGCAGGATTTGAGCAGACACAGGGATCATTTACTAAATATGAGAATCATTATCGAAAAATGTAGGAAATACAATGCAGATATATCATCATCAAGTGCCGTCTCCACAACAAAGGCGGACTACAACAGACCTACAACATCCCATGTCTTTTGTTGTGGTGGTGCACATTGATAGACTGCAACCTGTCCATTTTGTGTTACTCTCACACTTGCATCTCTGAACAGAACAGTGAAATCTGTATATCTAAGGTTGTTTATTATTTTTCCATTGGTCTTGAGTTCTGAAGTTTGCTCTATATGTTTAAAGATAGTATCTGTGTTGATATTAATTATGTTGGGCGATAAAATACATTCTTGTCGTACACCTATTCGTATTTCTATGTATGGTGAGTAGCACTTATTGATGCAATCTATTACCATTATATGTTTCTGAAAAGTCTGATGTATTTTCCAACTATGCCTATTTCTTGAAGACATTCGATTAATTTTCCATGTTAGACTATTCCAATGGCCTTGCTGTATTATATGAAACAAATATAGACACTTTATTGGTCATATATATATTTACATAGTAAGTAAAGTAAAAGTATCCATATAATATTTTAATGACATAGGGGTGTGATATGTTAGCGATCTCATATTTCAGTGCTCTGCTGTATGAGGGTGGTAGTCATCTCCTCTCCCTCTCAGTCATTACTTCCAAGAATAATCCGGTACCCATTTCAGGCTGGGTCGACCCGGGAGCCGTTGCGATCTGAAATAAATAATTTCTGCCTCTACTGGGGAAGGAACACAGGAACACGAAGCCAGTGCGCTAACCACTGCGATACACAGCCCCTATATATATATATATATTTACATAGCATTAGTCGGATACTAAGTATAGATTTTATGGTTCCTTTGTTTTTCTTAAATCCGAATTGTTCTTCACCGATCTCAGTGTACACCATGTTTTTAATTCTTTCATGTACTATTTTGAGTAGTATTTTAGTTATATGACTCATCAAACTTAGTGTTCTATATTCTGTACAGCCCACAGATCTGGGCTTCTTAAGTAGTGGTATGAATATTGATGATGTTATGTCTTTACATGGCGATATCGTAGACTGGTTTTCGGTAGATAGCGGGAAATGACAGAAATGCATCCTATCACCATTCTTTTATAATATATATGCGGAAAACATCATGAGGAAAGTATAGAAATGACAAGGAATACAAGAAATTACATTCCTTAAATATAGAAGTATATGAAATACCAGATATAAGATACGTAGATGATACGGTTCTTCTAACTACAAAAATATAAGGGCTATAAAGTGTGATAAATAAAACAAAAGCATGCATAGAATAACACAACCTATAATTAAACATGTATAAAACCAAGACTATGACGACATATAAAAGCGCATTAATACCAAGAATTAATATAGATAAAATATAACAGAATACCATCGACAATTTTGACTATGTGGATACAAATAAAAACAGCTACACTTATATTGTATATTATATATATTACTCATTTGTTCTGTATTCAATTGTTGAAGTCCTATTTCATAACATACATGCAACTGATTTATGAAACGATGCATGATTGTATGTACTTCCAATCTGACCACACATACACCATGTATAGATTACTTAAATGAGATATTTCAGGAACTACAACTATATTGTATAGTGTAAATTAGGAAAAGATTAACGATAATGATACGGAAATTAAAATAAATGAAAAATATATGGAACAACTGTTGTAAAGAGACATGTTGTACTTTTTAGATCTTACATTTGTCCAGTTGCACAATACGGCTGTGAAACATTTGACTACAAATAGAACAACCGTATAAAGAATATCGGCTTTCGAACTGAATACTCTAATATGACAATATTAGAAATTTACTGGACATAAAAAGATAATAACCAGTGATGTTTTTAGTATTCTTAATATAGAGGAAAAATGGCTGGTGATTATACGTTTACATAGAAAGCTGAAATATGTCGAGCATATAAAATACATAATGTCATGGAAAGACGCATCTTAGAGGGAAGAATTCCAGAGAGTAAAAGAAAAGGTAGATATAGAAGGAGATGGACATATATGACTGTATGAAGTTATGCTAGAAGGTGGCATGTAGATTGACAAAGTATAGTGTAGGGTTCAGGGCATCAATTACAAAGACAACGTCCTGGAATGAATATGTCATGTGATGATGATTTATAGAAAATTGAATTATTAGTATGTACTTAAAATACGTTCAATTATAAAATATCATATAAACAAATAATAGTTTGTAAAATGCGTAAGTGTTAATTACTGTCTGGAAATGAATAATACATCAAGAAACTACTTATTTCGATATTCGTAGACTAACACCTGATCGATCATGGCCATCTAATATTACATTGTGCCTACACATTTATCATATTCAGTGTTTGACATCATACTCTTAATCTTGTAATAGCAAATACAAGCCATTTTCGCCCTCATTATTTCTGAATATAAGACTTAAAGTATTTCTCTCACAATTAATTTTACTGAATTTAGCGTTATTCTCTGGTAGCACAAATTATATATACTAAAATGGCAGGCGCTATCTATATATTTATATTAATTACATGTGACAGACATATGAGGGAACAATTCAAAAACATAATCTTACATAACATATATATTAAATTATGATTAGTTTAAATAAATATAATTTTAATTATAATTTAATAATCATGTTATGTTACTTTCAAGGATAGGAAATGACACACTTGCACAATACTAAATTGTTACAATAAATAGTATACATATAAGGTAATTCTAGATGGCAATGTAGTTCCACCATGCATACAGCATTCTAGTCATAACAATAATAACCACACAAACAGCATTTATTTATCATTAATTATCTCAACCTATGCACATAAATGTTTACTAACTGTCATTTTCGCACAAGATCTTCGTGATTTATTAATATTGTCTGTTAAAATTGTAATAGTTTATTTTCTATTTTAGCTGTGTGCAACTGTTTATTTATTATTTAACCATTTATTTAAAGGACGTATGCGCGTACAATCAGTTCTGTGTATATGTAATGAAAATTGATTATTTTCCCTAATAAATGTTAAATTTGATTGGTTATATTTACGATGTATCAATCAACTATGGTAGTGAATCTCCGGGAATTAGTTACTGTTCAGTAGATAACCATTGCTTTCTGAACATTCTGGAAGCTCATCTGCTTGCGACAGAAACACAAATAAAATATAAGGTACCTAGATCGAGTCATAACGTGATGATCTTCATGTCGATTTCTCTGAAATCGTCCTTTAAAGTGAAGTTCTTTTGCTTTTCTATGATGTCTGCGTATATACTGAGTTTCAACAAACGATGAAAGTTACTAGAAAAGTCAAACCGTGTAACTTTAGAATAAGAAAGCTTCTTGACCCCACATGTCTGTATTGTCGATGGACTTGCCTTAATCGTACGAGACAAGATTCATGTCTTCCAACACATTGTCTTCCTTACAGTTTAGTGTTAGCTGGAAAATGAATTGTTCAGTACCTAGTTATACCCAGTTTAACCTGACATAATTCTAATATAACAAACGTATCCATTACGTGTTCCCTCTCCTGGAAAAGTAAAGGCTAGGTAATTTCTACATCACTTTTATGCATGTTTGTGGACAATGGCAAACACGGTCCTAACACAATATTTCGCAATATGCTTTACATGTCGGAATAAGGGAAATTAATAATTTCTAATAGATTGGTAATGTATAAGTGACTGGATTACCTACTATGTTTTTTATATTATTTGTGATTGCTATTGTGTTTCCCACTAGAATACCAACGAATTTTTCTGGAGAAAAAAATGAACAATGTGACGAATTATTATTGCAAAAACAAAATTCTTGAAAATGTTGCAATCGATTGCAAGTATGCACGTACAGAACTACCGGTCATTATGTAAACTGTAACAATATTTGAATTATCACATGTTTTACCCGTAAGATGAAGATATGCAAATATGAAATTTGACAGGTTCCAGGGAAAAGTGCATTTATTTTATGAATAACACCAAGTATTATTAGATTGTCATTTTACTTTTATATCCAGAGTTTGAGAGTTTATACAAAACATAAATCTTGAAATTTTTGGGATTTGCAGATCCCAAATAAAAGTCCGTGATCATCGACATTAAAATGCCAACGAGTAGAATCGGATGCCTTCAAACGTGATGATTATGATTATTACCGTGATGTTCGTTGGTCACTATGTATTATTGCAAACACAAACAAACGAACTTCATGGAAATAATTTAAAGAATATGCCATAAACATGTTTGATCTGATCGTCTGCCGTATATTGTCGATGATGTAAGCATTACATTATATGATAACAATACCGTTGGTCGTATATTGTCGATGGTCATTGTATTACATTATAAGACACTGATTAACAAGAAAACCTAAAACGTACTTGTCGAGAATAAACATTTGTATAAAATATTAACATTATATTCCATATTTGGCATTAGGTAAGTAAAGAGAAAATGTGTAAACTAATTCACAGAAATATGCTTGTTATAACAACATAATCTACAGAATGTAATTGTGTAAACTATATTAGATATAATTAATTATCACAAGTTGCCGAGTACGTGTTTGTTTACTTAATGAAAACAATATTACTGTTCCGAAATGAAGATCTTAATATCATTTATCAATGATATACAGTGCGTATAATAACATATGCAGATACACATTGTATTTCCTGTGATTTGTAATTCCTGAAAGATTCCATTTAAGTTATCTATACATGGTGTACGTGTGGTCAGATGGGAAGTGCATAACACAATGCATCCTTTCATAAATCAATTGCATGTATGTTATGAAATAGGACTTCAACAATTGAATAGAAAAAATGAGTATTATTTTATTATAATATAGTGCAATCCAGTAACAATACATTGATTTGTCACATTGAGGCGACGAAACATGACGAAGGAATTATATTTTAATTTATCATACTCAGAAATAGAGAACTATTTAAAAACAACAGAAGCACTGCAGATAATGGCATACATTTTGAATATATTATTACTTTTCTGTGGATTAATTACGGTTTTTTGTGTCTAGTAATTGGACTTTTCGCATATCAACAAACGTCATCAACATTATCTGCTTTGTGAAGGAAGGTCTCAGCAAAGAGTCAGTGAACGTCAGTTTATTCGGTATGTGCCGTTGTACTGAATGCATCAACTGTATTATGTTAATGATTTACTTTGTATCGATTTCCAATGGCATATATAGCAATATTGGCTGAGGTGGGCGATTTTGTTACCGTGACACGAATGTACCGGGAGCAAACATAATCAGCACTAAACATAATCATACATTGAAATGTATAGTGATATGATAGGACGAAATGTGGTTAATTGCATGCTGGTAATGACAGACATGGTCACTTATTTGTTTAATCAGTTTTCCTTTATTTTTCATGTTACATAGTTTACAAGTGATAATTTAAATAGCTCTACGGTATCTACATTTAAAGTCATTGTGGAAATGTTGAAAGTAACATTAGGGTATGGCAAGTAGCTGATTTTCACTATACATGTTCACGCCTTCAACGAACCGTGCCTTATTATTTGACTTGTTATCGATTTTAAAATATTTATAAACTGTAAAGATTATACTCTCTTTACTCAATAGGCTAATTTCAGTATGTATCTGCTAATTTGTGTTTGTTTCTTATGTATGTAGGTCTGGCAGTTTCTGATATATGCTGCCTCATAACGTTGATTTGGACAAGCATATGTTGCACACCTGGATTCAGCACTATAGATTTACCATTTCATCCTGTAGAGTTACAATATCTGACCAGTGCATGGCCTCACGTTACGTTTACTCGAGTAAGCAGTGCAATAACAGCGTTCATCACAATAGAAAGATGTCTGTGCATCACTAATCCATTAAAGGTATGTCTGAGATGTCATGTAATAGTGTGATTGTTGAGTTAATATCTAGTTTACTTCTAAAGTATTATGTATTCTTTTCTGATTAACTGTTTCGTGCCTGAGTACATAATCTAGTCATTATTTAAGTGAACAAAACAATAATTAAGGCCAACAAAGGCAAGATGTAACTACACAAAAGCAACCTGACATTCCTATACACACAGAGCAATTCTACTGAAATGAGACATTGAAGTAACAGGTAAAGACATAACCCACATTATTATTGGTTTAATATTTAAGGCAACTAAGGATACAATACCAAAAGCTAGCAAGGATAAATGATAGACCTTATTGCAACAACAACAAAATTATAGGAAAAAAAACTGACTGGAGCACATAATATGGCCCGGACGCAACCATTCCACCACAGAACCACAATACATTACAAAGGACCAACACAAATTCCACTAAAGAAAATATTTAAAAAATTGAATGAGTTGGAGTGGACAAATACAAAAATTAAAATCTGTAAAAAAAGGGATATAATTGTGGACACCAACCGAGGAAACCCATGATGATATAGACTCTCAGCGACAAACACTTACACTGTAAGATACCGACAAAGTCTCCTACAGAAAGTATGCAGTATGCATGCATAAACATTCCTTCGGACAAGAAAGTTCCATTACTACCAATGCATGTCGACAAATAAAAATTTGTATAACTAAAAATATGTATAAGGTAACTAAAAGACAGAAAATCACCATGACCGCACGCATCAACAACGAAATTATTAAAAACCTACCAATACAGCAATGTTTGCATTATTACAGATATATAACTACAGCTGGGGGTACAGACAATGTACAACATTCATGGAGAGATGGGCTCATCTGTTATATCATAAAGACATACAATAGTAAACACAAGCCTGGCAACTACATACCATTAAGCTAAACATGTTGTGTATGCAAGATAATAAGGAAAGTCAGCAGAAGATTGAATTGGTATATATATATATATATATATATATTCAGAGAAGATATTAATAACAGAACAAGCTGGTTTAGACAGTGCAATAGCATGAAAGTCCAAATAACATAACGATGGAGTGATTCACGAAAAGAAGAATGTTTACATCTTATGGAAGTATCGCCTTAAAGTGATATCTATTTTCAAGGTCTGGAAAGATGAACTGATTGTAAAGCTGCAAAGAGAAGAAATCATTGTTTAAGATGAGTAAATGAACACAATCTTTCCTACACAATCGGAAACCAAGAGTCAGTGTGGAAGACAGATATTGAACTATTTGTTAAAGTATGACATTTCACGATTAGTTTGTTAATTAATACGTGTGAATGAATGTGTAACTGTTTTCATTGAATCTGAAGTAATTATAAGATTGTTATTGTTATTACATTGGAAGAGTACTACTATACAAATAATTCAATTGATTGTACAGTGTAATAATTGCAATATAAATGCACTTACTTTATTACAATGGCATTGCCTAGACTAAACATAATTTCACTTAGATAGGCATTCTATTAGAATCGGATGGTAGCGATTGCTTATATTATGAATGCATGGTGATATGACACCTAAACTTATATTAGTACACAATTGCCTCAAAATGATATTTGTTTTAAATTTACACTTCACCCCCAGGTCAAGAATATTGCCACTCCAAGACGTGCAGCTGTGGCAGTGATATGTATCTACATCACCCTGATATCAAGTGTAGCTCCCGTGTATGTTGTCAACAGACTTGGAAATGTATATTTTCCAGAAAGAAATAAAACCATAATTGGATTAATTTATGCAGAAAATAGAGAGCTTCTTGAGGCAGTATCCTATGCAATTAACAATATTTTCGTTCACGTAACGTCATTCGTTATCATAATCATCTGCACCATGATACTGGTAGTGAAACTGCAGAGCAGCACAAAGTGGCGGGGAAAAACCCTAGCAACTGTCCAAGCTGAAAACATTCTTAATCGCAATCAGAAAGTATGTAAAATGGTTGTCATGATCTCTACTCTATTCATCGCCTGCGTTCTTCCTGTAACAATTATGTATCTCGTCGTGTTACTAGATCCAAAGATATCACCAAATGGGGAGTACAGACAAATATTAGTGTTATTGTTTGGAATGTCTTTTCTGATGGAGTCAATAAACTCATCAGCAAACATTTTTATCTATTATAATATGAGCAGTAAATATAAAAGTACATTCCATCATGTACTTTGTATCCAGGCTGGGAAAGGTTAGAGACAAGTATATGTCTTTTCTTATGTATTAGGTATGTTGATTATTCTCTTCGCACACCAGAACATCCATAGGTGCTCAGATCTCCGCTTCAGTAAATCTCTTAGGGTATCACGGCTGATGGTTCCGGTTCTATGTTGGTTCACTGCTCTTTTTGAAATCTTTGTCAGTGGTTATCTACGGACCACGCCCATCCTCACTCCAAATTTGCGCATATTGACTCATATTCATTCATCTCAAAATCCTCTGATCGTGAGGATTCACGAAGAGCAATGGGTATGTTTGCTCGGTCCATAGCTTGACCGTTTGTTGTTGTGACGAGGCTAGCTAATAGGTCGGCTCGTCCATTTCCCTTCACGCCCGGATGTCCGAAGATAAAAATAAGCGTAAGCGTGGGTTTTCGTAGTGATGCCCGCATTTCTGCTCCCTCAAATGACTCCACTGTAAATGTCTTTTCTTTTGTCTTATCCTATTCATGTGTGCCGCTAAGCGTCATGGGGAGCAGATTTCTTCATTCTTTTGCTAACTATGATGCGGTGCGGTTATCATAGTGCTGCCTAAGTATTCTAGCATTTCTTCGTTATCAATTATCCATCTTCTACTGGGTCTACCCTTTGTTCTCTTTTCAGATGATATTTTTTGTATTGTAGGCTATCGATTGAACACGATCGTTTTCTATTCTGATTACATGGTCCAACCATTCGATCTTTTGTGTGTCTATTTATTCTTTGCACGATATTTTTCATCAGATTTCTCATATTGCCATTATTTATTATTTCCCCTTTTGTTAACCCCAGTGCTGTTCTCTGGCACTATATTTCGCATACAGCGGGATTTTTATTCTAGTTTCTCTCTCATGGTCCAGGCCTTGCATTGGTAACGCATTTTCGGTATAAAGTATAGTTTTGTGTGTGAATATTTCATATATTATCATACGTATAATTTATTTATGCAATGAATGTGTGTTAAGATGATCATCGCTTTATGTTAAATCAGGCAATCATTGGTCAATTATTTTCATATACTTCTAAATACACAGGGGCGTATCAGGAAACATATAGAGTCTGCTGTTACATAAAATGGTCGATATTTCAACTTTTTAAACAATGGACACAGCAAAAAGAAATACAGCACTCTGATAAATTTCACACTGTTTTCATTTAGCGTCACTTACTAGTGGATTTCCGAATTTGCCTATGCTTTCCTGTGGCTGCCGACACACAAGTATACTCATAAAGATAAATGATCAGTAACAGAAGAAACTGTAAGCGATGAAGTGTACGATCAGGCCTATTCTGTAGAATGTTGTGATAACTATTATGAACTTTACAAAAAATGAATTTCGTATTGGCTTGCAGTGTTACATGATACAACTTGTAGTATTATTATATGTTTTATGGTATACTACAATGTAAATTATGTTGACATAATAAAAGATAATTTGAAACAACATATGTTTTGGTGGAGCATGTTTTACGTTGTCTTTTATCTTTGCACCATAGCGCATATCACTAGCTTTGTCTAACTTCCAAATGGTATATCAGTAAACACATAGAGCATTAAATTAAATTAGTTTGTGTGTAACTAAAATAACACATAGACTCTGTGCATTGAAGATTCCACTAAAATGCAGCCATTTGTATCAGTGCTCGATGATTATTTCTCTAAAATACGTATATATATATATATATATATATATATATATATATATATATATATATATATATATATATATATATATATATATATATATATATAGAGAGAGAGAGAGAGAGAGAGAGATGATAAAATCTACTTGTGATACACATCTCACACATTGTTTAATATCTTTTCAGTATATTGTACGAGCGTACTTACATATAATTAGTTTAACATACAATTGGCATGATTTAAGAGTGAAATTACACTATTGTATACCCTTGAACACAGAACAAACTGTGTTTACAGTTCTTTCTGGTGTAGCGTCTGAAGTTGTAAAATGTATTTTCTCAGTACACAATAATTAGTAAGCTGCCACAATTAAAATGTATTGCATTCTCTTAATAAAAACTGGACATGATGCACAAACATCGATTATATATTTTTGGGTCTAACCAGAAATACCCTAATGTGCAAAAAATGACATTAATATGTTCAATGATTCATCAGATACGTACATTTGTTTGAGGGCAAATCTAGTGACACGTGTTGTAGACGTACTCTTTTAGTTCCCATGATTATTCTGAGTTCAGTTTACACGGAAGGGATACAGACAAATGTTTAACAAGCATTAAAGATTTAGATATTTCCAGAAATTGTGTAGTTTGTCATCACTAGAAATAGACAGTGTTTCAAATTAAAAGATGATTAACATGGCTATGCTTCAAAAAGAACTCTTCACTCTATAAAAAAGTGTGCCCACGGAGATTCATTTTTTTTGTATACGTAAGGTTCGAGCTATAAATCGTGTACAATACTTTAAGAAGAGGTGTCACCTATTTGGGACGAGCGTTTGTGTATTTGTAAGAATGTATGTTCAATTTTCAATCATCATAGAGTGTCATTTTTGCAAGGAAATTTTGCTGCAATGGAACACACACATTCTCGGTCTCTTGCTTCTACTAAGATGTGAATTGTCCTTCTCGTGATGTATCTCTCCCACTTGTATCTCTGCCTACCTTGTGCTCGTCTACGCTCGACTTTACGATCAAGTAATGTTTTCAATAAGGCGACATGCCCTTTAATATGTCTAAAGTACTGTATTTCTTGTATCGTTATTTCTTTTAATGGCTTTTTTATTTGAAGTATTGTTATAATTGCTTTGTACATTTCTTCTGTTCCTGTGAAGTTCTCCATATTCTTATGTTAATCCACATATCACAGGTACCAAATCGTGTGTACGTAAAAAGAGGAAGACCAAGACGACGATGGGACAGCAACATCGAAGAATGTATGCACATGCACATGGCCAATACATGCCTTCTTGTCTGGAAAAAAGAGGCGCTCATAATATACACGACTAAGACAACGTTCGTCAGTCATCTTCTTGGTTTCAATCTTAATCTATTTCCAGGAACTCGGCTCTTAAGAATCAGCCTTTCGATGCAATCATGTCTCGTTAAGTGCCTAAAGTAATGTAGCGTTAATGTAGCGTAGTTGGAAGACACCCTTCATTTAGTTTCAGTAACTTCAAAATTTCAATGATCTTCGTTTTATCTGTCCTGATATTTATCGAATCTTTCTGTAGTCCTTCATTTCGAAAGAATGTATTCTTCTAGATATTATTTTTCCTTTCTTTTCGCTGTATACCGCTTGTGCGGCGTAGCGGCAGTGGTAGAAGATTTCTCTAGAAATGGTTTTCGTGTGTGCTCATATATTTTTGTTATCTTTAGCTCCTTATTTCTGTAATCCACCGATTGCATAATCTGTTCATGGTTTTGTATCCAATACGCCTGCACGGTAATGCTTTTGAGGAATAATGTCTAATCGCAGTCTGGAACCATTTGGGAACCACATATTCTTTTGTCTTCTGATGTAATCCATGATTAGATGTGCATGTGTTAGGTTTCTGAAGTTTTCGTTTCTGATTGTGTCTCATTGTTACTCTGAAGATTCTCCGTAGTCAAGTTATTTCTGTTGTAACAAGTCTTCTGTATATGTCATGTTTAAATACGTCATATATAATGATATGCTAAGTATCGTTTCCATATGTTTCCACTTGGAAAGTACATGATCTTAAAATGGTTATTTTAATTACATTATTACTGTTTTGACACAATTTCCGTAAGTGTCTTAATTTGAGTGTTTCAATTGCAGGTCTTATCCTAATTTCGACTGAAAAATGATCGGAACTATTTAAATTTCCTCCTACATATTCGAATGTGTTTAAACATTCTAGTTCTCTATTATCTCTTTTGATTATAGGATTTAATCTTCGTTTTGTCTATTATCACATTTTTCGTTTCCTGTTCGTTCAGAGATACATTTTTGGATATTATTGTATTTGTAGCTGTTTCAGTCCATCATGATGTGTAGAAAGAAGAATAGTGTAGTCTGCACATCTTATTTCTGGAATCTTATACGCACCAATATTTAGTGGATGAAACATATTTTCCTCTAGTTCTTTTATTACTTTTCTCATTATGTTCTAGTGCTACATACTAAGATGTTGACATATGTATGGATTAAGCTCAGAACGAATGTTTGACTGGGTTGTAGATATATAAGACACATTAGTGTATGATCAGTTTTCTGGGAGATTGCAGATGATGGAACCCTAATAGACTCATTGTAGAACACGTGAAAGGGTCTAGAACATTGGAGAGAAAATACTTGTCACATGTGTTTGAAGTATACTGCCATTTCTATGTCACAAATATAGTTTGCAGAAGTAATTCGAGACGGCGAATGCCTAGGCAGAGATAGATACACAAAGTTGTTTGTTTGTATGTGTCGAGTTTTTAATATCGTCATAGAGAGCAAGGGAAAAACATTGTTCGAAATGTATGTGTGAATTGTAGCAAATTGTTATGATGAAATGGGACAATAAGCTGTGTAAGTATAGAAGAACAGACGCCGTATGATTATGATGACCATTTTAAATGTATTACATGTGGGAATTCAGTATTGACTTTCAACTTGAACAATAAGATGTCCAATTATAGAAAGCTAGAGGTAGTAGAAGTATGCGGACACTGTGCACGTAGTTAAGATCAATTATCGAGTCCTGGTCTCTGAATGTTTTCACTACTATTATTGTTTGCATTAATACAGATACTCACAGATATAAGTGGGAGAGTAACATCACACGATTGACAGGTTTCAGTCTAGCAGAGTTCACCACCAAGACAAGAGACAGGAGATGTTGGAGATACGTTGCAGTCGACCTTCGTTGCGGAGACGATACTTAATGATGATGATTGTTTACATTTAGGAGTCCGAGATGAGTGCCGGTACTTTAGGAAGTTGAACGAGACTTTATTCGATTCCTATTAATAGAACAAATAGACCGTACTGTTCGCCGGTCATTTTGATTGATGCAGACGAAACAATTGGCCATGTTCAACTTTAGGAGGTGAAACTGTTCCAGTGTGTGATTATATGTAGTACTGATGAGTGTCGAGTTCTTGCCAGCCGTGTTAACTTGGCTGTCCTAATTGACACCTTACTGTGTCTTACTCTAGGCTAACCTCACTTAGAAGTAGTTGGCATGATATAACGTGCCGACCCTAGGCCAATGTCACTTAGAAGCAGTTGTTAGGGTACATCGTACTTTCATTGAAGATGAATAGAAGCTACGGCATGCCAGTAGAAACAGCGGGATGCATGTTTTAAAATTCGTATTTATATTAAATTGCACTTACATTGTACGTATTGATATATGTGGGATATTTGGATAGTATTCACGTTGGCGAATCTTCTGCCGATATAAATAAAGTATTTGTGAACTTGGTATTGCGGGTCGCATAAAATGATAGTTAAGTTTAAGGAGAGGCAGATGGGGGGGGGGTGGATTACAGATGATGGATTTCAGGAGGAGGGGGATGATGTCCTCACCTTCGGATTAGGATATGAAAGGAGGGCGTACATAAGCACTATATAAATCAAGAAGAGTCTCATTGAAAAAGAGGCGCAAAGCAACAGTGTATCATTGGGATACATTATCTTATACTTTCGATTGAGTGTCCATATGTTAATAGTTGATAGTTGTATTGATCTTGTTAGGATGGTAAGATAACATCAGTAGTGTATCAGGGCTGGAACGAGCCCCGAGTGTGCTGGATGTGCCGAGTGTGCCGAGTGTGCAACCGAATGTGCAACCGAATGTGCAATCGAATGTGCCCGAGTGTGCAATCGAATGTGCTGAGTGTGCTCGCACATTCAATATGGTGGCGAAACATGTCAAAAACGGTCGAATCCGGCCGAACCCGCGCGGTGTGTGTGTGCCCGGGGCGGGGGCAGACGGCTAGGCGGGCGGCGAGGTCCCCGACCCAGACAACTGGAAAAGGGGTGGGTAGTATATATGTGTTTGTATGCTGGGTGGGTGGTGTTTTCCATGCAAAATTGTGTTGAAAACTATGGCTATGGTGCGCTGTGTGTGTGTTATATAAATATATGTAACATACGACAAAAATGCTCATTAACATAAATGGATACAAGGTGGAAACATCCTTTTACAGCTATGATTGCTGGTCCGACTGGGTGTGGAAAAACTGTTTTTGTGCAAAATTTCTTAAAATATGTGCACGAGATGGTGGATCCAATACCAGAGGAAATTATCTGGTGTTATGGCGCGTGGCAGCCTGCGTATGAGACCATGCCTGGTGTTAAATTTAATGAAGGACTACCAGTCGTGGAGCAATGGAATGGTGATAAACCAAGACTGTTGGTTATTGATGATTTGATGAGTGAAACAGATGAGCGCGTTACTAAATTATTCACTAAAGGAAGTCATCATCGGAGTCTGAGCGTGTTGTATATTGTGCAGAATTTGTTTGGTAAAAACAAAGAACACAGAACCATTAGTCTGAACTCACACTACATTGTACTTTTCAAGAATCCTCGTGATGGGTCACAGATTATAGATTTGGCCAAGCAAATGTACCCCGGTCAGAATAGTTATGTGCAAGATAGTTTTAAAGACGCGACAGCGTCCCCACATGGTTATTTGTTGATAGATCTCAGACAGGCAACACCTGATCATTTGAGATTGCGGGGTCATATATTTCCTGGAGAAAACCAAGTCGTATACGTTCCAAAATAAAAATGACTGACGCTTTGAGACGTCACGGCCCAATGTTAAAAGTCCTGTGTCGTGCAAAACCAGCAGCCGTAAAGAGTATAATAAAAACAGCGTCACCGGAACTCATACGCACCCTGTGTGAATGTTATCACAATATCTTAAAAGGGCATGTTCGACTTACCAAGCATCAGAAGACCCGACTGCAACGGCACAAGACTAATCTCAGACTACTCACTCGCAAAAAGACTACAGTGAAAAGAAGGAAACATATTCTTCAACAAGGTGGTTTCATAGGCGCGTTACTGAAACCTGTCCTGAGTGTGTTGGGTAGTCTCTTGGGTGTATAATGGCCAAGAAAATGTTGCTGATCGATCCACGGGTACTAGAAACTTTACAGCAAAAATCTACGTACACACCACCTGATAGTTTAACGGATAACATGCGTGATCTGGATCACCAGATGCGTGATGTTTTAGATCGTTCTGATTTATCTAACGCTGATAAAGCTAGACTTTACCAACAAACATTACAACAGTATTTGATTCGCCTTGACCAGTACAAAAACAGACCGTTGGGTTTATTAGACTTCAAACCACCTTCTTTGGCACCTGTAGAACCAGCACATCAAAAACCAACTCTGACGGAGCCTGTCGAACCACTCCATAAAACTGAGGAACCACCGCCGAAAATTCCAGACAAGGTTGAAGTCACTCCCGAACCACCTAAACGTACGCTCAGGAAGAAAAGGAAAAGTAAAATTCCTACGCCTACCAAAACACCCATTTGGGAATCATGGTAGACAAAATGTTGTCGCGCCATTATTACAATCCTAAGAAAGCTGGAGCGTATGGTGGTGTTAGTGGTTTACAACGTACCACCAAACTTGAAACAAAACAAGTCAAAGACTGGTTATGTCATCAGGATACTTACACTTTACATAAACCTATTCGGCGTCGCTTTAAAAGACGTGTAACCATAACAGGTGGTATAGACCAACAGTTTCAAGCTGATTTAATTGATCTTACAAAGTTAAGAAAATACAACGATGGATATTCATATTTGATGACGTGTATAGATGTGTTTAGTAAATTCGCCTGGGCTGTTCCGATCAAGAACAAAACAGGAAAAGCTTTAGTCGAAGCTGTGCGTAGTATTTTAGAAGAAAGAAAACCAATAAATTTTCAAACCGACAAGGGTTCGGAATTTACCAATAAAACATTTCTCAAGTTTCTTAAAGCCAACGGTGTTCATTTCTTCACAACTGAAAATGAAGATGTCAAAGCAGCTGTTGTCGAACGTTTCAATCGTACATTGAAGGAGAAAATGTGGCGATATTTCACTAAAATCAATAAACCTCGTTATGTAGATGTGATAAACGCCTTGCTTCAAAATTATAATTATTCATTTCATACAAGTATTCGGATGGCGCCTGTAGAAGTTAATACGGGTAATCATGCCCAAGTGTGGAATACGTTATATGGAGAGCGACCAACAGACAGAAAAGTATATTTCAATGTTGGTGATAGGGTGAGAATCGGGCTAGGCAGACACAATTTTAAAAAAGGATATACACCGGCGTGGACAGAAGAACTGTTTACCGTCAGTCAGATACAACCGACAACACCTATAACTTATACGATCAAAGATGATGCGGGTGAAGACGTGCAAGGTTCCTTTTACAAAGAAGAACTTCAAAAAGTGGGTGACAAAACAACGTTTCGTATCGAAACAGTCCTAGAAGAACGTGGGGCTGGACATCGGAAACAGTATTTAGTCAAGTGGTTCGGCTATAATTCTTCATTCAATTCCTGGGTGTCGGCCACAGACATTACAAGATACTAATGGAAATTGATCAAGTTGAAACAGTATTACGGCCAGAAGAAGAAAGAGCAGGGGTACGAACATCACTATGGGTCTTATTCGGTAAACTGGTCCCACGTTTAGAAATTGTTTTCCTTTGTCAAATGATTATTATATATGTGGTGATTGGTGTTTCATTATTTAATCTGTCTCGAGTCGACCTCGATGCGCCTGGCGCCAAGATCTGGATCGCCTTACTGAGTAGCTGTTTGGGATACATGCTACCAAACCCAAAGCTAGGATGAGTTTCTACGTTACCTTACCGAGCAATTCTTCAATGAACATTTATCCGGACAATAACCACAGCCATTATTTTGTCAAACTTCCACAAACTATAGAGATGAATTCCCAATATGAGGTGGGTCTAGCTGAAATTCAATTTCCAAACACATATTTCAACGTTCTTGATGGTGAGGTGTGGTTGACATATGTCCACCCACCATCTAATAACCTGAACGGTGTAATAACTATGCCGGCCGGTCTATACGACTCACCAGAGGGTTTTATCTACGAACTCAATTCTAAGCTGACCAATGCTGGTCGTATTGCGAAAATTTATTACAATAAAGCTTCAAAGAGAGCCACAATTAAGATTCTCGATGAAGGTACTGAACTTGCACTGAGTGAGACGCTGAAAAATATTTTAGCACTACCAAAAACACGTCTGACCTATGACGACGCAGATCGAACCAGTCAAGATATGGTCGATATGGATCGCGATATGAAAAATGTCTACGTGTATTCAGACATTGTATCTGCGCGTTCAGTGGGTGATGCGATGGTCCCACTATTACGCTCTGTACCCATATTGGACAAGACAGCTACCTCAGTGTTTCGAATTTATGATAAACCCCATTATGCACCTCTGAGTCGCTTCTCGTTTGATACCGTTGAAATCCTTTTAACCACAGACCAAGGCAAGAAGATCGCATTTACAGCTGGGACGTCAACGGTGACACTTCATTTTCGTTCTCGCAAACGGTTTGATTTGGAGTAAACAATGGTTAGACACGCAACAATCCACAGAAATCCTAAGCTATATGAGGAATTTTTCTGTAACCAAGCTGGGAATGGGCTACCCGTATTTGTCGGTGGTAGACATCAAAAAGGACACGGGCTAGGTAGTTTCTTTAGCGGTCTGGGTAGAATGGTACTACCCTGGTTAAAAACAGGCGGTAAAGCTCTACTTAGAGAAGGTGTCACTTCTGGTTTACAAGTGGCCCAGGATGCTTTAGGTGGTGTGAATATTCGCGATTCTATGCGAGATAGAGCCAAAGAAGCTGGCCAGCGCCTATTGGCTGGTGCTGTCGACCACGTTACCCAATCGGGTCGTGGTATTAGACATCGAAAACGACCAACACCACCTGGTGCACCCTGCCGGAAAAGAATAAAACCAGCCGCTAAACGACACCGAGCTCATTCCAAGCAGAACAAGACCCGAGACATATTCGCGTAATGGCTCTCATTCACCCCAACTCGTGTGAATGTCTTCATTCTGGACTTGATTTGTTTAGTGTACCACCAACCCAAACAGCTGTTGACGAGGGTCAATACGTGGAAATTCATCCCCTGGCTGCCTTAGCGCCAGGGGCACCCATCGAGTTTGTTGTTTTGGGTAATAGTGAAGATTACTTGGATCTTTTCAACACCTTTTTACACGTAAGAACCAAAGTGACACTACCTAACGGTGATAGTTTACCCCCCAATACTGAAGTTGGTCCTGTGAATTATTACATGCACAGTTTATTTTCTCAAGTCGACGTTTCATTGAACGATACTCTTATCACAGCTAGCGAAAACACGTACCCTTACCGAGCTTATATTGAAGCGACTTTGAATTATGGTGATGATGCTAAAAAGGGTCATTTGTGTGCCGCCCTCTACTACAGAGATACACCAAAATCCCATGAAGATACGCAGGGGGATACGAATAACGGCTTTAAAATTCGCCGCCAACTGGCAACGGCGAGTGAAGAAATGGATATGATGGGTAAATTACACGCTGATATTTTCGCCCAAGACAGATATATGTTGAATGGTGTGGATGTAAAGATCAAGCTAACACCATCTAAAGATGTCTTCAACCTGATGGCTACAGATGGGACCGCTGGTTACAAAAGTGTTATCACCCATGCAGCGCTAGTACTTAGAAAAGTCAAACTGAATCCAGCCATCTCACTAGCCCACGAGAAAGCCTTAATGCGAGGTAATGCCAAGTACCCGATAAAACGTGTTGGTTTGAAAACATGTTCCATCCCTAATGGGATGCTATCACACGTTCAAGATAATTTATTTTTATCACAGACACCGACAAGAGTCGTTATTGGTTTGGTTGATGCTGCTGCCTTTAATGGTCATCTGAAGAAAAATCCATTCAATTTTCATCATTTTGATCTGACGTATTTAAACCTGTTGGTAGATGGTAGAAATGTGAGTGGTAAACCACTGACTATTAATTACGCCAATGATCAGTACATCAGAGCGTTCTTTGGTAGTCTAACAGCCCAAGGTTTTGTCGGTAAAGATGCTGGAAATGGTCTTGACGTTAGAGGTTTTAAGCATGGTTATAATCTCTACGCTTTTGATCTGACCCCTAGCTTGCTTGATGGTGATCAATTTGAGATGGCGAAGACTGGGCCACTGGCCATTGAACTTAAATTCGCCACCGTGACCACATCGGCCATTCAAGTTTTAATTTACTTTGAAGTTGACAGTGTTTTGGAGGTATCCAAGACCAGATCAATTCTTACAGACTTTTTAGCTTGAGAGAATGAACACTAACCAAATCTATGAGCTATTAATACAGGATATCTGGATTCGGCGCCTTGGTTTAGTACGAGTCGTACCAGTGGATAAGTTACCGAGATACATTGACCCAACTCTGACAGCTGCTTTTGTTGTCAATACAGACCCCAGTTATAGCCCGGGATCCCATTGGGTGGCAATTTATTACGATGATGTTGGAACATTTACATATTTTGATTCGTTTGGCCTGCCACCCAGACATTCAGAGATTATCAAATTTCTAGAAAGAAATTCAAATAGAGCTTATGTTTACAACCCGAGAGTACTACAAGATTTGTTGAGTTCTACTTGCGGTTTATACGTTGTGTATTTCTTAATGTTAAAAGCGCTCGGTGCGTCAATGGTATGTGTGTTGCGACCTTTCACGGTCAAACAGTGGAAAAATGATAAGCTTGTATACGCCCTAGTCTGGAACCAGGTCAAACAAAAGTCACGAGTACAACATCTGTGACCTAGATACCACAGCGTACCCACGCCATGAGTCATTAATCAAATCTGGCAGCACCTGTGACCTAGAAACGCGATACTGGCGTGGGGTCATCCATGAGGCATGGCACAGACGCGACCAATCGGGAGCCCGGCCACCGCGCGCGCGTGGGGTGCTCCGGCCGCCGCTGTGTGTATAAATAAGAAGTTCACTTGATATAAACCTCACATCGCACTACCAGTCTAGAAGTGATATTTCCAAGTCCTGTTGTATCAAGAAGATGGCTTCACCAGTTACATACTTTTCCAGAACCAACGATATGATTAAACCATTAGGTGATGGTGTTAATGCAGTGGCTGTATCATCCTTCAAGAAACCTCTTATTCAGATTCGCAGATACTATGGTGATACACACATAAAGTATCCTACTAAAACAGGTATCACGATGAGTCGACAAGATTTCATCGATCTAGTAGAACTACGTGATGTTATTCTGAATGAATTTGATAGAATTTCCAGTGTTTTTCCTACAAAGCAAACTTCAAATGCTCCAGTTTCAAATACATATGCCGATTCAACAGTTGCAGTTTCAAACACGTACATTGATTCATCGGCTCCAGTTTCCATATATATATACATATTGGTCTTTTCATAATTGTATGCTTTTTATGAAATTGTACATTTTTTATTTGATAATTTTATGGTGTATAAATGATACATACTTGAAATATTTTATGAAAATCCATTTTTCATAATTGTATAACTTAGTCCGTCCCAAAATATAAAAAAGTACGTAAATAAAAGTATTTCATATGTTTAACCCTTTTTGTTTGTTTTATATTTGTGTGTTTTAAATGTATATGTCTCCCGAGTCTAACACCCACCACTTAATGGCTTCTTGTCTGTTTTCTGACCCCTAAACCACGCTTCCCATCCTGCCCTGTATCTGACCCCTGGTGTAACACGCATCTGGTTTTATCTGAATTTCTTGTCCTGTGGATAACTTCTGGTGTGTAACTGGTATTCTTGCCCTGTGGCTAATGTATAAGTTCTTGACCTGTGGATACTTATGGCCCTCTGGTGTGACAGATGGTTCTTTGTAACAAGTTAACGAAATACACAGTACACACAACAAGTAAATGAGAACCAGAAAATATTTGACAATAAATTGTTTTAGAGATATAAAAAAATATTTATTTATGAATCGTGTACATTTTTCAAAATAAATAAGAAAAAAGAATGTTCACTGCATAATTCACTGTTGATAAAGCGGTACCAAAACAGGTTGTGTTCTTTGTCTCTTGGCTGGTTTGGGTTTGTTGGTATTTTTCTTTTCTGGGGCTGATACCGATGGTTCAGGTACATAGACAGGTTCGTAATCAGGTGTGAGATACATCTCTAGGTTACCACAACCATATGGGAATGAATCGTCATAGGTGTTTGAAACTGGAGCCGATGAATCAATATACGTGTTTGAAACTGCAACTGTTGAATCGTCATATGTATTTGAAACTGGAGCATTTGAAGTTTGCTTTGTAGGAAAAACACTGGGAATTCTATCAAATTCATTCAGAATAACATCACGTAGTTCTACTAGATCGATGAAATCTTGTCGACTCATCGTGATACCTGTTTTAGTAGGATACTTTATGTGTGTATCACCATAGTATCTGCGAATCTGAATAAGAGGTTTCTTGAAGGATGATACAGCCACTGCATTAACACCATCACCTAATGGTTTAATCATATCGTTGGTTCTGGAAAAGTATGTAACTGGTGAAGCCATCTTCTTGATACAACAGGACTTGGAAATATCACTTCTAGACTGGTAGTGCGATGTGAGGTTTATATCAAGTGAACTTCTTATTTATACACACAGCGGCGGCCGGAGCCCCCCACGCGCGCGCGGCGGCCGGGCTCCCGATTGGTCGCGTCTGTGCCATGCCTCATGGATGACCCCACGCCAGTATGGCGTTTCTAGCTCACAGGTGCTGCCAGATTTGATTAATGACTCATGGCGTGGGTACGCTGTGGTATCTAGGTCACAGATGTTGTACTCGTGACTTTTGTTTGACCTGGTTCCAGACTAGGGCGTATACAAGCTTATCATTTTTCCACTGTTTGACCGTGAAAGGTCGCAACACACATACCATTGACGCACCGCGTGCTTTTAACATTAAGAAATACACAACGTATAAGCCGCAAGTAGAACTCAACAAATCTTGTAGTACTCTCGGGTTGTAAACATAAGGTCTATTTGAATTTCTTTCTAGAAATTTGATAATCTCTGAATGTCTGGGTGGCAGGCCAAACGAATCAAAATATGTAAATGTTCCAACACCATCGTAATAAATTGCCACCCAATGGGATCCCGGGCTATAACTGGGGTCTGTATTGACAACAAAAGCAGCTGTCAGAGTTGGGTCAATGTATCTCGGTAACTTATCCACTGGTACGACTCGTACTAAACCAAGGCGCCGAATCCAGATATCCTGTATTAATAGCTCATAGATTTAGTTAGTGTTCATTCTCTCAAGCTAAAAAATCTGTAAGAATTGATCTGGTCTTGGATACCTCCAAAACACTGTCAACTTCAAAGTAAATTAAAACTTGAATAGCCGATGCAGTCACGGTGGCGAATTTAAGTTCAATGGCCAGTGGCCCAGTCTTCGCCATCTCAAATTGATCACCATCAAGCAAGCTAGGGGTCAGATCAAAAGCGTAGAGATTATAACCATGCTTAAAACCTCTAACGTCAATACCATTTCCAGCATCTTTACCGACAAAACCTAGGGCTGTTAGACTACCAAAGAACGCTCTGATGTACTGATCATTGGCGTAATTAATAGTCAGTGGTTTACCACTCACATTTCTACCATCTACCAACAGGTTTAAATACGTCAGATCAAAATGATGAAAATTGAATGGATTTTTCTTCAGATGACCATTAAAGGCAGCAGCATCAACCAAACCAATAACGACTCTTGTCGGTGTCTGTGATAAAAATAAATTTCTTGAACGTGTGATAGCATCCCATTAGGGATGGAAAATGTTTTCAAACCAACCCGTTTTATCGGGTACTTGGCATTACCTCGCATTAAGGCTTTCTCGTGGGCTAGTGAGATGGCTGGATTCAGTTTGACTTTTCTAAGTACTAGCGCTGCATGGGTGATAACACTTTTGTAACCAGCGGTCCCATCTGTAGCCATCAGGTTGAAGACATCTTTAGATGGTGTTAGCTTGATCTTTACATCCACACCATTCAACATATATCTGTCTTGGGCGAAAATATCAGCGTGTAATTTACCCATCATATCCATTTCTTCACTCGCCGTTGCCAGTTGGCGGCGAATTTTAAAGCCGTTATTCGTATCCCCCTGCGTATCTTCATGGGCTTTTGGTGTATCTCTGTAGTAGAGGGCGGCACACAAATGACCCTTTTTAGCATCATCACCATAATTCAAAGTCGCTTCAATATAAGCTCGGTAAGGGTACGTGTTTTCGCTAGCTGTGATAAGAGTATCGTTCAATGAAACGTCGACTTGAGAAAATAAACTGTGCATGTAATAATTCACAGGACCAACTTCAGTATTGGGTGGTAAACTATCACCGTTAGGTAGTGTCACTTTGGTTCTTACGTGTAAAAAGGTGTTGAAAAGATCCAAGTAATCTTCACTATTACCCAAAACAACAAACTCGATGGGTGCCCCTGGCGCTAAGGCAGCCAGGGGATGAATTTCCACGTATTGACCCTCGTCAACAGCCGTTTGGGTTGGTGGTACACTAAACAAATCAAGTCCAGAATGAAGACATTCACACGAGTTGGGGTGAATGAGAGCCATTATGCGAATATGTCTCGGGTCTTGTTCTGCTTGGAATGAGCTCGGTGTCGTTTAGCGGCTGGTTTTATTCTTTTCCGGCAGGGTGCACCAGGTGGTGTTGGTCGTTTTCGATGTCTAATACCACGACCCGATTGGGTAACGTGGTCGACAGCACCAGCCAATAGGCGCTGGCCAGCTTCTTTGGCTCTATCTCGCATAGAATCGCGAATATTCACACCACCTAAAGCATCCTGGGCCACTTGTAAACCAGAAGTGACACCTTCTCTAAGTAGAGCTTTACCACCTGTTTTTAACCAGGGTAGTACCATTCTACCCAGACCGCTAAAGAAACTACCTAGCCCGTGTCCTTTTTGATGTCTACCACCGACAAATACGGGTAGCCCATTCCCAGCTTGGTTACAGAAAAATTCCTCATATAGCTTAGGATTTCTGTGGATTGTTGCGTGTCTAACCATTGTTTACTCCAAGTCAAACCGTTTGCGAGAACGAAAATGAAGTGTCACCGTTGACGTCCCAGCTGTAAATGCGATCTTCTTGCCTTGGTCTGTGGTTAAAAGGATTTCAACGGTATCAAACGAGAAGCGACTCAGAGGTGCATAATGGGGTTTATCATAGATTCGAAACACTGAGGTAGCTGTCTTGTCCAATATGGGTACAGAGCGTAATAGTGGGACCATCGCATCACCCACTGAACGCGCAGATACAATGTCTGAATACACGTAGACATTTTTCATATCGCGATCCATATCGACCATATCTTGACTGGTTCGATCTGCGTCGTCATAGGTCAGACGTGTTTTTGGTAGTGCTAAAATATTTTTCAGCGTCTCACTCAGTGCAAGTTCAGTACCTTCATCGAGAATCTTAATTGTGGCTCTCTTTGAAGCTTTATTGTAATAAATTTTCGCAATACGACCAGCATTGGTCAGCTTAGAATTGAGTTCGTAGATAAAACCCTCTGGTGAGTCGTATAGACCGGCCGGCATAGTTATTACACCGTTCAGGTTATTAGATGGTGGGTGGACATATGTCAACCACACCTCACCATCAAGAACGTTGAAATATGTGTTTGGAAATTGAATTTCAGCTAGACCTACCTCATATCATATTGGGAATTCATCTCTATAGTTTGTGGAAGTTTGACAAAATAATGGCTGGGGTTATTGTCCGGATAAATGTTCATTGAAGAATTGCTCGCGTAAGGTAACGTAGAAACTCATCCTAGCTTTGGGTTTGGTAGCATGTATCCCAAACAGCTACTCAGTAAGGCGATCCAGATCTTGGCGCCAGGCGCATCGAGGTCGACTCGAGACAGATTAAATAATGAAACACCAATCACCACATATATAATAATCATTTGACAAAGGAAAACAATTTCTAAACGTGGGACCAGTTTACCGAATAAGACCCAGAGTGATGTTCGTACCCCTGCTCTTTCTTCTTCTGGCCGTAATACTGTTTCAACTTGATCAATTTCCATTAGTATCTTGTAATGTCTGTGGCCGACACCCAGGAATTGAATGAAGAATTATAGCCGAACCACTTGACTAAATACTGTTTCCGATGTCCAGCCCCACGTTCTTCTAGGACTGTTTCGATACGAAACGTTGTTTTGTCACCCACTTTTTGAAGTTCTTCTTTGTAAAAGGAACCTTGCACGTCTTCACCCGCATCATCTTTGATCGTATAAGTTATAGGTGTTGTCGGTTGTATCTGACTGACGGTAAACAGTTCTTCTGTCCACGCCGGTGTATATCCTTTTTTAAAATTGTGTCTACCTAGCCCGATTCTCACCCTATCACCAAAATTGAAATATACTTTTCTGTCTGTTGGTCGCTCTCCATATAACGTATTCCACACTTGGGCTTGATTACCCGTATTAACTTCTACAGGCGCCATCCGAATACTTGTATGAAATGAATAATTATAATTTTGAAGCAAGGCGTTTATCACATCTACATAACGAGGTTTATTGATTTTAGTGAAATATCGCCACATTTTCTCCTTCAATGTACGATTGAAACGTTCGACAACAGCTGCTTTGACATCTTCATTTTCAGTTGTGAAGAAATGAACACCGTTGGCTTTAAGAAACTTGAGAAATGTTTTATTGGTAAATTCCGAACCCTTGTCGGTTTGAAAATTTATTGGTTTTCTTTCTTCTAAAATACTACGCACAGCTTCGACTAAAGCTTTTCCAGTTTTGTTCTTGATCGGAACAGCCCAGGCGAATTTACTAAACACATCTATACACGTCATCAAATATGAATATCCATCGTTGTATTTTCTTAACTTTGTAAGATCAATTAAATCAGCTTGAAACTGTTGGTCTATACCACCTGTTATGGTTACACGTCTTTTAAAGCGACGCCGAATAGGTTTATGTAAAGTGTAAGTATCCTGATGACATAACCAGTCTTTGACTTGTTTTGTTTCAAGTTTGGTGGTACGTTGTAAACCACTAACACCACCATACGCTCCAGCTTTCTTAGGATTGTAATAATGGCGCGACAACATTTTGTCTACCATGATTCCCAAATGGGTGTTTTGGTAGGCGTAGGAATTTTACTTTTACTTTTCTTCCTGAGCGTACGTTTAGGTGGTTCGGGAGTGACTTCAACCTTGTCTGGAATTTTCGGCGGTGGTTCCTCAGTTTTATGGAGTGGTTCGACAGGCTCCGTCAGAGTTGGTTTTTGATGTGCTGGTTCTACAGGTGCCAAAGAAGGTGGTTTGAAGTCTAATAAACCCAACGGTCTGTTTTTGTACTGGTCAAGGCGAATCAAATACTGTTGTAATGTTTGTTGGTAAAGTCTAGCTTTATCAGCGTTAGATAAATCAGAACGATCTAAAACATCACGCATCTGGTGATCCAGATCACGCATGTTATCCGTTAAACTATCAGGTGGTGTGTACGTAGATTTTTGCTGTAAAGTTTCTAGTACCCGTGGATCGATCAGCAACATTTTCTTGGCCATTATACACCCAAGAGACTACCCAACACACTCAGGACAGGTTTCAGTAACGCGCCTATGAAACCACCTTGTTGAAGAATATGTTTCCTTCTTTTAACTGTAGTCTTTTTGCGAGTGAGTAGTCTGAGATTAGTCTTGTGCCGTTGCAGTCGGGTCTTCTGATGCTTGGTAAGTCGAACATGCCCTTTTAAGATATTGTGATAACATTCACACAAGGGTGCGTATGAGTTCCGGTGACGCTGTTTTTTATTATACTCTTTACGGCTGCTGGTTTTGCACGACACAGGACTTTTAACATTGGGCCGTGACGTCTCAAAGCGTCAGTCATTTTTATTTTTGAACGTATACGACTTGGTTTTCTCCAGGAAATATATGACCCCGCAATCTCAAATGATCAGGTGTTGCCTGTCTGAGATCTACCAACAAATAACCATGTGGGGGACGCTGTCGCGTCTTTAAAACTATCTTGCACATAACTATTCTGACCGGGGTACATTTGCTTGGCCAAATGTATAATCTGTGACCCATCACGAGGATTCTTGAAAAGTACAATGTAGTGTGAGTTCAGACTAATGGTTCTGTGTTCTTTGTTTTTACCCAAACAAATTCTGCACAATATACAACACGCTCAGACTCCGATGATGACTTCCTTTAGTGAATAATTTAGTTACGCGCTCATCTGTTTCATTCATCAAATCATCAATAACCAACAGTCTTGGTTTATCACCATTCCATTGCTCCACGACTGGTAGTCCTTCATTAAATTTAACACCAGGCATGGTCTCATACGCAGGCTGCCACGCGCCATAACACCAGATAATTTCCTCTGGTATTGGATCCACCATCTCGTGCACATATTTTAAGAAATTTTGCACAAAAACAGTTTTTCCACACCCAGTCGGACCAGCAATCATAGCTGTAAAAGGATGTTTCCACCTTGTATCCATTTATGTTAATGAGCATTTTTGTCGTATGTTACATATATTTATATAACACACACACAGCGCACCATAGCCATAGTTTTCAACACAATTTTGCATGGAAAACACCACCCACCCCAGCATACAAACACATATATACTACCCACCCCCTTTTCCAGTTGTCTGGGTCGGGGACCTCGCCGCCCGCCTAGCCGTCTGCCCCCCGCCCCGGGCACACACACACCGCGCGGGTTCGGCCGGATTCGACCGTTTTTGACATGTTTCGCCACCATATTGAATGTGCGAGCACACTCAGCACATTCGATTGCACACTCGGGCACATTCGATTGCACATTCGGTTGCACATTCGGTTGCACACTCGGCACACTCGGCACATCCAGCACACTCGGGGCTCGTTCCAGCCCTGATACACTACTAACATCTTTGAACCCGGGAACACACCTTTAAATGTAAGAAACGTGCTGATTCTGTCTCGGCTGAAGGCAAGTGCAACATACTTACAGCAGCGATTTTATAACCAGAATGCACGCCACAGTGATGTCAAAAATTAGTAAATATTTTAGAGGAAAATGGAAATAAAGTAAATAGGTTACTATATCAATATAAAATAATAAAATATAGAAAATAACAATAAATTAAAGGAACACACACTTCTATTTATTGTTAGTTTCTATATTTTATTATTTTATATTGATATAGTAACCTATTTACTTTATTTGCATTTACCTCTATGTGTATGGTTACTGCTGGCACTTCCTTTTTGTCGGTCATCCTCCGATATTTGGGTTATTTATAGTAAATATTTTATATCGGTGTCGATTAATTTTTTAAAAAGTGTGAATGTAGGCTATTCTGCTAGCAACGGACCGTATATATTTATATATATATATATATATATATATATATATATATATATATATATATATATATATATATATATATATATATATATATATACATTTATATATATATATAAAGATAGGTTACTGTTCTTCTTGCAAGATCGAATATACATGAAATTGGTCAATAGACATAATTTCAAAGGCCGCTAGATCAAGAACCAGCCAATCAAGTAAATATCAATGTGTAACTTGTCTGACATACTTTTTTCAAGGTATTCAGAAAATCAAAACTGTATATAGATGGTTTAATCATACTTTGTTTTAAACTTTAATCGGTCCCTCTCAACAGCGCATCAGGAAACTCATTAGGTGAAATGGTACATTTTCATGTTTGTCATGAGAACACAATCACTTTCATCAAGATCCCAGTTGAGATGACCGGGCATTGTTATTTGTGACGGACAAACACCAGGAAAATGTGCATCAAATTGAGCGGTTTAATAAAGACGGATGCATCGACAAGTGATCTATGGAAATAGAACTTGAGGATTTCGTTTAATTTGCCATGAAGTTTCAAAGAAAACTTCCAGACCCTAGCCATTAACGCAAATATCTGGAAGGACCTTGTGGTAAGATTTTCCAGCTGTAAGTAGGTGATACAAATATGTCTGAAAACTGTATAGGTCAGAATGGATCACACATCTGATACGTGACTCGTGCACTTTGGAAGCATGCTCTGCTTCTTATAAAATCACCACGTGGAACTACACTTCAGTGTCTCTGAAATCCATTGCACTATCAAAAGAAAAAGGTTCATAAGAAATAGAGGATTGACTTAATTGTACTTAAGTTTTTTTTCTTCAAAATGTGTTTCGTCCCTGTTAATAAAACATTATACTGTCTACCAATAATATACCTCATAGCAGTTAACTCCTTGTCTTAAATCCACAATAGACAGGGTTCTTCCCGAAGAAAAATATTACGTAGATTATACCAAAAAACTAATACAACAAATGTTGCAGAGGTGTATTTATTTAGTGTTAATGGATTGAAAAAATGTTTTATTTGATCAATATATGATTGTTTCTGTATAATATATATTTCCTT